>JAHHFK020000744.1:0-220728 GCA_024533555.2 Aedes koreicus | reverse complement strand
CGCTTAACTAGAGCCCAGTAATTATCTATTGGGGGAAGTTCAGGACAGTTTGGTGGATTGGCTGTTTTTGGCACGTCTTTGACCTCTTGTACTTTATACCATTCTAGGACGGATTTCGCATAGTGAAAAGAGGCCAAATCAGGCCAAAACAGAGCTAGAGAGTCGTGGCTTCTGATAAACGGAAGCAACCGCTTTTGCAGACATTCTTTCTCGTATACATCCGTGCCGTCCCATTGAGGATATTTTCGGCTCCCTCGGTGCCCTAGTGTACAACAATAATTGGCGGGCCAAGGATACGAAGTAGTTGACCACGAGGATCCGGAATTGTATTCGGAAGATGGACGTCGGTGCCGTCCAGAGCTCTTATGAGAGCATTGCGACTCAGTTGCGTCGTACGGCTGACCAGGGCCCCTTCTCCAAAATTCATTGACGTTTTTTAATAAAAAAATACTGAGTTCGTTGACAATTTTTTTTTTACTATGTGACATAAAAAATTCTAATTTTTTATTGAACACCCGTTACGTCTTCAGTCTTTGCCTCTACTTCACTTTTTGTACGTACACGCAAAAAAAAACGCAGTAGAAACTACCATTTCGAGGGTTCAATTAAGCGCAAACACCAACAATTTTCACCTGACTATAAATGCGTTTGATTTTACCGTGCCTGTTCCGCATCGAACGCTGAAGAGCTTCGGTTTAGTTTTTTTCGCACTCCGCATTACCTCTTTTGCATTTTTTTTTTCAACCCGCTATCAATCACGCGGTGATTAAAAGTAGTGCACTGTTTAAACCACCGATATCCAGCCGAGCGTTCCATTAGGGAAGCAGACATTCCCGGCCGAGCCCGACGGATGATCTGTCCAGCCTGTACCATCGTCAAACACCCGAGGGGAAAAAGTGTAACCCCATAAGCACCATCGCAGCAAGGAAGGTCATCGCTCCATCCACTGCCGGTCAGCAAGCGGTGCTTTGTTTGCGAACAACAGCAGAAGGTGCCATACCGGCAAACGGCAAGTAGCACATTTGTTTTTTGTTTCGTCATCTGCTAGTGTGTTGTGTATCTCTCTCCCATATAGTAAATCGTTCTGCATAGGGTGGTCCAAAAAAAATCATCTGATTTTTATTAATTTATTAATTTTTTTTTCTCTGTTCGCTGAATTTGTTCTTGCATGGATGATTCTACGGGGGGCGACTTGCCTCCCAAAGATGTTTTTAGGGCGCGCTGTTATCAGCCGTCTTCTGCCTCTCCTTGGGTTGTCTACTTTCGGCAGAAAGTGAAAGCCCTAGATTTTTTGGGCATTAAAAGAAATTTGACGCGTCGTTATCCGGGGACCGAATTTCATCAGGTCAACCGAAACAAACTGCGTGTTACTGCACCTACGTATAAAATTGCAAATGAAATTGCCAGTGACGCAGGTTATAATGTCGAGTACTACGTCTACATCCCATCTCGAGATGTGGAGATAGACGGTGTGGTTTCTGCAGCGAGCCTGACGTGTGAAGACGTTATGGAAGGTAAGGGGCGACTTCCAGATTCCGCTTCGTCTACCATTGAGATTCTGGAATGCAAACAATTGCATGCAGGATCAATGGTAGATGGAAAAAAGACGTATTCACCGTCGGACTCGCTACAAGTGACCTTCGCCGGATCAATTCTCCCAAAATTTGTTGAAATTGATAAAGTTTTTTTCCCAGTGCGCCTTTTTGTACCAAGGGTATTTAATTGTACCAAGTGCAAACAGTTGGGTCATACGGCTACTTTTTGCGACAACAAGCCCCGTTGTGGCAAATGCGGCCAAAGGCATCTAGAGGATGCTTGCCAACAGGAAGCAACAAAGTGTGCTTACTGTGGCAAAGAGCCTCTCCACGATTTGCAGAACTGCCCCGTGTACAAGAAGCGCACTGGTAACGTGAGACGTTCCATACAAGAACGCTCCAAGCAGACGTATGCAGACATGTTAAAGTCGCAAAACGGAGCGTCTGCATCGTCTGTATCAGCCGCTCAAAATGAAAATCCTTTTTTGATTTTGTCTTCCGATGAACTGGACTCTGACGAAGCCGATGAGAGTGGATTTCCGGAGGTACACGCCCCCGGTAAAAGAAAGCCTACTAGTTCTCCGGGTGTGCGCCGGAAACAAATAAAACCTACTCTCAAAAGCTTGCAAAAAATTGGAGGTAGAGGGGGTCAATTTAAAAAACCGAATAAACCGGTAATAGCTGATGCATCCGTTCCTAGCTGTAGCTATACCAACCCGCCGCTACCTAATAACAGTAACCGTAAGAGGTTACCAAACACTACGTCTTCTCGCAATTCTAAGAATATCCCGTCCAAGCGAGGTAAGATTAATTTTAGGGACATTGTGGATAACATTTTAAATGCTCTTGGCCTTTCGGATGCTTCACCGCTCCGAGGAATTATTGACCTGCTTATTCCTATAGTTGGAAACTACTTCAAGCAATTGACTGTATCATGGCCCCTTATTGGTGAATTCATATCTTTCGATGAATAATTCGTCGAGTGAGGATCAAGATATGATCACGGTATTACAATGGAACTGTCGTAGTCTAATACCTAAATTAGACTCGTTCAAGTATTTGATTCACAATTCTGATTGTGATATATTTGCTCTCTGTGAAACATGGCTTTCATCCGAAGATGAATTAAACTTCCACGATTTTAACATTATTCGCCTGGACCGAGATGATTCATATGGTGGCGTACTTCTGGGGATCAAAAAGTGCTACCCCTTCTATAAAATCTCACTCCCAATAATCTCAGGCATTGAAATCGTCGCTTGCCAAATAAATGTAAAGAATAAAGATCTTTGCATAGCTTCCGTCTATGTCCCTCCGAGGGCATCAATAAACCGCCGTCAACTTTGGAGTTCAATTACATTACTTCCATCTCCAGTTCTTATTTTGGGCGATCTGAACTCCCACGGTACTTCTTGGGGCGAACAATACGATGACAATAGAGCGGGTATTTTCTATGACTTATGCGACGATTTCAACTTGACCATCTTGAACACTGGGGAAGCGACACGAATAGCAAAACCTCCTGCCAGGGAGAGTCGACTTGACATATCTTTGTGTTCTAATTCACTATCATTAGATTGTCTGTGGAAGGTAATCAATGATCCCCATGGTAGTGATCACTTACCAATAATTATCTCAATCACAAATAGTTTTCACAAAACAGACCAGCCAATCCATGTTCCTTATGACCTCACGAGGCATATCGATTGGCAACATTTTGCATCGGCGGTAACCCTTGGTATTGATTCTACCGATCCTCTTCCACCATTAGAAGAGTATCGTTTCCTTTCCGACCTGATGTACAAAAGTGCATTAGAAGCTCAGAAACGACGTGTTCCAAGTGCATCCCTCAAAAGAAGACCCGCCACCCCTGGATGGGATGACGAATGCACTAAGTTGTATCTTGAGAAATCCGATGCGTTTAAAGATTATCGTAGACATGAAACATGCGAGCTTTTTGACAAGTACCTCAAGCTTGAAAAAAAGCTTAAAAACTTACTCAAAGCAAAGAAACGCAATTACTGGCGTTCGTTTGTAGAGGGACTATCTAGAGAAACCTCGATGACAACGCTTTGGAGAAAGGCTCGTTACATGCGAAACCGCTCATCCTCCAATGAGAGTGAAGAATACTCCATGCAATGGATATTCGACTTCGCTAAAAAGGTTTGTCCAGACTCTGTCCCAACACAACCGAATTTACGGGATACTACCCGAAATAACGGTTCTCTGGCCGAACCATTCACAATGTTGGAATTTTCAATGGCACTTCTTTCATCGAATAACTCTGCTCCGGGAAGCGATATGATTAAATTCAACCTTCTAAAAAATCTTCCTGATATCGCTAAAAGACGATTACTTAACCTGTATAACACTCTCATGGAATTAAATATAGTTCCACCCGCATGGAGGCAGGTTAAAGTAATAGCTATTCAAAAGCCTGGGAAACCAGCGTCTGATTACAATTCTTACCGTCCGATCTCTATGCTATCATGTTTAAGGAAATTGTTAGAAAAAATGATCCTATCAAGACTTGACCGTTGGGTTGAATCAAACAACCTGCTATCAAATACGCAATTTGGTTTCCGAAAGAGCAAAGGAACAAACGATTGTTTAGCGTTGCTTTCATCTGATATACAACTGGCCTTTGCACACAAGGAGCAATTGGCTTCAGTATTTCTGGATATTAAGGGCGCATTTGATTCAGTTTCCATAGATATACTGGCAGATAGTCTGCACAGTAGTGGTTTACCAGGAATTTTAAATAACTTTTTGTATAATTTACTGTCAGAAAAACAAATGACCTTTAATCTAGGTCAACTGACAACTTCCAGAATTAGCTACATGGGCTTACCCCAAGGCTCATGTTTAAGTCCCTTGCTTTATAATTTTTATGTTAAAGATATTGATAACTGCTTGGAAAATAGATGCACGCTAAGACAACTTGCAGACGACGCTGTGATCTCCTTTAGAGGTCCACGTGCAGAAATCTTGCAAAGACCATTGCAAAATTCCCTAGATAATCTGTCCATCTGGGCCAGAAATTTGGGGATCGAGTTTTCACCGCATAAAACCGAATTGGTAGTGTTTACTAGAAAGCGGTTCCCAGCCCAACTGCGTCTCAAGCTGTTGGGAAGAGACATTACCCAATCTTTGACCTTCAAATACCTTGGAGTCATGTTTGATTCAAAATGCACTTGGAGTAATCACTTTGCGTATTTAAAACAGAAATGTCAACAAAGGATCAATTTTCTAAGATCAATATCCGGGACATGTTGGGGTGCTCACCCGGAAGACCTTATTAAACTCTATAAAACAACTATTCTTTCAGTTCTCGAATATGGCTCTTTTTGTTTCCTCTCGGCAAGAAATAGCCACCTCATCAAATTGGAACGCATTCAATATCGTTGTCTACGTATTGCCCTTGGCTGTATGCATTCAACGCATAATATGAGCCTGGAGGTTCTGGCAGGAGTAAAACCCTTACAGTACCGCTTCTGGGAGCTCTCATCTAGAATACTGATCAAGTGTGGAATCAGTAACAACCTTGTGATTGAAAACTTCGAAGAAATGCTCGAATTGAGTACCCAGTCAAGATTCTTACGAATCTATATTAACTATATGTCATCCGATATTAGTCTTCCATGCTATAACCCTCCTAGTGTACGCTTTCCTTATCACAGTTCCTCCATTGATTATGATCTCTCCATGAAACAGGCTATTCAAGGAGTTCCAGATCAACTTCGACCTATTTTAATTCCCCATATTTTCATCGAAAAGTACCAACATGTCAGTTGCAATAGAAGAATTTTCACTGATGGGTCACGCATTGATGGATCCACTGGTTTCGGTGTTTACAATGAATACTCATCTGCCTTCCGGAAACTTCAGGAACCTTGTTCCGTATATGTTGCTGAGCTGGCAGCAATCAATTTCGCATTGGGGATAATTTCCGACATGCCCATAGACCATTATTTCATCTTCTCGGATAGTCTCAGTTCTATTGAGGCCCTCCAGTCGATGAAAACAGTTAAGCACTCATCTTACTTTCTTTCAAAAATAAGGGAGCAGATGTGTGCGTTGGTCGAAAGATCATTTAGAATTACCTTTGCATGGGTCCCCTCACATTGCTCAATTCCAGGCAATGAGAAGGCGGACTCTCTAGCAAAGGTGGGCGCACAAGAAGGCGAGATTTTTGAAAGAAGAATTTCACATGATGAATTTTTCCCATTAGTACGTCAGAGTTCTCTTCAAAGTTGGCAAAACGATTGGACAAGTAATTCTCTTGGGCGGTGGTTACATTCCATTATTCCAAATGTTTCGTCGAGATCGTGGTTCAAAGGTCTGGATGTAAGTCGCGGTTTCATTCGTGTGATGTCAAGACTTATGTCCAACCACTACTCGCTAGACGCACATCTCTACAGAATTAACCTCGTCGATAGCAATGTATGTAGGTGCGGAACCGGTTATGATGACATCGATCACGCAGTTTGGCATTGCCCGGGTAATGATGCCTCCAGAGCACGACTATTGGATACCCTTGTGGCCCGAGGTAGACAACCCTTCCGCGAAGTAAGAGATGTTTTGGGAATGCGTGATCTTCCCTACATGCAAGCGATTTACGAATTCCTTTGTTTGTCTGATCTAAGAGTGTAATGTCATCACCCCCTCCCTTTCACTCTAGTAAATTCCCTGCCATTGTGTCCCAGTTATATTATCCTTTTGTTTCCGTGCTACTTGTACCTGCCCAGCAAGCTGTGGTCACCCATCTGCAGCTTAGTTCCTGTAAGGGACTACAGAGACCGAGGATTTGGAAGATGTCGCAACCATGAGCAGCAACAAATACCTGAAATAAGTTACCTGCCTAGCCCCTTCCAAACAATAATGTGACCCATTAACCTCGAGCTAGCCACGAGTAATTGGCACCCCTCTTTACTAAAATCGAAATAGAAAAATTGTTAATTACAATATTGAATATCGGCTCCGCAAAGTGTTACACACGCCTGAGCCTAATAAATAAACGAACTGATTAAAAAAAAAAAAACTACATTTTACGGAAATGGCCATATCTCGGTTGTTTATGGGCCGATTCACGATCTTTAACCACTGACAGACTTGTTATGAATTCTAGTTTCTGAGAAAAATATAATATTTCCGATTTTCAAGTAACATAAAAAATAACGAGCTGCAGAAAATTAGCACATTTGACATAACCTCAAAGTATCCGTGATATCTCCGGTGCCCGGAAGTCAAATCAAATTTTGATTAAACATGCTAAAACTAGAATAAATTCCCCGTCGAACGCTTCTAGTTTAATTATTCACCGAACTGTATCACTTTGAATCTGGACAAAATTTTGCTAGTCTTCTCCTTTTTGATCATCCCCTGTACGTTCATTAGTTCATTTAACTTCATGTTATATGTACGCATATCCGTTATTATATGCGATTTTGTGTTTACTGGGGTCTTTGCACTTCTATTCCTAAGCCTGACAAAGATAAAAATAGTGCTAACAGTTTCGACCCCCCCCTCAATGTTAGTAAGTTCTTGAGGGTGGCCCCCCCGGATTTAAAGGTCGGAACAAGCCCACTTTTAAGGCGTAACTAACCCGGGTATTCTTGAAGGGTGGATTATCTAGGTATTGTACCTGTAGTTTCACCAGCAGATGTGCACTCGTTGCAAGATGGAGTCGGAAGAACCGCAGCGGCGCAAACAAATTTTGCGCACGTACTCTCCGCAAATACCATCGTGCCATCAGCAGGAAGCTGGGAATGGTACATTCTACGGTGTCTCGTGTTTTAAATCGGTACCACGAACGTTTAACCGTTTAACCATCGATCGGAAAGAAAAAAGTGGCAAAAATGGATCTCCGTATAATGTTAAGGATCACAAGCGGGTAGTTCAAGCTTTCAACAGGAATCTCAACAGTTCAGTTCGAGATGTGGCGAAAAAACTCAATCTAAACCAAAACTCTCGTGCAAGATGTGAAAAAACGTAAAGGACTACACACGTACAAAGTCCAAAAGGCGCGATGAACGGCAGAATACGGTAGGTAAAATACGTGCACGGAAACTCTACACCCAGATGTTGACGAAACCACATTGCCTCGTTATGGATGATGAGACGTATATAAAAGCAGACTCCCGGCAGCTTCCGGCTCCAGTTTTTCACTGCTCATCATAAATTCGATGTCCATGAGGACGTTAGAAAGCAGAAGATGTCATAGTTGACCAAAAAAATATATAATTTGGCAAGCAATTTGCTCGTGTGGAAAGCGGAGCACCCCATCCGTGACAACTGGAACGGTCAATGGGCAGTTGTACCTTAAGGAATTGGAACGACCAGAGCCCGAATTTGAACGGAACTTAACGGAAAATCGCGATCGGAAAAGCGAGTCAAAAAACACGTGCGGATAGCTTCAACGTTAATTCAATACAATTTATTGTTCGACTTCAATTATAATCAGTTGTACGATACAATGGTAGATGTAGCAAATACACAGATAGTGACCACAATCAAAAGGTGACAGTAGCTGATACATGAGCTGCTGCAGGGGCACATCTCAGTCGGAAGAGGGACGTCCAGAAATGTCGCTCGAACATAAGCCACCCACCAAATTCCCTCCGGGAATTTCTGATCGATGTCTTCTTGGAACATATTCATCCTGATCCAGCGGGATGGGTCGAACCTTCCGGACATCACGCCTAGTAGTGCCAGATGCTATGCGAACTGATACCACTCTGGTTAATCCATCCGCTCCGGGGAAAGTTTCGACGATTCTACCCGTAGGCCATATCTTTGGCTTTGAATTGTCGTCAGCTAGCAGAACAAAGTCGCCGACCGAAACATTATGCGATGCACGTTGCCACTTCGACATTCGCTGCAGAGAACGTACGTATTCTGTCTGCCATCGTGTACGAAATTCTTGCGAGAGACGCTGAACAAATTGCCAGCGTGACAACGAGGATATTTTTCGCTCCAGTAAATTGACTTCTGGAACAATGGTGAGTGCACGACCAATAAGAAGATGAGCAGGAATGAGAGGTTGTGGATCCATAGGGCTATTGGAGATCGGTGTGAGTGGCCTTGAGTTCATTGTTGCAGCAACTTGAGCGAGCAGTGTGGACAGTTCCTCGAAGGTAAAGGTGTAATTGCTGGTGATCTTCGACAAATGCTGCTTAGCAACCTTAATAGCTGACTCCTATTACCCTCCATGATGTGGAGAACGAGCTGGGATAAAATTCCATTCCACTCCTTTGTCGGCCAGAAAGTCGGCTACCTCATCGTTGTGCACGGAAGAATTGAATTGCGTATACACTTCTCGAAGGTGTTTAGCTGTGGCTCGGAAGTTTGTAGCATTATCCGAAAACATTTTTGCTGGCAAGCCATAGCGACTGTAGAATCGAGTAAATGCCGCCAGAAACGCAGTTGTAGTAAGCTCGGAAACAGTTTCCATATGTACGGCCTTGGTTGTAAAACAGACAAAGAGTGCGATATAATCTTTGCTTTGTTTTGCACCTCTGGTCCTGCGCCCAACAATGCTGATTGGGCCGGCATAGTCCACGCCAGTAATTGCAAATGGTGGATTTGGTTGAACTCGATCAGATGGCAGCTGACCCATTTGTTGATGCATATGTGCTGGCTTAGCTCGTGCACACGTTACGCATTGACGATAAATTTTCCGTGCCGCAGATACAGCTAGCAATGTTTGGGGCCCACAATGCTGATGGGCAATGTGGTCATGGGTCAACAGATACGATGTGAAGATGGAATGGCGAGGAATCAGTATCGGATGTCGTACGTCGTAACTGAAGCTTGATTGTTGTAGCCTTCCGCCCACCCTGAGCACGCCGTCTTCGTCCAGGAACGGTTTAAGTTGGTGCACACTGCTATGCAAACTTACTTCTCCTTGCTTCCGCAATCTATTCAGCTCTTCAGGAAAGTGTTGCTGCTGAACATGGCGAATGTAGACTATTTGAGCTCGATCCAGCTCGCGTGGTAGCAGACGAGGAATCGATCGAGACTCAGGTGATCTCAATCGAAGAATCCGAGCAGTGACCCGAAGTAGCATCGTAAGATCGGGATAATATCGTGCCATGATCTCATTGAGAAAATCATTCTCGTAGAGAGTTATGAGAGAGATGGGTACTGCTCTTTGTTCCTTATCAATGTGCTGTTGGTCGGCGTTGGTTAATGTAGGGATGTAAGATGATTCTCCTTGCACTGCGCTCCATGCGGGACCCTTCCACCACAGATTATTGTGCTGAATTTGCTCTGGTGACGCCCCACGTGAAATAAGATCAGCATGGTTTTGCTCCGATGCGATGTGGCTCCAATTGACTGCTGGTAAGTGGGTTGTAATTTCTGCAACCCGGTTGGCAACAAATGTTTTCCAACGGGAAGCACCTCCGTGGATCCAGGCAAGCACAACGCTCGAATCCACCCAAGCTCGTATCTCGAAGACAGGTTGATTGATGGCACATGTCACATTGTTGATGAGCCGTGAGAGGATCACTGCAGCACATAACTCCAAGCGTGGCAACGTCGTTCGTTTGTTTCCGATTGGAGCAACTTTAGATTTTGCGCAAAGAAGGTGAGAACTGTGATTTCTGGCATCGTCGACCGCTCGTACGTATATGCAGGCACCCATAGCTCGCTCGGATGCATCACTGTAGCCGTGCAGGAGGATTCGCGATGTCCTGTTAGTATCGATAACTCGTCTCGGAATCTGAAAAGAGTTGAGAAGGGCCAGACCTTGCACGAAAACTTGCCACGTATTAGTCAACTCACCGGGGGGAATGGCATCCCAGTCCACCTTCAGTTCCCACAAACGTTGCATCAATAGCTTTGCCTTTATGATGACAGGTGCGAGCAGACCGAGAGGGTCGAACAGGCTAGCGATGTTCGAGAGAATGATGCGCTTTGTGGGCTGATGGATCTTGATTTGTTGAACGCTGAACAGGAATTCATCGCTGCACGGCTGCCAGTGGATTCCGAGTGCCTTGATGGTGTTGGGTTCGTGGAGATCGATGGGAATCTTCACTTCCAGATCCGCTTCAGGAATCCCTTCTAGGGCTTCAGGACTGTTTGAAGCCCATTTCCGCAGATAAAATCCTCCAGTAGAAAAGATGAAGGAAAGCTCTTGTCGAAGTTGCTTGGCTTCACTAGCAGAATCAGCACCCGTCAGTACATCGTCGACGTAAATCCCGTGGATAGCCTTCTCAACTGCATGCGGAAATTGGGTTTCATGGGAGAGCAGGAGTTCCTGTACACATTTTGTCGCTAGATACGATGCGCATTTGGTACCATAAGTAACAGTATTCAGGCAGTATTCCTGAATGTGCTCGTTATCTGACCAGCGCCATAAGATTCGAATGGACCTTCGATCCTCATCATTGAGAAGTACCATTCTATACATCTGTTTCACGTCACCAGCGAGCACCATTGAGGGAAACCGAAATCGTAGAAGGATGTTAATCATCGAATCTTGTAACACAGGGCCCGCTAAGAGGATGTCGTTGAGAGACTTGCCATTGCTTGTCTTGGCTGAAGCATCGAACACTACTCGACACTTAGTAGTTGAGCTATCCTCCTTTACTACGCAATGGTGTGGAAGAAACACACAGTTATCCGAAGCTTGTATTGAGGTCAGATTCATATGGCCGCTATCGATATACTCTCGCATAAAAGAATGGTACTGTTGTTTTAACTCAGGGTTTCTTTGCAATTTGCGTTCGAGGTGTAGCAGTCTTCTCTCTGCAATCTCCCTCGACTTGCCAAGAGTAGATAGGCTCTCCGAGTATGGAAGACGAACGATGAATTTTCCGGTACTATCACGGGTGGTGTGCTCTTCGCATCGGGTTTCTTCGTCGTTGTAGTGCGGAGAAGCATTTGTATATTCTTCCAGTAACCAAAATTTTTGGAGCTGATCGGAGACAGGATCATTGAACGTCGTTAGTAAGCAGGAAGAAGCGTTACTGTGTGGTTGATTGTTGCATTCATTGTAGCCACCAGAAACTACCCATCCAAGCTTAGTGTTCTGGAGTATAGGAAGGCAGTTGTCCAACCAAAGTTTGATTGTTCCCGGCTCAAGACGCTGAAAGAAAAGCTTGTTTCCGAGAAGGATGCTGATATTCCCGGGGTTATGAAATTGGGGATCGGCCAGCTGAATTGATTCAGGAATTGGCCAATCCGTTATGTTGATTGGCTTTAGCGGGAGGTCGGATGTAATTCGCTCCAGAATAACGCAAGGTACCACATTTCGATAATCAGAGCAACGTGACGCAAAATAACAAGCGCTCCCTTATTAGTTTGTCCTGAAACAGCTGCAATTCCACCGTATTCGAAGTCTACTTCGGTAGTGGAGAGACCCAATGTCTTGCAGAAATTCTCTGTAATATAGCTTGTGTGGGAAGCGCAGTCCAGAACTGCTCGACAGACATGTGGACGGCCGAACTTGTCGAAGACGTTGATGGTAGCTGTTAGAAGAAGCACATTGGTGTCCATGAAATCGTTGGTTTGACCGAGAGGGGCAATCAGCGTTTGCGACATCGAAGTTGAGCTGGGTGAAGCCACTCTCCGGATGACAGGTTCTGTATCAGCAGTTGAATGAAGGGCCTCGTGCAGGCGAGTATGATGAAGAAGACCGCATTTTCGACAGGTACCGGACTGACAAGCTTCACCGGGATGTTGTTTTAGGCAGTTTTCACAGAGGTTCTCCCTGCGAATAAAGCGGAGTCGGTCATCGGAACTGACATGAAGAAACTTACCACACTGATAAAGTTGATGCGGTGATTTTGCACAAAAAACGCACATTGGTGGAGGAGATCGATGTCCTGTAGAAACTAGAGCTGTTGGTCCCCTGGTAGAAAGTTTACTTGGAACTGGTGAATTGAGCATTGATTTCTTCTGACGGCTCGGCTGAACGGATCTCAATGCGCAGCTCTGCACATCGATAAACGATAGAAACTTCTCCAAGGTAACTTCTTCGTCTTTGAGCTCTGACCTTTTTTGACACCACAGCTGCTTGCATTCAGGATCCAGTTTTTCGGTTAGGATGTACAGTAACCATATATCCCTACCTTCTTGGTTCATGGCCTCTAAGGCTCGAATCACTCCATCTGACACATCATGTAGAGAGCGCAAACCGGCAGCTGTAGCTGACGTCATTGCCGGTTGATTCAAGAATCGATGGATGTGTTGTGTTGCGATTTCGAGAGGCTTGTTGTACCTGGCCTTCAGCTTGGCCATTGCAGGCGCGTAATTAGCGTCTTCTATACGAAGATGAGAGATTAGAGCGGCGGCCTCTTCTACAAGGTTTGTCTTGAGAAAATAGAGCTTCTGGCTATCCTGTAGAGCCGCGTTCTTGTTTACGGCACTGTCAAATAGATCAAAAAAGGATGGCCATTCAAGGATATTTCCTCCAAATGTAGGTAAATTCATCCGCGGGAGCTTGACATCGGTATGTGGAGCAGCATTTTGGACAAGAGCCGTTGAACTGCTACCTGCATTAGTTGCGTTGAGGCTGCTGGAAATTAGTCGGATGAATTCTGCTTGTTGATGTGCCAGTTGTTGAATGGCAACGCCGCCATCTTGGGGTGATGCCTCGTGACGGGTCGAAGAGAAATCGAACCTTTTCCGAAGTTTCATCAGGGAAGTCTTAAGGGGAACGAAAACACCCTCAAATTCTGCCTGATGTTTCAAAATTTCCTCCATCTCTTCATCCTTGCAGCTGTCCGTCATTCGTTTGTGAACCGATAGATAAGTCGCCCATATTTCCAAGACATTATCCAACTCAGCTTGTATGTCCATGTCATCGATATCGTCCATCCCCTGGAGTTTCTGAACATTTTGTGCAGCACGTTTTAAACGTGCTTCCAATGATTTTTTCTCGCGTAACAATTTCTCCATGGTGGTCACACAAAAAAACAATAGCTTCAAAGTGGCACACTTTCACGTAGATTGTTCTCTTCGGAGGTGCTATTCCAACCTCACTCTGGTATTCACACTCGCGAATCACGGCACGGTGACGAAAAGTGGATATAACGCACCTTTTTGATCACCTTCGGCCCGATCCGGTTCGAAGGACCAATTTTATGGAACGACCAGAGCCCGAATTTGAACGGAACTTAACGGAAAATCGCGATCGGAAAAGCGAGTCAAAAAACACGTGCGGATAGCTTCAACGTTAATTCAATACAATTTATTGTTCGACTTCAATTATAATCAGTTGTACGATACAATGGTAGATGTAGCAAATACACAGATAGTGACCACAATCAAAAGGTGACAGTAGCCGATACATGAGCTGCTGCAGGGGCACATCTCAGTCGGAAGAGGTACGTCCAGAAATGTCGCTCGAACAGTCAAACGATGGTCCTACGATTTTCTGGCCGGATTTAGCCTCGTGCCATTACTCGAAAGAGGTATTGGAGTGGTACAAGGCTAAGGAGGTCAATTTCGTGCGAAGCATCTCAACCCCCCGAACGCACCGGAACCGCGGCCAATGGACAAGTACTGGGCCATCATGAAGTAAGCAGCTCGGAAGCATCCAATATTTGTGTGTGTCGCAATTTGATTCCGTACGCCCTTTATTTTTTCGTCTGTTTGGGACATAAACCACTGCGACCAGTAATTTGATCTATTGTATTATATCCCGTATCGTTTGTTAAGTTCAAGCCGAGTTACTTCATCACTATTGTTAAATGATGAAGTATTCGGTGTTGTTACAGTTGTCATTGTTTGTTTTGTTGGCAATGAATTGAGTTTCATTGAAACTTTCCGCTATTTAAACCCTTTGAGGAGTGAGAGCACTCTTCAAAGGAGCGCCCCTTTATCAGTCAAAACCGGATTGATTGCAAAGAAAACCGACAATGATTCTGATACTGACCATGCATGAGAACCCTAGTCCTAACCAATTCAAACTATAGAACATCAAATAGAAAATGAGAATTCAAATAAATGAAAACTAACCATGTATTGTCATTTTTCACAAGACATAAAATGTAATGAGGACTTATATTTGTTCCTTTGACTATAAAAAACAAAAAACAAATATGTTCCCTAGTTTGAATTAATTCAGACTAGAGTTCAGTGGTAGATCTGTTACCCCGTAACCCACCACAAAAAGGTGATCTACCAGCGTTACGGGTCGGCAGTTTGTTTTACGCCCAGATAAATTTACCGAGGATTAAATCACTGAACTTGAGGATAACATTTACTCTAACTTGGAGAGGGGAATGCATGGTGACATTGTATCTCTTGATCTGTCAAAAGCTTCAAAAGCAAAGAAAACGATATCCCTCAAAGCTCAGTGATAGCAAGAACCATGTTCCTTATTTGCATGCAATCATTATTCCAAAATATCCCTCCCAATGTTTTCAAACTAGTTTTTGCCGACGAAATAGGTAACCATCATCTCCTTCCATAGCTTAAAATCACTAGGTAGAAAAAAAATGCAATCTGCAGTTTATATCGTTTCCAATTGGGCCGACGATCATAGTTTTACCAAAGAAGAATGCTAAGATAGAACAGTTGGCTCAATCTTTTTTTTTTTTTCATTTTAGTGTCCTTTTCAAAAATTAGTAACGGACTCTTTCGAATCAGGCGGTTTTTGTTTCTTGTCGGTCTTCGGGTGCTAAAATAAACATCACATTGACGTTACTCTTTGTCAATCTTAACAATTCAAGATGTGATAAAAAATTATGATACAAATTGAAAGGGCCCGATTAGGAAACAATAGGAAAAAGATAAGCAAACTACCCGGTATCACCCTTAATCAGTCCACCATTAAATCCAAACCATCCCTCAAAATCCTTGGCATTTATCTCGACCAAACGCTGAGCTCAAGTCACCACGTCGAAGCTGTCTGGAAAACAACTGAAAAGCGATTACGGCTTATTAAAACAAGTGGGTCTAGAATACCATGCGCACATAGAGCAGCGGCTGGATAGTCATGAAGAAAATAGGTAGAGATTTTGTCTCTAAAATTTTACAGTATTCGGTAATTTTTTACCGAACTTTCAACAGCTGAACGTTCGCTAATCCGATTTAACGGATTTCGGTGAAATTTGACAAGTTCCGGTTATTTTTTTTACCGGAATACTGTAAAATTTCACCGAAATCCGGTAAATCGGATTACCGAACGTTCAGCTGTTAAAAGTTCGGTAAAAATTACCGAATACTGTAGAATTTTCTAAAGGCCAGTATCGACCTAAAAAGTAGAGAGGTTACGGAATTTTGTTCAATATTACCATAGACTAACTCTAAGACCAGTAGGTCCCGAACAAATACGATTTTTTTCTTGGCTCAGTCAGTACTAGCACATCGGTCCCAAGCTCGGTCCCAAGCTTAATAATACGCCCCTAATAATGAACTCACACGAACACACTCTCAAATATTCTGTCAAAATAACACAGCAAATCAAAACAAAGGCGCAAATATGTATAGTTAGGTGCTAGCTTCAAGGTGTACTTCGGACCAAGGAGTTCTACAACAGTGAACCAATTTCAAATCGCTAGTTGCATATTGATTGTTGAGTACTACGTCTACATCCCATCTCGAGATGTGGAGATAGATGGTGTGGTTTCTGCAGCGAGCCTGACGTGTGAAGACGTTATGGAAGGTAAGGGGCGACTTCCAGATTCTGCTTCGTCTACCATTGAGATTCTGGAATGCAAACAATTGCATGCAGGATCAATGGTAGATGGAAAAAAGACGTATTCACCGTCGGACTCGCTACAAGTGACCTTCGCCCAAAATTTGTTGAAATTGATAAAGTTTTTTTCCCAGTGCGCCTTTTTGTACCAAGGGTAATTGATTATACCAAGTGCAAACAGTTGGGTCATACGGCTACTTTTTGCAACAACAAGCTCCGTTGTGGCAATGCGGCCAAAGGCATCTAGAGGATGCTTGCCAACAGGAAGCAACAAAGTGTGCTTACTGTGGCAAAGAGCCTCTCCACGATTTGCAGAACTGCCCCGTGTACAAGAAGCGCACTGGTAACGTGAGACGTTCCATACAAGAACGCTCCAAGCAGACGTATGCAGAAATGTTAAAGTCGCAAAACGGAGCGTCTGCATCGTCTGTATCAGCCGCTCAAAAATGAAAATCCTTTTTTGATTTTATCTTCCGATGAACTGGATTCTGACGTAGCCGATGAGAGTGGATTTCTGAAGGTACACGTCCCCGGCAAAAGAAAGCCTACTAGTTCTCCGGGTGTGCGCCGGAAACAACTAAAATCTACACACCAAAGCTTGCAAAAAATTGGAGGTAGAGGGGGTCAATTAAAAAAAACCGAATAAACCGGTAATAGCTGATGCATCCGTTCCTAGCTGTACGCTATACCAACCCGCCGCTACCTAATAACAGTAACCGTAAGAGGTTCTTTTTACCAAACACTACGTCTTCTCGCAATTCTAAGAATATCCCGTCCAAGCGAGGTAAGATTAATTTTAGGGACATTGTGGATAACATTTTTAAATGCTCTTGGCCTTTCGGATGCTTCACCGCTCCGAGGAATTATTGACCTGCTTATTCCTATAGTTGGAAACTACTTCAAGCAATTGACTGTATCATGGCCCCTCATTGGTGAATTCATATCTGTCGATGAATAATTCGTCGAATGAGGATCAAGATATGATCACCGTATTACAATGGAACTGTCGCAGTCTAATACCTAAATTAGACTCGTTCAAGTATTTGATTCACAATTCTGATTGTGATATATTTGCTCTCTGTGAAACATGGCTTTCTTCTGAAGATGAATTAAACTTCCACGATTTTAACATTATACGCCTGGATCGAGATGATTCATATGGTGGCGTACTTTTGGGGATAAAAAAGTGCTACCCCTTCTATAAAATCTCACTCCCAATCATTTCAGGCATTGAAATCGTCGCTTGCCAAATAAACTGTAAATAAATGTAAAGAATAAAGATCTTTGCATAGCTTCCGTCTATGTCCCTCCGAGGGCATCAATAAACCGCCGTCAACTTTGGAGTTCAATTACATTACTTCAATCTCCAGTTCTTATTCTGGGCGATCTGAACTCCCACGGTACTGCTTGGGGCGAACAATACGATGACAACAGAGCGGGTATTTTCTATGACTTATGCGATGATTTCAACTTGACCATCTTGAACACTGGAGAAGCGACACGAATAGCAAAACCTCCTGCCAGGGAGAGTCGACTTGACATATCTTTGTGTTCTAATTCACTATCATTAGATTGTCTGTGGAAGGTAATCAATGATCCCCATGGTAGTGATCACTTACCAATTATTATCTCAATCACAAATAGTTTTCAAAAAAACAGACCAGTCAATCCATGTTCCTTATGACCTAACGAGGCATATCGATTGGCAACATTTTGCATCGACGGTAACCCTTGGTATTGATTCTACCGATCCTCTTCCACCATTAGAAGAGTATCGTTTCCTTTCCGACCTGATGTACAAAAGTGCATTAGAAGCTCAGAAACGACGTGTTCCAAGTGCATCCCTCAAAAGAAGACCTGCCACCCCTGGGTGGGTTGACGAATGCACTAAGTTGTATCTTGAGAAATCCGATGCGTTTAAAGATTATCGTAGAAATTAAACATTGATTCAGTTTCCATAGATATACTGGCAGATAGTCTGCACAGTAGTGGTTTACCAGGAATTTTAAATAACTTTTTGTATAATTTACTGTCAGAAAAACAAATGACCTTTAATCTAGGTCAACTGACAACTTCTAGAATTAGCTACATGGGCTAACCCCAAGGCTCATGTTCAAGTCCTTTGCTTTATAATTTTTTATGATAAAGATATTGATAAATGCTTGGAAAATAGATGCACGCTTAGACAACTTGCAGACGATGCTGTGATCTCCTTTAGAAGTCCACGTGCGGAAATCTTGCAAGACCATTGCAAAATTCCCTAGATAATCTGTCCATCTGGGCCAGAAATTTAAGGATCGAGTTTTCACCGCATAAAACCGATTTGGTAGTGTTTACTAGAAAGCGGTTCCCTGCCCAACTGCGTCTCAAGCTGTTGGGAAGAGACATTACTCAATCTTTGACCTTCAAATACCTTGGAGTCATGTTTGATTCGAAATGCACTTGGAGTACTCACATTGCGTATTTGAAACAGAAATGTCAACAAAGGATCAATTTTCTAAGATAAATTTCCGGGACATGGTGGGGTGCTCACCCGGAAGACCTCATTAAACTCTACAAAACAACTATTCTTTCAGTTCTCGAATATGGCTCTTTTTGCTTCCTCTCGGCGAGAAACAGCCACCTCATCAAATTGGAACGCATTCAATATCGTTGTTTACGTATTGCCCTTGGCTGTATGCATTCAACGCATAATATGAAACTGGAGGGTCTGGCAGGAGTAAAGCCCTTACAGAACCGCTTCTGGGAGCTCTCATCTAGAATACTGATCAAGTGTGGAATCAGTAACAACCTTGTGATTGAAAACTTCGAAGAAATGCTCGAATTGAGTACCCAGTCAAGATTCTTACGAATCTATATTAACTATATGTCATCCGATATTAGTCTTCCATGCTATAATTCTCCTAGTGTACAGTTCCTCCACTGACTATGATCTCTCCATGAAACAGGCTATTCAAGGAGTTCCAGATCAACTTCGACTTATTTTAATTCCCCATATTTTTATTAAAAAGTACCAACATGTCAATTGCAATAGAAGAATTTTCACTGATGGGTCACGCATTGATGGATCCACTGGTTTCGGTGTTTATAATGAATACTCATCTGCCTTCCGGAAACTTCTGAGCTGGCAGCAATCAATTTCGCATTGGGGATAATTTCCGACATGCCCATATACCATTATTTCATCTTCTCGGATAGTCTCAGTTCTATTGAGGCCCTCCAGTCCATTATTCCAAATGTTTCGTCGAGATCGTGGTTCAAAGGTCTGGATGTAAGTCGCGGTTTCATTCGCGTGATGTCAAGACTTATGTCCAACCACTACTCGCTAGATCGCACATCTCTACAGAATTAACCTCGTCGATAGCAACATATGTAGATGCGGAACCGGTTATGATGACATCGATCACGCAGTTTGGTATTGCCCGGATAATGATGTCTCCAGAGCACGACTATTGGATACCCTAGTGGCCCGAGGTAGACAACCCTCCCGCGAGGTAAGAGATGTTTTGGGAATGCGTGATCTCCCCTACATGCAAGCGATTTACGAATTCCTTTGTTTGTCTGATCTAGGAGTGTAATGTCATCACCCCCCTCGCCACCCCCCCCTTTTTCCCTCCCCCCCCCACCAAATTTTACACCCGTCCATCTCTCCCGGTCATTCCATCGTTTTCATATTCCTTCATTACAGGAAGTTTTACACCGACGGGTCAAAAACAAATGATTCCACTGGATTTGGTGTTTTTAACGAAATTCATAGCGCCTCCTTCAAACTTCAAAATCCTTGCTCCGTATACGTCGCAGAATTGGCGGCTATACACTATGCATTGGAGCGAATTGCCTCTCTTCCCTCTGATCAATTTTTCCTTTTTACGGATAGTCTCAGCTCACTGCAGGCTATTCACTCAATGAGGCCGGCAAAGCACTCACCGTTTTTCGTTAGCGAAATGCGATCTCTTTTGAGTGCCCTATCAAACAATTCCTACATCATCACCTTGGTTTGGGTCCCTTCATCCCGGGTAATGAGAAAGCGGACTCACTTGCCAAGCTGTGGCAGGCGATATTTATGATCGAAAAATCGCCTTCAACGATTTTTTTGCTATTTTCCGTCAACGGGCCTTGATCAGCTGGCAACAAAAATGGGATGCAGGGGATTTGGGCAGATGGTTACATTCCATTCTCCGACAGGTATCGAAAAAATCGTGGTTCAGAAAAGGGTTGAATATTAGCCGGGATTTTATCATGGTAATGTGTTATCTAGTGTCCAATCACTTCTCGTTACGCTCTCATTTCTATCGAATAGGGCTTTCAGACACCAATCAATTCGGCTGTGGTGCAGGTTATCAGGACATCAACCACGTTGTCTGGTATTGCCTCGATTTAGTAATTGCCAGATTTGATCTTTGCGCATCCCTACGGGCCCGAGGGAAACAAGAGAAGGAAGATATCAGAGACGTGCTGGGTAAGCTGGACTTGGACTATATGGGGCTAATTTACAAGTTCTTGAAACAAATAAATGTATTCGTTTGATCCTCTCTTAGCTGTAGTTTTAACATGTCCACCTCGTCCCCTCCCCCGCTTCTATTGTACCGTTACAGCTTAACGCAATGCAACATATACGCCAGAGTTTTTCGGCTTTCCAAAGCTAACCTAGTTAGTAAGTTATTGTCGTTGTAAAAATGAAAAAGAACTCGGCTCCGTTATGCCTATGGCACTTGAGCCTAATAAATAAACAAGTAAAATAAAAATAAAATAGTTATTAGTTTGAATTATCTGAATACTTTGATCAAATGGAACATGCTGCGAACCAGGGTTGGCCATCGTCTATGTAGACGTAAGTATCCATACGTCATAAACGGTTACGAATGAACAACCCTGCTAAGAACAGCGTGTCTCGGTTCAGATCTATTTGAGTAAGTTTTATTTCATATATTACAAAGGAATTTTTCGATCAAAATAGGATAGTTCTCTTTGTAAAAATTATAAGAAAATAGTATAACTTTATTAAAAATATATCACCTTGTTTGATTGCTTTGCGTCAAGTACATGAAGGTAAATGTACATCAAATGGACTAACAATTGATTTTCTATCACCATAACATAATCAAGTAAAAGTCTTACTAATCCACTGCCAAATACCAGTGTTATTGTCGAGTTACAAGTTGGACTTCATGAAAGGTTTAAGGTACAGATGGAATGATTTGTTGACTGGTTCCTGAAATTTAAATTTATATATTAATGAATGTCCACATTTGAATATAAGAAATATTCCTTTACCTGATTCAGAGGGCTCTTTTTAGCCTCTTCGAAGAGGCGCTCGTAGACGTTTCCATCATATGCACCAAGTGCTGATCCAAGCACCATGTCCGGAATGTCGAACGAATCAACAATGCCGACAGCATTTGGTCGCATTGCAGCGAGGGAATCTTCCAGTTTTTGCTGCAGGCGTGAAATATCACTCTCCGTGATGGTTGTGAACTGAAAATGCATTACACTAAGTCAGTTACCTTGGAATAGTTCAATGGGAACTTTCCCCACTTACTCTCAGTAAATCGCCAACCACCTTCATAGCCTCATCATATGCGTATAATTCGTAGATGTCCCTTAAAGCACGTGCCAACTCGGGTGGCGTGGTCGCGCAAGATTTTTCAATCATCTCGTATCCGGACTGGACAAGGAAAGCACGACAGTGAGCATCAGCCGTCCGTGCTAATTCTATCGATGTCAGATTGACAGCTTCCTCCGGAGTACGGCCGGCACGCTTGCGTTGCTCGATGTGGTCACTGGCTAGGCGAAGTTTTCTAAAACGCGTTTATGAATGTGACAATTAGTGGTATTTGTTTTCCGCTTAGGGAGTAGACACTAACCCAGCAGCCACGGTTTGAAGTGCTTTTATTATTCCGGGTACCGAATCATCCCACGATTGGCGTTGATTGCTAGACAAGAAATTTTGAAGATACTGCATAGTGGGAACTAGTTCCTGTCCTTTCTGAGCCTGAGTCCACACCTTTAGTAAATATCTGGAAAAGTTTGAGGTGTGGTTAAATTCGATTGTACAAGACAAGGGATTCATGGGGCGTGAGTCTAGTATCAGAACATCTTCCTGTAAGGTTAAAGAGTGGTTGGTAAACGGCTTCGTTTCATAAACAAAATACAAAATGTTAAATGAATGATTGTCAAGTAATTAATTCATGCGCGCAAGCAAGCCTTTTCAAAAAAGTGATCACATTTAATGCCTCAATTTAACAGGATTTGCGTTTCCGGGTTGTACGCCATTCTAGAATTCTGAATAATATTTTCTATCGGAATCCTAGAATGCACTGTTTCCCGGAAAATCATTTTACGGAATACCGTTTCCCGGAAAAAGAAAACCCTAGGACATACCTCAATAATATACGGACGATCTTTTTGTTCTAATTGTAACTCATTAAATAATTGAGCGGCAAACGGCATTCAACTGGTTGGCTTGATCCTTTAAATTTATCAATCAAATTTTCGTAAGGTTTTCTTTTATTATTTTTAAGATATTTCATTGTTAGGTATATTCCTTTCATTGATCTAAGGTGCATGCAATGGATATCGATCAAATTTCGTAAAATTTTGGACATTTGAAGATCATGAAGAAACGTTTACCCCTTCCCACACCACCCCCCCCCCCCCACCCCCCCCTCACCCCCCCCCCCCCACACAACCCCCCCCCCCACCACAACACCCCCCCCCCCCCCCCCACCCACCCCCCCCCCCCCCCCCCCCGCGTTTTCCCCCAACCCCTAAATTATATTTAAAAAAAAAAAAACACCGCCCCCTTTCCCCCTCCCCCCCCTATTAAAAAACAACCAACAAAAAAAAAAAAAAAATCATGAAGAAAATTACCGAATCATCCGAAGCTATACTGGGCAAACTCGGAGAGCGGTTTTCTTTCCATCGATTGCAGCAGATCAAGGATATCCGCATCTGATAGTGCTCTATATGTTGCCATTTTTGTATGGGTTGACGCAGGTGAATTCCGTAGAAAATGGTTACTCCCGAGGTCTTGACTCATTACTTATGAACGTTTCAGTACTACCGAACTGCTGAGTAGTAGAAGCGGAAGAATCAATAGGTGCAATAGCACAGGACATTAGTATTGGCTGTATTCGTGCCTATGAGTGTCGAGCTAGCTCCGGAATGCAAAAAGCTATGGTTGTCGACCGTTTTACTACTTGTCGAGTGAAGAATTATTCGGGGTAATTTATGGATTCGCATCGAGATTCAGAGGACATTGTCGATATGTTCTATGCGAGGATACGGCAGGTTTTTCAAGCTTGTGTCGCTCTTCAACTAGTGCCAATGAAGCAAGCTTAGGTAAATACGCATCTCCGTAAAGACGAACTGCTCTCCGGAAATATCACAAAAAACGTTCGCTGCCATCGAAGCAGCGATGTTTTGTAGTAACTGGCAATAAGTAAAAGCGGTACAATCGCTTCTTGTACGCTTCCTACAGATTGTTTGGGAAGTTTTTATAGGAATCTTAGAAGTGTTGTTATCTTTTGCAAGCTCCGTGTTCTTTAGTGATAATTCTGCTAACACAGCCTCATAGTTTTTTGTTCCCGATCAACCCTGCAACGACCTGACGAATCCACGAACAACAGCATGCAAAAGATTAATTAATTATTACTTTTACTTCTAGTGAAAATGTCATTTTATTGATTGTACTGTCCAGATGTTTTGTATTTGTACTTGTTTTGTTTCTGTTTTAAAATGATGTGGGGTTTTTGATGAACATTCTTTCCCCCATCAATCTTCATTTAGACAGCAATAATTCCATAAAGTAATTATAAATAATTTAATAAATAAACCGGGTCGAATTGAATCATTTTGAACGTGCATTCTCTACTAGATATCCAACCT
This sequence comes from Aedes koreicus, assembly GCA_024533555.2. Classification (NCBI taxonomy): domain Eukaryota; kingdom Metazoa; phylum Arthropoda; class Insecta; order Diptera; family Culicidae; genus Aedes; species Aedes koreicus. The sequence goes on along the minus strand of JAHHFK020000744.1, from coordinate 196,653 downwards.
ACTATGTACAAAGAGCGATTAAAAAAAAGCTGTCGGTAACATTTTATGACTAGACAAAGCCCCTAGGTATATATTTTGGGAACATCATGCGAAAAAGTCTTATCGCAATGAACTTGTTCGAGAATTGATCTGAGAAGATTGCAGTTGAATAAAATTCGTTGTTTAATCCATGAAAAAGAAGATCAAGTGCTCAGCCACTAGCAGAACACCCAGCAACAATCTAATTTTTAAAAGAGAGGCAATCGATGATTCAGTAATTGTTTTGTAGTAAAATATGACAATCGAGGTCCTTCAAGAACATAATGTACGAGGAGAAAAATCAAAGGTTCCACATGGCATGCTAGCAACTTGCTGACCAGTTGTCGTCTAGAGCTAACATCTGTTGATGAGTGAGATGAGATATGAACGTTAGTATCTTAAAAGATTACATTCAATTCACAACCTATCGATTGCAGACGCTAGATTCGAGTACGTTCTGTTTGTTTGGTTGAAGAATGCATTTCAGCGACTTTGTTGTCGTCTTCATTCACACTAGCAAACATGATTGCAATGTGTTTATCGTATCATAATATAAGAAACTAATTTATCCATTTCTTTTTCCATTTTAATTATAATTAACCTTCTTTTGAAGGAAATTATATCCATTACGTATTTCAAATTTTTAAACCCATATTTCAGTATAATCAATGTCCTGCTTGACACAGTCCATATAGTGCTCATTCTAACAAATTTGTGTTGAACACGTAATATTCTAACGCTTATTATTACAATGAGCACCGTCCTAGAAGTAACACGACACTACGAAGCATTGATTACTTCTATTACATATTAACAGAATAATATTTCAGTGATAAGCGCGAAACTGGTACCGTAATTTACACGCTTTTTTCTCATATAATCCTAGCCATGACGTCTACCAAGCAGATATAACTGCAAATCACTTCAATCGGTTTAATGATTGAACAATTATTTTATGAGATCTTGTCAAAGTTCAAGGCCACAGTAGAAAATGTGATACGTTTGTGTATGTTTACCTGGCTGTCTGTAGCAAAAGCACCGTGTTTTCTCCTTCATAGGTGCACGCAGCAGTGACCATACCGTATGTTCCAAAAAGGTTGGAACAGGTCATATACCCATGACCGCCGCATGCCAAACGGCACGTTTCAACCGCCTGAGCGGCATCAGCAGTGCACACAGCTTTCAAACAACAGGCGATCGCATGCAACTCCGGCAACCGTTCCAGATCGCCTTTATCCAATTCGGATGTTACTTGATTGTACATGTCCCACAAATTATCCGAAGTTAGTTTGAAGATTATACTTTTAGCAATTGCTGGAAACAGCTTGTACTGTTGGGTAAGATGATCAATGACTTGCACTTCTGGCTGGCTGTGTTGATAGATAAGATAAATTATACGATTTATAGCAGATTATTTTTTCAGAAAACAACAGCTTGCACGTACTCTGGATTGATAACGCTCTGGCGACGCACACAAGAATACCGGGTGGCAATTGTTACTGCTTTCGATAGATAATTCGCCATGTCCCTTACAATGACCACTCGAACGAACATCATTGTACCGTATGTCAATACAGATGATGGTGGTTTCACGAATGACCCATCCTCAAGCAGCTTAGCATTCTTCATCAACATGTTTGCACGAGGAATACGAACATTTTTGAAACCCAGGAATCCATTGTTAACTCCATTCATGCCTAACTTATTGCCAATTTCTCCGATGGTGATACCAGGCATTGGCATATGAGTTTCTTCATCTCTGAGTTGAACAATGAACGGATGAATTCCATGACATACGCCTTTAGTGTACAACTGTGCAATTACTACACAATAGTTAGCGGTATGCCCAACTGAAACAGTAATATATGATTAGATTGATTTTCAAAACCATTATTTTATGATATAACTTACGCCCGCCCGGCCACCACTTGTATGACGACAACGTTGGGCTGTTCAGCACAATTTCTTTAGTGTTTTCATCATAAGTTGCAGTTGTTTCCAACCCTCTGATAAAAGTACCATGACCAAGTTCAGTCTGAGCGTACGTTCCCACAATTTCACAATTCCATGCTCGTCCGATCCACTCAGCTTGTTGTTCTGGTGTACCATGTCCCATCAGGGCAGGAAGAAACATGACAAAATGCACAGCCAGAGGATTTCCTTCCTTGAGAATACCAGACCCAAGTAATCCTCCCAGGAGAGCCCTAAAACATAAAAAATCAAACATTAAATACGTCTAATCTCTAAAGCTTTGAGTATTAATAGATTTACATGTAATTATCCACGCCATCTTTTCCCTGTGCTTGCATTTGCTTCACCTTGCGGAAAATTACAGTGGCTTTGCGGACCGATTCTTCGTAGACCTCTTTGTGTGATACAAAATGCAATGGAGTTTTATCGAAGAATTCAGGCTCCGATAAGAAAAACTTTTCTGCAAATGGAGAATGATTTGGGTATTAGAAAAAGGATATAATTATTTTATTACTATTTTTTGCGGGTATCAAGTTGAAGCTACGTAAAAGCTTTGTTGTCAAAGCTTGACCCAAGTGAGTAATTGTTTTTTTTTTCAACAACAATCCGTATGTAGGACTAGCTTATGGTGGCAGTTTGAACACTTTGATTTATGTATTGTTAAAAAAAGGCATCCGACCTAAGCAATAAATGAAAGTTGATTCATTTTGCTATCCTTAAGTCTGCGCGTATTGACAGGTATTTTGCAAGCCGAGTAGCTACCCAACAAACATCGATGTTGAATTAGAGCTTGTTCAAACAAATTTGGAGAAGCTATTCAGCTATTCTAGAAGAAACAGCTGAATAGCTTCTCCAAATTTGCTTGAACAAGCTCTAATTCAACACCGATGTTTGTTGGGTACATAACTAAAACATTCGATTAAAAATACCCCCCCCCCCCCCCTCTCTCTCTCTCTCTCTCTCTCCCTCCCCACCTCCCTCCGTCCCTCCCTCCCTCCCCCCCCCCCTCTCTCTCTCTCTCTCTCTTGGTTCATCTGACGAAACATGGCTACTTTCATGGAAGTGTATGTCTTAAAGGCTTTATTCTGCTGTATAGTCCAAAGCACATTAGAGTATGCCGTTCAAGTTTGGGCCCCTTTTCATAGAACCATAGAGCAAGTCATCCGAATCGAAAGAGTTCAGAGATCTTTCGTAAGATATGCGCTGCGCCATGATCCAATCGCACAGGTTCACCGGTATATGAAAATCGCAGTAGGCTAATTAACTTAGATACGGTGGTTATGCATAGGAAGAATTTGCGAAGATTGTTTATATTCGACCTAGTTACGGATCGGATTGATTGTAGCCACTTGTTAAGAAACCTGTGTCTGTATGTTCCTGTGCGTAATCTTCCCATTCGATTCCTCTTGTGCATTCCTGCTCATCGCACTCAATACGGTTACTTTGAGCCATTTGCTGCTAGCTGTAGGCTGTTCAACGATGATATCGACAGTTATGATTTCAATGTAACGCAAATAACCTTTAGCAATAGAATAAGATACCTAGTATATGAATCAGTCGGTACAACCTTTTTAATTTGCTGAAGACGATGAGCAAATAAATACCGAAGTGTGTATCGGTATTCTGAAGGACTTAGTGATTCCCTGGGCGACCAATGTCCTACAACACCTTAACCCGTTGGATTATTCTATTTGGGCGTATGTTGAAGCGCAAGCCTGCAAATCAACATCGACTGCCCTGTGAGCGTTATGACAGACTCAGAGTCTTTACAGGGCTACGTTCGAAAGGCTGTTTAGCTTCCGGCGTGTTTTAGCTTCCGGCGTCGTCTTGAGGATGTCATTGATAAAAATGATGGACACATCTGTTAAAACCTCACCAACCGTACCGAGAACGTCCGGAAAACTAATCAAAATACGGAATCGCCTCAGAGGACTAACGCGAGAGTACCGTGATAAGTTAGGTTTAATCTAAACACGTGTAGTTCGTTTGGAGTTTCACAACTATCTGACTTGATCATTTTATTTCCGATATCAGCTAGCTTTTCGATGCATCAATATCATCCGATGCCCGAAGACAACCGAACTTTGACATTTGGTTGATATTCGGAAGCGCAGAGGTGTGCGCTAGAACACCACAACATCGAGTAAATTTGTTTGAAACGACCTAATGAAGAAAATTGAACTCGAAAATTATTGCTTAAAGTAGGGTAGGGAATGGCTTCAGCTGCCCGGGACCCTATTCCAAGCACGGGGTAAAAAATGAACTTACAATGCTCATTTTTTACCTCGTGCTTGGAATAGGGTGGCGGAGAGCTGAAGCCATTCCCTACCTTAGTTGAAAATGGAATTTGAAAGAAATACCATGAATTTTCGCACTTTTTCCTGCCGCACCCTGTATTGACTAATCGTTCTACACCCAGCAACTCTTGTCTGATTTTTATATTGTGTATGGTAAATATTCTAACTACGCTCTCAGGATCCCTCTATGTCACACAACAATATCTCGTTATAATAGTAGCACGGCACAGTGGGAATCACAAGCCATATTCAAAACATTAACCACAGATCGGAAAAGAAATAGGCAGAATTAATTACAACACCACATAATACCGACATGGTATTTTAGGTTATTTCTAGAAGAATATTTCAAAAGAAACAACAACGAAAGCTTGCCACTAATGTAGAAGGTGTAATGATAGGAACCTAGGGAAATTTTAAATGTTCAAACTACGTTTCAAGCATTAATTTCCTTATACGACTTCTGGTTGTCTGGAAAATGAGCGGTTGTTGAATAATGCATTTAAGTAATTTATCTAATCAGTGAAAAATTCGAGGAAGAAACGGAAACCAACGGAATGATTTATAATTTGACGAATTTAAAATGAGCTTAATAATCACAAATTTCACTTTGTATATCCCTCTCGTGGGTCAAAATTTTCACCTTGTCGACGGTGAGGGGGCTTATCTCATGCTATAAACATGCATGTGAGACCAAGCAATTGACCAGTAGTGAAAGTATCACATATTCTAGTCATTTTTTTCACTGCCACGTCGTAGAACGTTTATATAAAGGCACTAACATCGGGTATGCCGCAATTCACTCCTAGACTTCTTACTTTCAATCTAGGAATAACAACTAAAAATACACTTTTCATTTTCGTGGCAATTTATGTTGTTGTGTATCGATTTTTTTTATGGAATAAATAATCAAAATACCTGATTTGCTCATGGTATAATCTCTGAATGTAATTGCACCATTTTAGAAAGGGGTGAATGTTTTGATCAGGGTAATTATCTGATTTCAAAATGAGGCACATGGTCACAGAAAAGTGTTACTTAAGACTGACGATGACAAGCATGTATATTAGAGATAAGATGCGGAGGGCCCTTTTGTGAAACACCATTTGAAGCAGTAGAATGGACCTTTCCATGTGATTTGTATCAGTAGCAGTGTTTGATGAGTGATATACAATATCATAGCATCATCGTTTTCGTATTACCTACTTGCAAGGCGGTCAGATTGAGTAGGAACATGAATCCTCCAAACCAAACAGTAAATAAATGGAAAGGAAAAACAAATTAAAGATAAACCCGCTAGATAGGAAACATAATCGTCTATGCCTAGGTTTCATATTTGAAATATTAGGTGCGCTACTAAGTTCTCGCTGTTTTTTGGTGAAAAAGGAACTTTATTTTGAAAACAAAGGTTACAAACGAATTATTCAAAGTATTGCCCATCACTAGCTATGACTTTTTCCCATCTTTCTGGTAGAACGTGAATACCATTTCGATAGAACTGTTCGTCTTTTGATGCTATCCAAGAATCAAGCCATTTTGAGATGTATATGAGTGGAATTGCTGACCAGTGAAACCATGTGCCATCGAACGGAACAATCGGAATAATCGGACGGTGCAATATTGACCAAAGTCTACACTCCATACAAAATTCCAAAAAAAATCTATGGAGAAACGTCTACGAGGGAGGAGGAGGGGTCTGAGATTTTCAAAAGTGAGTCTACGTGGTTTATGAACCGGCATAAACAACTTACAATTTAACATAAACACATTAAACATTTCAGGTTATTTCGTAGCAACGCGGCCATCTCATTCCAAAAACTCTAAAAACCTCTTACCCCAACCAAATCCTTATCCTCTCTCATGACGTTCAAGTAGCCCGCATAGACCAGTTTGCCATTTCCCCGTTCCTAACTCTCGGCTTTGGATTGACTTGCGCTCTCATTGACCCACCAAACGCTGCAAAATGAAAATGAATATGAAATGAAATAATCACAAATTTCACTTTGTAAATGAGAATGTGACGAATGGTTCCGTTTTCAGGCCACAACTGATGTGACAAAACGTTTGCCAAATCCAGTCGCGTCGCGATGTAAGGCCAGGCGCTCACTGATGTGGCGGAGGTGCGCCATCCGCTAGCATGTCAAAACACCTTGTCGACATTCGCCTCACGCCACAAGACGTTGACTCGATATTTTGACATGGTGTGTGATACCACACCTCCGCCACATCAGTGGGCGCCTCGATTAAAACTTTTGACCAGGAAGCTGCTTAAAATCGAGTTTGACGTATGATTCGTTATCAATCAAGGTGCAGCCCTTGTTTTTCGTCAAAATACGGACGTACAAGAGCCTTGCACGTGTTTTGGCCACCAAATACTGCTTCATGTGCCGGTTCGGACGTTTACTAGCTTTGTACGACTTGTATCCAGGGCCCGGCGAAGTCATCGTCAATTGATAATTGTCAAGCGAAAATTTCTGTAATATTTTACGGAATTCTTCAGTTTAGCATAAACATTTTTTTTGCAAATCAGTTTAAGGTGGTTGAACAAAAAAAAAAGTGAAACATAACATTTCAACATAACTGCTACAAAGGGAAGGCAGTTTTAGTTTCGCTGTGTTAACAGAAATGCATATAAAACATTCCAGACTCATTGTAGAGAATTGGCACATTCAGCAAAGTTTCTCAGTGCGTAACGAATCGTTTTTTGATATTATCATATTAGTTCCAAATCGTGCTGCAGAGGTGGCGCTGCAGTCTATCTTTGTCAAATTAAGCTTTAGAGAGTGGCCGACTTAGGTGAAGTTGTTGCGAATGTAAAATGTAGTCACTTGAGAATTTCAGATTAGTTCCAAATTGCGCCGCAAAGTTGGTGCTGCAGTCTATCTTTGCCAAATGAAGCTCTAGAGAATTATCGTCTTCGGAAAAGTGTCTCAGTATGTAATTTTTCGTCTTTTGTCATTATTATATTAATTTCAGATCTTGCCGATAGCAACGTATTGAAGCTTTAGAGACCTGCCGTCTCCGAAATTTTTTCTTTAGTATGCCATTTTTCGTCTTTTGACTTCATCAGATTAGTTCCAGTACAGAGAACACAAACAGTTAGAACAAAATGTCTTCAAAAACTGTGTACGAATTCAAATCAAAATACGTTATAACCTCTTTGAAAAAACTCGAACGCCTCCAAATGAATGCATTTTGTATACTGAACAACTTTGCCGAAGGTGGCTACCCTCTAGAGCTTCATTTGGCATAGATAAACTGAAGCACCATCTCTGCGGCAAAATCTGAGAACATGATAATGATAAAAAGCGACATATTACCTACCGAAAAACTAAGACGGCAACTCTCACCTGATTCAATCGACAATCATAGAATACAGCTCCATCTCTGTTGAAAGATGTGGAACTAATATGATTACGACAAATGTCACAATGAGAAACTTTTCCGAAGATGGCAACTCTCTAGAATTTCATTTGTCAAAGATAGACTGCAGCGCCATCTGTGCTGTAAGATCTGGAACTAATATGATTACGTCGAAAGACGACAAATGGCACAATGAGAAACTTTGTCTATAATGGCAACTCTCTAGAGCTTCATTTGTCAAAGATAGACTGCAGCTCCATCTCTGCGGCAAGATCTGGAACTTATCTGATAATGACAAAACACGAAAAATGACATAATAAGAAACTTTGCTCGAGGCGGCAACACTCTAGCGCTTCATTTGGCAAAGATCATCTGCAGCGCCATCTTTGCGGCCTGATCTGGAACTTATATGATGATGTCAAAAGACGACAAATAACATACTGAGAAACTTTGTCGAAGGCGGAAACTCTCTACAACAAGTCTGGAATACACATTGATTGTTGTTTTTGTATTCTCCCAAGCGCGGAAGTCTGGAATGTTTTGTATGTAATTCAATATATAGAAATCAAAACCTTCTTCCCTTTTTAGCAGATTCTCGGTGGTCAATGTTACTGGAACCAGGTATTTCCACCACCAATGCATTTTTTAGACCATAACCAAGTGGAGTGCAGCATTGTGTCTGGGTTGAAATTTTATAATTCTAGAAAGGTTGAAATCCGGATCAATATTGACCCTGATGTCTTATGTGTCACTTTTTTTTAATACCCGAGGAAGGTTAACATTAGCAGTAATTCCGAAGGAAAACACAATACCACTCTGAAAAACTGACCAAGTTTAAAGGAAAAATATCGTGAGTTTTGGATGGTCCTGGAAAGTCCATTTTACCGATTTTTCGATACAAACTTATAGTAGGAACTAGGAAATACGTAACGACGTGACGCATGACTATAGTCGATTGAGTCGATTCAGTACCGAATTGAAGTGAAAACAAACCAATAATCAAAGGACGCATGTTTCGAGTAGTTCATTACGTCAATTGACGCAAGTATGTGCTTAAAATCAAATGAACTGATGAACATAAAGACGAAAATTACCGGCAGACAAGCCATGTTCGACAGGAAAAATATTCATCGTAAATTCGTAGTAAGAACCAAAATGGAATACATGAAAATGATCTTGCTCGAATCGAAACGATTGCGTAGGTAGTTCATTTTCCTTTTTCTGCGTCGATAATGTTGAACCCTGCTTGTATCCATGCAGAAGAGATGAAAAAAGAATTTTGAAATAAATTTGCCAATAAAGTAATGATGTTGAAATATAACTATAATGTTGTACTTTATTTCCTGAAAACTTGAAGATCGCATTTGAACAGAATTTTAGCGTCCATGTTTGTGTTTATTTTTTTCGAATACCCTTTTGAAGACCATCAGGTCTACGAATAGTATGGTACATTGGGCGAAAATGTATCCTACCTGTTAGGCGAAAACGCTTGAAGTTGTGCGCCTTTGCGTGAAATCATCTTCGTGTCTTCTACTAAAAGTGCGCTAATAAACAATCGCACAGTTTTTTTTTTTGCTTCCAATTGGGACAGTTGATAGTTTTGTTCGCGATAGCTTTCTTCTCTACGGCATTGTTATCAATTTGCATTGTTCTTTTTTCGTCAACCCGGTCGCTTCTGTGGTAGCAGAAATGTGCGAGTTGAAAAATACTGCGCGGTTTACCTTCGGCAATGGAGCGGATAAACCAGCCTTAGGCGAAGTTGCAAATTTCGTGAAAGGCTTGGATGCGGAGCTTGATGAAATTAAAGCTGCGTATAGGATAGCAGATGAAAAGTCACTTCTCGTCAAGTTCAAATCTGAGCGGTCGATGTTGCACGCTGCGCTGAACTCGGACGAACTGATATTCCATTATGGGAATGGAAAAAAGGTCAAAGTGCACATGTCGCATGCTCAGGATCATATCTGCTATGTGCGAATATACGATCACCCACCGGAAGTTCCCGACCAGCAGATTGTTACGGTGTTATCAAAGTATGGACGCGTAAAACTGGGAATACCCGCCTACACTGTGCGCGGCGCGTACATGGATGTGAAGCAGGAAATCCCGTCATCGCTGCACTTTGCCAGTCGGAAGGGAAATATATATTACCAAGGGAACAAGGATAAATGCTTCATCTGCAAGGAAGAGGGACACCTGATGGCTTCCTGTCACAAGCGGAATGCTCGGAGTCAGCCGAAAGTGCGCCGACAAGAAAGGGAACAGACCGGTAGACTGCAGTAACCGGAGGTACATCCACCGTAGGATCAGATGTTGAAGGTGAGAAGGAATCAGAAACGCTAGAGGTGCTAGAAGAAGACATTGAGGACGCTGCTATGATGCCAGTGGATACCAAAATTCGTAACGATGAACCGAAGGAGATGAATACTCGTGATCGAGCGTTGATACAGTTCGCGCATTTATGTCAACGGGGATCAGCAAACATAAAGAGACAGGTAGAATCGCAAAGGAACAAGAAAATGCAGACATTATATCGCCCCTAAGAAAGAAGAAGAACCATATTTTGTTGAAAAATAGTTTCTTTTTGTGTGTAACCCACAAACATTGCTTATGGCTCCGTAAAGCTCACGCAATTGAGCCGTACAAATAAATAAACTGGTTAAAAAAATAAACAATCGCACTAGACACCAAGACGCGAAGACACCGAAATCCACGTCTTCTAATGTGATGTTTTACGCTCATAAAATATGTTCTTTCCAGATTTGAAAGCTGAGCTATAATGTTCACCTTGTGCACCAATTCAGATCGGCAAATGACGTACGTTATATTTTTTGCATAATCATCATTAATGATTCGCATAAAGAGCTATACATTTCAATTCGGAATGACATTTCATTTTTGCGGAAAGCATTTAAGAGCGTTTAAATAAATGGGGGATCTGTTTGTTTCACTGTCCATAGCTTCAAGTGTCAAATTTAATTCCTTTGGTTCAGATTAAATTTTTCATCAGCTCAATTTTATTTTATTTGCTTTTCCAATTTTAAGCAAACCACATAATAGAAAACTTCAGATTTATAAAACTCATAATTTAGAAACATAATATTTCGATTTATAAAATGGAAAAAAAAAACTTTACGAAGGCTTAAGGGTAAATATTATATTATATATATGTAGAAATATAGAATAAGTTTGAATATGACCAGAAAGCAGTTTTTAATCACGGTTTGGTTTTTAAGTGATTAAGGTTGAAGAATTTAGAATCGAGCATTCGAAATAAATGCTCATAATTTGAAACATTTAAATTTGTATGTGGATATAAGTATCAGTCAGCATCAGCAACCATGTTATACAGCTTAACTGAATACAATATTTCCTAGCGGTTTTAGTTCCATCCTCTCTTGTATAATCGCATAATTTTTTCGACTTGGTTCAGCGATACTCATAGCATAGCTATGTTCTATCTTGAGGTGATCAGTTGAATGCAAAATCTTATACACAAGTTTACAAATTTGGGCGTGCACCGTCTTAATTAGCAGAAGCGTGTCATACAGTCACCTCAGTAGTATGGGCCAGTCGTTGCTTTATTTATATTTCAAATAAAAGTTAGTAACTTATAGGTGTCCCATATACTGCCGGTGGACGCATTACTGTCCCATCTTACAAATAATCATTTTCGGAAAAATGCCTAGTCGATTTGTCCCACTTGGAAGCATATTTGTCCCACGTACAAAAATTGCTCCTAGTGAGACAATTATGTGTCCATATTTCAGGTGGTAGAAAATCACTCACCTTATTTACGATTTTTCTAGAATTAACAACACCTGTTTGAATTATATTTTGAAAGTACACATCAAAGTGTTGTGGTTGGCATAAAAAAATCAAACATATCCAAATGTCATATGGGACAGTTATGCCTCCACCGGCAGTATAGTTATCATGACCGTGCATATGTTGTTCGTCTACAGAAACATTTCATTGGATCGCAATAAGTTACTAAATTTTGTTCTAATAATAACTCAAAATAAATAAATGACTGGCCCACAGTACTGGGGTGTATGTATAGATCGTTTCTGATTTCGCTTGTTTCGCACAAATCGCCTATTACATCACATACAACGCTATTTATTATTACAACTTTTTTCGATTGAATGATCGACATATTAGAGCATACACTACGGACTAGTATAGATAATACGTTTATATGCGCAATCTTCTTGTAAAGAAATAAGTCCATTACACACATACTTATATTTAGATTGTTAAGTACTACTAGCAAGCAGAACAAAAGTAATGGGCGATACTACCACTAGTCTGAAACATCAGTTAGCATATTACTCATTAATATTCCTAAATATTAATATAAAGATACCTTCACTGTCTGTTGAGAAGTTAATGCAGTAAAAAATAAGTGCTTTATCATTATGAAATTACCTCGTGAACGTTTTTCTTTCAATTTGGCCTCTCCACCTTGCCACCATAAGGTGAAATCTTCGTTTTTGAAGCTGCATTTCTTGCGCTCGTTCTGAAGATCCTGGTTAACCTTCGAGCTTGGCATAATTGTCGCTGTGCGTACGAGGCTTATTTTCACTTAATTTACTGATGCTTTGGAGATACGCACGCAATCACTGACCTCAATTACTGATATTTACTTCTGTTTTACTTCGTTAGAGTTCAGCTTGTAGAACTCCTCAGCTTGGTCTTATTTCCAGTAATTCACTCGCACGACTAACCGAGAAAGCTGCTTTCACACTCTAGACACAGGGTTATGACCATCAAATGTGTAGATTACTCTAGATGATTATCACTGGAATTAACCTTTGGATCGCAAAAAGAAAAATACTAAGCTCACTTATTTCGGGACAGCACATAGGACTTGCTGTGCACTTATACACGTATTCACTCACTCAAGTTTCAGAGCCAGTTTTTCAGTCACTTATGCAGCAGTGCTTTTGATAACTTGCGAAAAATAGGCTCAACGTTACATAGCTGATAAGAAACCGATTGTGTGCTAGCAATTTTCGAGATAATATTATGAATACATACAGCCGTAGTTTAACTTGAGTGTCAAATTAAATAACAAATAAATATCGTAAAACTTTCAAATCAACAGCAATTTCTAATTAGTCTTTACTTAAGGTCTTCGTATCACCACATAAATAAAAACACGAGAAACAAGAAACACACAGCCAATTCGTTTTTGATCCAGTTCCAAACTGGATCGGGTATCAAAATTGAGCGGCTTGTTGTGTGACAAACGTCAGTGTGTAGGTTGTATTTGTAACTCGTATCGGATTGAGGTTTGCACTGACAATAAGTTCGGGTATCGCAGGTTGGAACTAGTTTCAACCTAGGTTCAAAAACGAATTCGATAATAAATAAATATGGTGTAGCACTAACAATGCCTTTAAATAAGGTCCAGGGCACCAGGTTCCTCGGTATTAGTGAGATGTGGGAATAACATTCATTGTATACACAGAATCCCATTTTCACGCGATTTTCTCGGCGCTTTTTTCGATCGTGTTATTTATTTTAAAAAGTTGAGAATTAGCGTGAAGGTTTGCATACGAAGAAACGTGAGAAAAGTAGTAATTTACATGGTCAGGCAAATAAACTTAAGAATTTCATAAGATTCAACTTATGACCGATGCTTTGGAATTTCATAAGGCTGACTTAAGGGTCACCCCTAATAAACATGTACCGTATAGGAACGATATTATAGATGGTATGACCATACCACTTACAGTTGGGATGATACCCCGAATTGTTGGTTAGGCACTTCTTATGGTTGTTGTTTATGCGGGGACCCACAATAGATACGTTTGCATTCCGTTGACGTAAATTTGACAGAAAACCTATAGGGAAACTGTCAAATTCACGCAAACGCATCCGCTACGTATCAATTGTAGTCCACCTGCTAAGAAAAAAGTATCCAACGGAGCAGTTAAGTGTGGGAAGCCAAAATTGGGTATAGTTATGTTTACCTACCGTTGGGCACAAATAACTTACTTTTGGGTAAAATTCTACCTTATAGTAAGTAATTTGTACCCAACGGTAGGTATACATAACTTTACCCAATTTTGGCTTCCCACACTTAACTGTTCCGTTGGGTACTTTTTTCTTAGCGGGCAGCCATTATGAATGCATTTAGTTTCATACGACGTTGTTCTTGTACGCCTTTAAGCTTTCCTAATTACAAGTGTTGATATATACTAGTGGGCAAGTCACTGGACCCATAACCTCAACGTTCAAGGTTCGAATCCAGGTTGCTCCATATTTTTATATTTTCAACATCATTATATTTCATAAGGCAAATTTATGAAATTCATACTGATTTCTTATAGCAAATAATCATAATGCAATCTTATGAATATCGAAAGTAATAAACTTGTGGATCGCTCAGCACACACTGATCTAAAAAAACTTTTTGAAATGCATAAATTATGCCTTATGAAACATCACAAACACGCACATTTTTAACTTCATAAGGTTACCTAGAAGGTTACTATAAATTTCAAAGGGACTCGTATGCCACCACCGTTATTCATTCATAGTGATCTATGTCTATGATATTGTCCCGTTTCTTGCCGCACTAAACATCCCCGAAACAGACGCTTTAGTACTATTCATAACACGTTCCGGGTACTTACAGCCTCGTCTTGTAATAACCTTCTTTTTTCCCGGGTCATCACATAGGTTCGTTTCATCGTAGTTTACGATGTTGGAAGCAGGAACATCCTGGAGTTCCCTGTGCAATCTGTCAAAGTACTCGTTGACGATTTTATTTGAAACGGCACACCGGTTCCTTTTGATGTTCTGGCACATCCTGTAGGACAGCTCCCGTTTATGTCTTCTTAAAAAGGAATAAAAAAAATCCGGTCCTGGTAGATTTCTTTTGAATTTTGTAATTTTCTTTCCGGTTCTGTCTAAATATTCTTGAACAATGAGGCGTAACATCCAGGTATCTACGGGATACCCCCATTCCGAGCACAATTTCAGCCTTTGCACCAACAAGGCTTCGTCGGATTCAGAAAGGCAAGTTTGTCCGCCTTGGGGTTTGATGGAATTTCCTTTTTTTGCATGCCGATAAATTACCGAGTAGCTGATACCATAGTGCGCAGCTGCTTGGCGTAAGGACATTTTTTTATTTGCAACATCCTCAGTGGCCTGCTTCAGAATTTGTGAATCCACTTTTTTATAGGATGTTGAACCTTTCGGTTTGTAGTTCCTAACCATTGTTTTCTGAAAATGAAGAGCGCGAATTACATCATAAGAATTATTTGATGTAATTTTCACTTAATTTTCAAACAAAAACTTAAACAAGCACATTGTTTCTATTCGCCCCGCTTAAGTGTGAATCGAGATTATACAATCAAATATGAATGATTAGGTAAAAAATACCTGGTGTTGATCCGCAATTCCACTGTTAAACCTTGGCTTAGTTAATAATCTACCGATTACAGCACGCGAACAAGTTGAGAATCAAATAAAATGGCTTCTACAAGATAAGTTTATGAGCACTCACAAACGCATGAAACTTGAACCTCCATGTTTTGAATTTTCTAAAAAAAATGACAGCAGTGTTGCCAACCCAGGAATAGCTTGGTGAATTTCTTTCAGTGTCATACTAACTGGGAAAAATATGTCCGCTTACTTTTTGAAGAAAATCATAGGCTAGTAGTAATATGTTTAAGAGTGGGAAGTTTTGTTTCTATTCGCCCCATTGTTTCTATTCGCCCCGTTTTACGGTATCGGTATAATCCAAACAACATTATATTTTATTTTTTTTAAGATAAAAAATTTTTATTTTTTTTATTTAAAAATATTAAAAAAAAACCCCCCCCTCCCACAAACTCAAAAAAAACCCCAAAAAAAAATAAATAATAATATTTTTTTTTCCTTCTCCCCAAAACACCACAAACCCCAACCCTTTTCCCCAAATTTTTAATTTCCCTTTTTGTGCGGTTTTCGGTTTTTTTTACCGATTTTCCGTATTCTTGTCTTAGCGTGTATGGCATTTATGAACGTCATTGGTTGCTCACACCATTCATAGCGAATTCGTTTTTGATCCAGTTCCAAACTGGATCGGGTATCAAAATTGAGTCGGCTTGTTGTGTGACAAACGTCAGTGTGTATGGTTGTATTTGTAACTCGTATCGGATTGAGGTTTGCACTGACAATAAGTTCGGGTATCGCAGGTTGGAACTAGTTTCAACCTAGGTTCAAAAACGAATTCGATATAAGTGTATTTACACTAATTTCACTCACACAGGTTTATCTCGTGATTGGATGAAACTTTATCGTGCTCAGTGCTCAGTTCACGCCGCAATTTTCTAAAACCGATATTTTTTATGTGCTGTGGTCCTTATAATCCTGCAACGTTAATTTCGTTTCGGCTTGAATTAATGTCAGTACAACCGAATTCAAAATGCTGCTGAAAAATTTGGTTATCCGGAGTATTTCATGTAAATATGTCGGTATATAAAACCGCATTACATCACTAACATTCTTCTGTTTCTAGCTCGCTCTCGATCTCTGTCAACATTGGCTGTACCAGAGGCTTTAGAATCTGAAGCTGAGAAAGGTTGGTTAAAAAGTTGTCAAATTTGCCTTAATGAACGCTTATGATGTATCTTCCTTCAGGTAACCAAATACTAAAGCATCCAGATTATTTCGGAGTACATCGACTTTTTACGGTAGAAGATCTTTTCAATGCCAAGATTCATCTGGGTCATAAAGAAGGTACTTTGCATAGTAATATGAAAAGATACTTGTTCGGTAGTCGCTTGGGACATTGCATCATTGATTTGGACCAAACGGCCGAATATTTGCGGTTGGCCTTGAATGTTACAGCTCATGTTGCGTATAGAGGCGGAATCATTTTGTTCTTCAATCGGAGTGCCCAAAATGGGCACATAGTTGAAAAAACAGCCATTGAATGCGGAGAGTATTCACATACACGGTTCTGGCGTGGTGGTGTGTTTACTAATGCAAATGTTCAGTTTGATGCTGTAACTCGACTTCCAGACTTATGCATTTTCCTCAACACCCAGACTAATATCCTTGAAATGCATACGGCAGTCAAGGATTCCGCTAAAATGTCGATACCGACCATTGGAATCGTAGATACAAATTGCAATCCTAATCTTATCACGTACCCGGTACCTGGAAACGACGACACTCCATCGGCAATTGAGCTTTATTGTAAACTATTCAAAAGCGCAATTTTGTTGGGAAAGGCCAAAATGAAAGAAGACGGTTCGAACAAATAATAGCTTAAATATATTATGTTGAATAGATTAACCTTCAAGCGTCTGTTCTATAGTTTTGAGCAATTCATTATGAAATTATTGTAGAAAGAAATCCTTGCTTCTATGTTACTTGTGCTTGTCGTCGTTAGTTTTGTCGTTTCCCTCCCATTCCATCGTTTGATAACATATTCTTCCACTAGGGTTTTTATATGCAAAAATACAAACTTTATTGACTACCACTGATAAACGACAGCACCGGATGAGGTATTTCACGTCTAGTCGTAGTGTTGGGTCTTTTAACACATGAACCACATGGGAAGCATGGTAATACAGAGGGTCTCCAGGATATACAAGGAAATCGGATCCAAAAGAATCTCCTCCAGTTATGAATACCGAATGACTTTTCCAAATATCTTTAAAGACTTGATATTTCAAAAGTTTATCCTCGGTCAAATGATAATCGATGGGATTATGGTCTGAAAATGGTTTACATAAGTAAGCAAATAAATTACTGAATTAAATTTACATGTTTTTTTTTACCTGTTAAAACTGGATGTTCTTGAGGGATTTGAACTAATTTGTCGATATTTACTTTATCTAGTTTTTTAATTTCTTCTTCTATGAGCTGAGTATGGTCGATGAAGATATCTGCAGGATAAAAATGTGATTAAATCGGTTAATAAATAACCAGTGATCGCGAAACGAACCTTCTTCTTTTACGCCACTTTTGAGTAACTTTTTACGTTTACCGGCAATAATTTTTGGTAAACATTGCTTGAATTCTTTCACCCTTTTCTCGATTATAGGTTCTTTCTGCTCGTAGACTTGTTTATTGATCAACAGTTTATATTGGCACTTCTGCGCCTCACTTGGACACCGTGATAAAGAGGCACAATTGTCCTTCAGCTTAATAATGCCTTCATCAAGTCCAAGCTTTATTTCATAAGGTGTTAACACGGCCGGTAAACCAAAACTACTGGAATTCCTTGGCTTGGATACAGGGGTTCCTATAAGATTTCCAATGATTCTGTGCGTAAATCGTAGCTTCAGATAATCTGTGAATAGTATTTTTTTTAGTTTAAGATACTGAAATATAAACAATGCCACTGCTTCACCTTCAAAGTCGTAGATAAATCCGCGGTTATGTTGTAAAGTTACAAGAATTTTGCTACACATATTCCCGCAGCAGATCTTTTGCGTGTAAATCCACCCTGCCGTTCTGCCAAGTCAATCACAGTTCCAGCTGTCCGATGCTTGAAAACATTTGACGTTTGTATTGGAACTGGACATGACATTAGAACTCACGAACACCTCAATGTCAAAAATTGACAATAGACTAATGCACAGAAATAGCTAACCTCACTTATCACCATAGCTGTGTTGTTTAATTCACCAATTGCCTTTGATGAGTGAATTTGATGAGTTGCGCTGTCAGTTTTAGTATCGTATAGTTCAACCGTGACACATAATTCATGAGTGTGCTACACAGTTTTTGTTGCACATAGTTTTGAGGGTGTGCGTGTATTGAAACAATTTCATTGCTTTCGTGCACACTCTTACATGATAGTGGAAACTAAAAACAAAATCAAAATAAACTAAATTTCAAATCAACTTGGAGTCAATTTCTTGGTAGACTTTGTTCCAATCATATTTGAGTTTATTTACATTTTTTTTATTTCTCAATTCTATAGAGCATTCTGAATTTGAAATATAGCAAAAAAATATTTTCATGAGTTGATTTTGTTTTGTTTGCATTAAACATTATTTTTCAAAGCTGCACACAGAGAAATAGATATTTATTTCAAAAATAAATCACTTGGAATTCAAAGAAAAATCTTTTAGACTCAGGGCCTAATTTCATTTTTTTTAATCAAATATTAACGATATTAGTTTCAAAGCAATCATTTTTTTGTTTTTACAATCTAACTTATATACGACTGGATGTAGATACACAAATATTTTTAGTTGATTCTAGCACATCGTTATTTGAATCAAATGTTCTTTTTTATTTCAATTACGTGCTTCTTTTTAAATCAAAACAAAAACGCTTTGACTCACCTTCCTTCTTGCCTACCACGCATTGTGGTAGTTGGGTAAGAACTTATCAGCTCGATCAGTTACCGCCTTCCGAACATGCCCTTCGCTCAATTTCAACTACTTCTATTCAATTTCACAACCTGCGCTTACGGACCTATCAATACTTTCTCTTCACATCTTTGGTTCTAGCAGAAATTGCTGTCCACTCCTAGGGTTGCATGTTGATGAGAATGATATTTCCAATATTCAAACAATATTTATTATGTTCATAAAATTGCTGCACATAAAAAAAATCTTTGCGTTTGTCATGCATTTTTCCTTTCCACCAAAAATGGCTGCTTTATCAGCTCTTTAACCCTCTTCCGTTAGAAGAATTTCAAAGTTTCGACGGTGTGCTGGTTTGCTGATTCACCTTCTTTCGTTCGATGAATTTCAAAGATTCGACGGTGTACTGGTTTGTTGAAATAAGCCCAAAAATTAGAATTTGAAACACATGTAATATAAATTTACATACCTTGAAATGTACCGATAACTGCACCATACAGCTTGATAAAAATCTAATCTCCTCTATTGCAGTTTCCGTGTTATAAAATGTTGCGACATGCACAAAGCATCATGCTATTTTGGAAAGATTTTATTTCCAAATCAAATGAAAATATTGTTGATTCAAACATATATATTTTTTAAATCAACGCTGAGTGGTATTAAAAACAAATAAATATATTTTTGATTCAACCATAATCATTAATTTGAATCAAAGCCCTCGTATATTTGATTCTAAAATGCTGTATTACTCTGCGTGTGTAGAACGAAGAAAGAAAAATCTCGGAATAAATGGAATTGTCCCTCTGTAGATAACCTCTTAGTTAATTTTGGTAAATATTTATATAAATCTCAAAATATTGCTACATATTGGTATATGAAATATATATGGTAATAAAGGGCGATACGGTCAAAATTTGGTCAATATCAACTTGACGTATTTCTTTCAATTTTGCATTTAAAAAACCTGAACACCCCTCATTTTGAAGGTGTGTGTGTGTAGAATGTTGCTCCTATTTTGATTTTGGAATTCACTCTTCAGTTGTCAAAATGCCGTCCAAGCAAGAAGAGCAGCGTATCAAAATTTTGCTCGCGCATCGCGAAAATCCGAGCTACTCGCACGCAAAGTTGGCAAAATCGCTAAAAGTTGCCAAATCAACCGTTACAAATGTAATTAAAGTGTTTGGGGAACGTTTGTCGACAGCCAGGAAGTCTGGATCGGGGGGAAATCGAAAACCGGAAGCCGCTGAGACGACAAAGAGAGTTGCCGGTAGTTTCAAGCGAAACCCTAACCTATCTCTCCGAGATGCCGCAAATAAGCTGGGTGTATCGTCTACAACCGTGCATCGAGCCAAAAAACGAGCCGGACTATCGACTTACAAGAAGGTAGTGACTCAAAATCGTGATGATAAACAAAATACGACGGCCAAAGCGCGATCCCGGAGGCTGTACACGACGATGCTGACGAAGTTTGACTGCGTGGTAATGGACGACGAAACCTACGTAAAAGCCGACTACAAGCAGCTTCCGGGACAGGAGTTTTATACGGCAAAAGGAAGGGGAAAGGTAGCAGATATTTTCAAGCACACGAAACTGTCAAAGTTCGCAAAGAAATATCTGGTTTGGCAAGCCATCTGTACCTGTGGCTTGAAAAGCAGCATTTTCATAGCTTCCGGGACTGTCAACCAAGAAATTTACGTGAAAGAGTGTTTGAATAAACGTCTGCTGCCTTTCCTGAAGAAACACGGTTGTTCCGTACTGTTTTGGCCGGATTTGGCATCTTGCCATTACGGTAAAAAGGCCATGGAGTGGTACGCCGCCAACAACGTGCAGGTGTTCCCAAGGACAAGAACCCTCCCAACACGCCAGAGCTCCGCCCAATTGAGAAATACTGGGCTATTGTCAAGCGGAACCTAAAGAAGACCAAAAAAACTGCTAAGGACGAGCAGCAGTTCAAGGCAAACTGGCTTAACACTTTCAAAAAATAAAACTCCACTCCTCCCCAACCCTTCCAAAATTTTCCACCCCAAAAAAAAAAAAAAAATTAACCTATTTTTAAAAAATCATTCACCCAAAAAACACCAAAACACCACCCCCAAAACACCATTTTTACAGAACAACCTCCCCCTCCCAATTTTCTACAACCCCCCTACAAGAAACAATCTTCCCTCCAAGGGGTCGGACTTCCTGATCATTTGATCAGATCTCCTCATTTTTCATTTTGATCTTCGAAAAAGATCAGATGATCTTATCAAGATTTAAAATCTTTTATGACAGTTCTAAATAGACTGTTGTTTTATTTCAGTGTTTCAAAATGTCAACATGCTTGTTTTGATAACAATACAGACTGTGTAACATTTTGACGCGCAAGCATTTTTAAGTTTCATGTTGCTGATGAATCCGAACAAGCGCATTACATCGAAACAGGTAATGTTGGATCCCTACTTTTCGGAAGATCCCATGCAGACGGCGGATATCTTTGCCGGCTGCCCTTTTTTGTTTTATCATTTCTCTGTTAAGCATCAGAATCAGCAGCAAACACTACAACAGCAGGCAAACGTAAGTCACACCTATAACCTTTTCCTCAATAACCATAAAACTTTGCATAACAACGATTTCCCTTTCAACATAACAGAACCAGAAATCTTATCAGCAGCAGCAGCAACAACAACATCAACAACAACACCAAGCACATAACCAAGGTGGAATCGACCACAGTGCTGCTTAAATGGGTGCACATAGCTGGCCCGAGTGGGCAACCTAGGAATGGCTTCAATCAACAGGATTGTCATCAACAGGCCGCGGTGACATCAGCTCAGCAACAACAGCAGCAGCAGCAACAACAGCAGCAGCAACAGCAACAACAACAGCAGTAAATGATGTTCAACAGTCCTCAGCAGGGCGGATTCCAACAACGGTATTAAATTCTACGTGTGATAGGTGGGTCATCATTTCCAGTTAATTCACAGTGAAATCACAGTAGATTTGTTAGTAAGAAGACGACCTTGTGGAAACGTTCTTGTAATTACCGATTCGTATCATGTGACAAAAAATAAATTTCGGAAAGAATAAATAGGTACACGCAAACATTGGCGCCCTCCCTTTTTTTCAATCAAAAACGTACACCTAACACTCACCGGTATCGCAAATACCGTTTCAAATGTTGTGGGATTTGCAAAGCGTTCAACCGTGCAACGAACACCAAATTCCCGTTTCTTCTCGTCCTCGTCGATGGCACTGAGAACTGCTTTACGAACGACATCTCGCATCTACCATAGCAGCGTGAACTCCTCGAACCGATAACTGTGACAACGCTCTACCTTCTGGAGTGTTCCGTGCTTATGCAACAATTTGTAATATACGGCCTTATCGAAATTTGCAGCTGGTAGTCACCGTTTGTCCATGAAAACCTCTGTACAGAATCCGATGACTGGGTGGAAAAACTTTGCCTGAAAATGGAGATCACTCACCGCGGATGTCATGGTTAGGAAAACTGTGTCGCCTCCGTTGGTCTGAGAAAAAGTTAACCAAGTGCTTCTCGAAATCAAGGTGCCAAAAAGGTCTGTCCATCGTATCCTCCCATGGAAAACAGTTTCTCATCCAAAACCGTCAAAGGCAAGGCACTTCTGGCAACTAGTTCCCATGTCTGTTGTTTCGAATCGTACCTCTCAACCGACTCCAACTGCTGATACTGAGCTGCCACTCCTGATCCGGTATAATTGACCTTTCATTATTATCGGGATGATAACATTCTACAGCCGGTACTCTTTCCGTTCTGTCGAATCCTCCAATGGCCTAATGTAACCTGTTGACTACGGTAACGCCAACACCCAGTCGTTTTGTATGGATCATAGATCAATGCAGAGATCAAAGGACTGGAGTATGTTGTGAAATGTGTTCCTTTTGTTGTTTTTTTCATTTTTATTTACAATTTTGAGACACTGAAAAAAATGTGTTGTTGTTTTAACAAGATTGCCCGATCAGCGGCCCGATCTTTGAAAAAGATTTGAAATCTTTTGAAGATTTTAAATTGATCAGATTGACCGACCCCTAAAAGATTGGTAAACGCAAACATATTCTACCCAAGTAACCACAAGCATTATATTATTGCACTTATTCAACCCAAAATCAACATCATTATTGCGGGAATGCATTTATTTGACATCATTAATGCGGAATTGCATTAATTCAACAGTTGTCAAGTAACGAAGCGTTAGATTAGCTTTAAGAATGTAGTGATGCATTATCAATGCCATAATGCTACTTTAGCAATGTCTTATGGCATAACAAAAGATATAGCATTAGTTCGATCTTAGTGGGGCCCTTTCCAGCTTTAATCCAACTTCAATGATGCACTAGACGTAATGCATATGCCCTATATATGCAAGCTATTAAAGCCTCGTGGTTACTTGGGTAGTTTCATTCAACCGGAATTTCACGTTGAATTGAGCACAAACATCATATTAGTTTGATTTGACTACCTACGGTGGTTGAAACAAACAAAAAATTTGGGTTATTGTTTCTGGAATTAAGCAGTTAAGTTCAACTGACATCCGTTTGAATCTACTATTATGTTGGTTGTTTCATTATGACAGCTACGAAAACAAACCGATTTGTTAGTTGGTTCTACCAACGCTTATGGTTTGTTTCAAACAAATTTGAGTATGATTTAACCTGAATTGCTGTTTGAAACAAACGATCGAAACGGTGGAAACAACAAACATTTCCTTTCACCTACATTTAATAAATAATAAATTCAAACGGATGTCAGTTGAACTTAACTGCTTAGTTCCCGAAACAATAACCCAAAATTTTAGTTTGTTTTAACCACCGTAGGTAGTCAAATCAAACTACCCAAGTACCACAAGCATTATATCATTGCACTTATTCAACCCAAAATCAACATCGGTAAAGCGGGATCGCATCAATTCAACAGTTGTCAAGTAATGAAGCTTAAGAATGTAGTGATGCATTACCAATGCAATAATGCAACTTTAGCAATGTCTTATGACATTACAAAAGATAGAGCTTAGTGGGGCCCTTTTCAGCTTTAATTCAACTTCAATGATTCACTAGACGTAATACATATGCCCTATATATGCATGCTATTACAGCCTCATAGTTACTTGGGTAATATGATGTTTGTGCCCAATTCAACGTGAAATTCCGGTTAAATGTTAAATGTAGTTGACAACTATAAACTGACAATCTCCTATATAGTTTTAACAATATGTCAGATGGTAAAAGGGCCAAATAACAATATGCTGAATAGGCGGTTGAATTAGATTACCATAAAAAAATGTCAATTTTCACGAACAAAATTTTTGCTGTACTCTATGCCAAAAAGTTGGTATATATTCCAGACCGATTGCAGACAATAAAAAACCTTTCAGTGACAATATGGCATACATTAACAATATGTGTTAATCTAGTGATTGTATGGTGAAAAAGAGATTAAACTATTTGATAGCAATATCATAAAATGTGATAATATATCTTACATTCGAAATATAGTTTTGACTTCACTCAGAAAAAAATATAAACTAACTAGTTTAAAGTTTACTCTAAATCGATATTTGCCTGGGTTGACGCATAGCTTCGTATAAACGACAACTATACTCGCCTAGCATAAACTTGGAGTATTAGGAACGTAGTTTAGCTTTCAACTATAAGAGCGTCGTTAATTGGTAATTTATTCTAAATCAAGAATAAAATGTGCACCTGACCCAGATTTGTTTTTTTCCCAACTACAAAACTACTAACACCGAAATTTAAAATCTGTCGGTGTCAATAAAAATCCAATTGAGCGAATGATTGCATACACTCTGGTCGAGTGGGTTATCTGATTTTCCGGGATGAAAATTTGAAACTTAAGGTTACAGTAACGCTGAACAACCCACTTGCAGGTAAGCGCCTTATTACTTAAAAGATTTTATTAATGGATGTAAACCAATGCATTGCCTTTGCAATGGCAGCAAATCGGTTTTCTCTTTCTACGTAATAGTACGCTATGGCATACTATCACTTAAAAATAGAGATCCGATTGACTGGTATCGGTTAATTGGACCTCACTTATCTCACAAGCATAACGCGTCGTAAACCAGGATTCGATCGAACAACAGTTGGAAAATGAGAAACACAAAAACGATGGATTGCAATGGAGAGTCAATTTGTTTGTTCCTTGACGTGTAGAATCATTTGACGGACACTTTGCGTCATCATTCGGCGGTAGGGAACGGTAGGCAACTTGGAATAGTTGTTCTGCAGCAGATTCGGTTCCAGATCCATTAGATATTGGGTCGTTTCTGCTGGATATGCCAGTAGCCAGAACACGTACGACCAGATCGCTCAGACGGTGCTGTAAGCCAAAAATTAGGAATGAAATTACGTAAGGTTGCAGTTCGATGAAATAACCATACATACCCTGAAGAGTCGTCTCATTCTGGATTGAACAGTAGCAACATAAAGGTACGGTAGTTCTTGACCAGCTGCTTGGGGTTGCCCCGAATAATATTCACCGCAAGAAGGTTGGTTTGGGAGATGTCGTACTCTGAGAAAAATTTCATCGTTGTACCGACAATTAAATCATGGTCAGGATGACTATCGCATATAATGGTTTCAATAACCATGAAAATTGTCGAATTCACCACGTTCATGGCATTTTTGACTATGATCATGGTAACAAGGACTATTGCGACATTATGGAAAATGTTGCATCAACTATTTTTAATGGTAGTTTTGACCATGATCATAGTCGGTTCAAAATCACTATACTGCAATAGTCATCCTAACCCCCAATAATGGTAAAATTGACCATCAAATTCCTCTCTGTGTAGAGGCGCTCAGTCATTAGCTGTGTTGTTTAATTCACCAATTGCCTTTGATGAGTGAATTTGATGAGTTGCGCTGTCAGTTTTTGTATCGTATAGTTCAACCGTGACACACGATTCACGAGTATGCTACACAGTTTTTGTTGCACATATTTTTGAGGGTGTGCGTGTATTGAAACAAATTCATTGCTTTCGTGCACACTCCCCAAGTAACCACGAGGCTATAATAGCTTGCATATATAGGGCATATGCATTACGTCTAGTGCATCATTGAAGTTGGATTAAAGCTGGAAAGGGCCCCACTAAGATCGAACTAATGCTATATCTTTTGTAATGCCATAAGACATTGCTAAAGTAGCATTATTGTATTGGTAATGTATCATTGCATTGGTAATGCATCATTATATTCTTAAAGCTAATCTAACGCTTCATTACTTGACAACTGTTGAATTGATGCGATCCCGCATTAATGATGTTGATTTTGTGTTGAATAAGAGCAATAATATAATGCTTGTGGTTACTTGGGTCATACATGATAGTGGGAACTAAAAACAAAATCAAAATAAACTAAATTTGAAATCAACTTGGAGTAAATTTCTTGGTAGACTTTGTTCCAATCATATTTGAGTTTATTTTTATTTCTTAGTTCCATAGTACATTAAGAATTTGAAATATAGCAAAAAAATATTTTCATGAGTTGATATTGTTTCGTTTGGATTGAACATTATTTTTCAAAGCTGTATGCAGATAAATAGATATTTATTTCAGAAATTAATCACTTTGAATTCAAAGAAAAATCTTTTTGACTCAGGGCCTAATTTCAATTTTCTTTGAATCAAATATTAACGATATTAGTTTCAAAGCAATCATTTTTTTGTTTTAACAATCTAGCTTCCATACGACTGGATGTAGATTCAAACATATTTTTATTTGAGCACATCGTTATTTGAATCAATTTTTTTTTTTACTTTAATTATGTGCTTCTTTTTAAATCAAAACAAAATCGCTTTGACTCAAAATAAAACTGGATTTGTTTTAAGCCCAGTATCGACTTAAAAAGTAGAGAGGCTACGGAATTTTGTTCAATATTACCAAGCGAAATTTTCACAATTGATCTGCATGGAGCGAAATGTCACCTTCACTTACGGAATAGTCGAGCGGAATATTTTTCCGAAAGTAAGGTCGGTATCGAGTTCGAAAGAAATTTCTGTTTCTATCTCTATCTCCCATGTTCAATTCGAAAAATAAAATTGGAATTTGTAAGGATTTTTTTTAGGAAACGGTATATTCGGAGTTAACCCAGGAGTTAAATTTTTGTTTAATGTAAACCAAGCATACAGAATTCGCAATTGTTTTAACTAGAATTTTTTAATTGGCAACAAATTTTGAGCCTAAAATATGTCTACAGGCAAAGTAAAAAGAAATGTAGTTTTTCTTTTGAAAATTTATAGATATAGATGATCAAACATTAAAAGCAAGAGTCCGATCAAAATTTATATAAAATTTGCGAATCGAATAGGAGGCAGTGAGTTCACTTTGGAGTGTTAAATTCCATTCCAGCAGAAATATTAAGGTTTTTCTTAAGTTTATTTCCATAGTTACTACTACAGTTTTTGCATAATTTGTCATGAAGACATTACACATTAATTTTCAAGGGACTTCTCTTGCATCTTCTTAAGTAACATACCAAAACCGTGCTGCAACTGAGATCCCATCACCTTGAAGAAGAATACTTTAATTCAGCTGTTGGCACCGGTTCTTAATCAAATCACGTAGTCGTCATGCTGTCCGTATTCTAATCTGTCTTACTGTCTTTATTTTCACAATTCACAATATCCATGACAGATTTCATTGCAGAGCTTTCGTGTTCCTTCTTCTACTGGTTGTACACATCTTGTAGCTCTTCGTTTGTATCAACACTGGTATGCACCTGTAAAATATGATTTTTATGATTATCAATCAATTGAATAAAGAATCAATAAAAACAATTAACCTTGATAGTTTTAAGAATAATCATTGGATCCCAGCAAGAATAACAACGATAACATCAACGCATAGCATAAAACATCATTTTTACTGAGAGCAGCACAATTCACTCCACTTCACTTCACCGGGAATTTGCTAACCACCGCCCAACGGTACATTTGTCGGAGAAAATCCACCTGGCCGCAGTACTCTCTCCGTCTCTCTTAACTTGCTCTTTGATTTTCTACAAAAAAGGTTAACATCAACCATTAATGACACGTAATATAATAAATAAAAATTACTTACAACTTCAAAAGCGCACAGTTTCAGGCACAACACTTTTTCTCCACCAGCTTGATTTTAATCTTCCTAGAACTGTCAAGACAAACATTTGCCTTCTTCTTTTGCTCCACTGCACAACTCAACAGCTCACCGTAATCCACCTTACGGTGGATTGATGAGCTGAATGATGGTTGCACGTGAGCTTTTATCGTGTAGCGCGACATCGCTGTGAAATTTCCAGGCAAACTCATCAAAAAGCGATTGATGAGAAAAACAACAGCACTATTGTTTCGTCTTGCAGTTGAGTGCTATGTGGTTGAAGGAACAAAATTATTAGCTCACGTTGAACATACAGGCATACCTAAAACATACAAAACTGATCAGGGCCGCCAAGTTTGTCGTTATGCAACCGAGCATCTCCGATCGGGGAATTATCTTTTCTTGCTCGACCAACGCCAACAGGTTCTTTCATAGGCACCAGTTCAATTCTATGTAGTATTTTTCCTTCATCTGAGATAAAAGCACCGTACACTTAGCACACGAATTGAAGGCACTTTTTGCTTCGCCTTGCACTTTTTGTTGTTTGGTGGTTTCAGATCACTGATTCGAAAACGGCAAAATTGAGGACAAAATTCGCTAGATATACGCATTTGATTGTTTGAAAAAAAAATCACACTGAATACAATAAGCTATTTTTTTTTTTTGAGAATCGATGAAATGTTGATAAAATGACAACATGATTGCGCTCAAATAAAATGACAACATGATTGCGCTCAATGAGGGACAATACTGCTATGTAGAATTATCTCCAACAACTAAGACTATGTTTAAAATTTATGAAACGCAGTATAGTAGTAACGTTAGTATAGTTTTTATGCTATGCGACATGTAAACCCAATCAATGATAAAAATGATTATTTTTTAAACTATCAACGATTAGAAAAATCTTAGAGTGTATATTGTTGATTGCAGTTAAAAATGGACTCCGACAAAAACAGAAAAAGTGTGATAAAAGTGCACGTTTACGTCAAATCGTTTCCTATCTTCAGTGAACTTATACCTTTCAGTATAAAAGATAAGTGCACCGAAGACAACAAAACGATTTGACGTAAACGTGCACTTTTATCACACTTTAAAATGCGCAAAAAGCACTTCTAGAGTCCAATCACCACTGCAACCAGCAATATAGCAAATTGTTTTTCGTTATGCTGGTCTTTCGTGATTTCTCTTGGAGAGACGTTCGGTTGGCATGAAAAGAACCATTGCACAGTGGGAAAAAAAGTACGTGAATCGCGAAAGAATTCGATAATTCAGCTCCAAGTAGCACAAGGTTAGTGAACAATAGCATTTTTTATGTGAAAATTCCTGGGAAATCGAATGGAAATGGTCTCACTTGCCGCAAAAATCAGTGGACGGAGATATTGGGCTTATTTTACCCATATTCCCCCGTATTTTCGAATAATGCCCAGTAATCTATACACTGATAGGCAAAATAAAGTGCCCACCTCATCGTTTTTTCAATTTCTCTCATTTACTTGGTTCAAATTAAAGTTAACACACTGTATTTTTTTTATTATCTTATTTTTTATATTCTTTTTAAGTTTCACTTATGGAATACTGAAAAAAAAGGAGGTTTACTTAAAGAAAAAAAAAAATCAATTTGTGTTGAAAAAAAAAAACAGTGACAAAATAAAGTGCCCTTCATTAAGGCTAAAGAAAACATAAATTAAAGTAGAATAAAAGCATTTCAATAATTGGTGTGTCCTCCTTTGGCCTTCAGGACCTCCTGCAGGCGCTTCGACATGCTCTCGACCAGGTTCTTTAGGTGCTGTGGATCTAGCTCTTCCCAGGCGCGCTCCAGAGCTTCAAAATAGTTATTTTTATTGGTAACACCAGTTTTGTCAACCCTGGCATCGAGAATCGCCCACAAATTCTCGATGGGATTAAGGTCCGGGCTTTGTGGAGGCCATTCCAGCGGTTTGATCCGACAAGACCGGAAGAAAGACTTGGTCTTCTCGGCAGTATGCTTCGGGTCGTTGTCCTGCTGGAATACGAACTTCTCTTCAAGGCCCGTCTGGATCAGCGAAACCTCCAGATTTTCTCGCAGGATGTTGATGTAAGAATCTGCCGTCATTATCCCGTCGATTTTCACAATGCTTCCCACTCCACCCCACGAAAAACACCCCCAGACCATCACATTTCCTCCTCCATGCTTCATCGTGCCTTGGATGTGGCGCTCCTGAAGCTCCTCTCCCGATCTGCACCAAACACGAACCCGCCGCTTTCGGTTAAACAGCTCGAATTTTGATTCGTCCGTCCAGAGAACCGTTTTCCAGAACTCTAGGGGCTTATCAGCATGCTCCTTAGCAAACTTAAGCCGTTTGGCTTTGTTTGCCTTGCTGATAAATGGGCGCTTCCGGGCAAGTTTGCTATTCAACCCCTGTGCTACGAGACGGCGACGAACAGTTCGACCGGAAACTGATAACTGAAGGGTTTCCTGGATCTCGCGGACAGTTACCTTCGGGTTCTTCTTGACTTCGCGCATGATCTTGGTGTCCGTTCTCGCATCCATTTTCCGCTTCCTGCCTCTGCCAGGGCGATCCACCACTGATCCAAACGTTTTAAGCTTCAGAAGAATTTTGCCAACCGCTGCCTTACTGCTACTGTACTTCTTAGTGACAGCCCGGTGCGATTCACCGTTTTGCACATCACGAACGACCAATTTTCGGATACACAAGGGAATTGCTTTCGAAAGCACTGCGTACTCCATTTTTTCAATTGAATCAAATGCGATCACGTATACAAATGCACCAGAATGAGCCGTTTGCTTCAAAACATGTCAAAATATCAAAACATAAACAATCGAGGGGTCTTCCAATGGAAACTTATCGAAAACATCGATTTTTGAAGTGGGCACTTTATTTTGTCACTGTTTTTTTTTCAACACAAATTGATTTTTTTTTCTTTAAGTAAAACTCCTTTTTTTTCAGTATTCCATAAGTGAAACTTAAAAAGAATATAAAAAATAAGATAATAAAAAAAATACAGTGTGTTTACTTTAATTTGAACCAAGTAAATGAGAGAAATTGAAAAAACGATGAGGTGGGCACTTTATTTTGCCTATCAGTGTACTTGGAGGAGTCTGCGGTACTCAAAATAGGCCTATTCTTGTGTAGAATTTCCCTAGAAATCGAATTAAGGTGATTGCAGCTACCGCACGGGACAGGAAACAGAGATATTTGGCTTATTTTGCCCCAATTCCCCGTATTTTCGAATATTGCTGAATAATCTATGCTCGGAGGGGTCTGTGGTAGTCAAAATAGGCCTATAATTATGTAGAATTTCCCTAAAAATCGAATGGAAGTGGTTGCAGCCACGGCACGGGTCGAGTAACGGAAATATTTCTGATTTTACGGAGATATTTCTGATTTTATCGCTCAATCCTACGCAACACTTTTTATTATTATGACTGACATTTTGATTCCGCTATTGCACGCACACTAATGAAACAAATCTGTCAAATTTTCTGTGTTTTTCGATTAAAAATGTTTTCAAACCAGGAAGTTACGGAAATTTATTTGAAAAGCTGGAAGAAACAGCTTGTTTTGGATTTTGTTCGGCAGAATCTTAAAGTGAAAGAAAATGTTGTTGAAAGGAGTGTGGACACTTGGATACACACATTCCAAAATTATTGGAGGAATATTCGAAGTAATAATAGATTCTTTGAACGAAAGCCGGATTGGCTCGTTTTGCCGTTCCAGGTAAGTGAAGTTTTTTTTTTAAATTTTTTTGCCGTACTACTGCCAATTAAATAAACAAGAAACATATTCCAAAACAAATTGTTATTATTGCTGTTAATATGTATCTGCAACGCCTTAGGTATCATCAGTCCCAACTCAATATAATTCTCATGAAACTCATGCATTACGGACATCACCGTTATCCCAAAATCGTGGCAGGAAGTCGCTGTCATTCCAACAGTTGGCTGAACACACTAAAGTCAAGTATTGCCAAGACTTGGCTCGTGGCCGCTGTATCGAAGAACTTTTACGTGCAGCGGAAACAGCAACACGTAAAGCCGGATGTCCCGATATGAGTAGACTTTTGAGAAAGTTGAGAAAATACTTCGGTTCGGGAAATGATATTGAATGATGTTATGCGGATTATGGAGTTGGAGGACGTACGGGACAATCTCAATGAAATAGCTTTAAGTGGGATCATTGATTGTGTCATGCATGTGGCTGCTGGAACTGACTCTGCAACTGGCTTTAGCCATTATAACCAGGCTAAGTTTCTAGGGAAAGATGATTCCTTATTGATGGAGCATTTTATGTCCTTGAAACTGGTATCGGAAAGTGGTCATGAAATCTACGTAAATCCAAATCCCCAATCCGACATGTTTTGTCGCGTTCGGTCTATGCACTGGACAAAGGAAACGGATGAAATCACATTAAAGCTTTTCGACCAGTTTTTTAAGGAAGTGGATGAACTGAATGCCTCATCCATCATCTTCGACGCTGGAAACGCGACTTTGTAAGTGAAGATCAGAGCAGTCTATTCGATGATAAATGGCAAGGCGGCAAACGCCATTGAAGGAAACCGAAACACTAAAGCATGTCCACTATGTCTGTAAGATGATGAATGAATCGGACCATCCTTCTTTCATTCAAGATTGAACTTGGTAGAAGGTCTCATACGAAATTCTGCTAAGAAAGCTGTTCCTAACCTGGGATGGAGAAGCAGACTAAAAAAAAAGCGAGTGCCAAGTGGAGCCAGATTCGAGCTGTCTCAAACTGTCAAGTGAAGCCAAGAGAATAAAATATCAGTCTATGGAAAGTATTGATATTGTACATAAAATATTTTCTTGCTTGAACAACATTTGAACTAACATTTTTTCGTGTTTTCATTGCAGAAAAGGTACGCAATTTGCAACTCTGTTGAGTGTTAGGCATATTTTATCATATATATGATCAATTTCTTGTAATCCCTAGAAACATTAGTTCTTGTACCCAAGTTATAACCATACGAGAAGAAAATCGGCAAATGTTGCTTAGGAACTTGTTAAATTAACCGATTACTTGATATCTTGTTAAAAATCAACATGATCATTTTGATCATGATATAAGTTTTAAACTATAAATTTTAATTCAATGAAAAGAGTTATATTACGGAAACTACTCGTGAAGAAAATTATCGTCAAATCTAATATATTTAGGTCAATTCAAACGTAAACGTTCTGGCCACAAATATGTGTTAAATTTGTTTCAAAAGTATACAATGTTAAAATGAGCGTTACGCTAATGTTTGTTCTAAAAATATTCGTACTAAAAATAAATGTGAATATTTTTGGTTTTGACAGCTCTGTAAATGAAAATAAATATGTTAATATTTAAATAAATAATATAAAATAAATAAATAAATAAATAAATAAATAGATATGTCATCCGATATTAGTCTTCCATGCTTTAATTCTCCTAGTGTACGCTTCCCTTCTCACAGTTCCTCCATTGATTATGATCTCTCCATGAAACAGGCTATTCAAGGAATTCCAGATCAACTTCGACTTATTTTAATTCCCCATATTTTTATTAAAAAGTACCAACATGTCAATTGCAATAGAAGAATTTTCACTGATGGGTCACGCATTGATGGATCCACTGGCTTCGGTGTTTACAATGAATACTCATCTGCCTTCCGGAAACTTCAGGAACCTTGTTCCGTATATGTTGCTGAGCTGGCAGCAATCAATTTCGCATTGGGGATAATTTCCGACATGCCCATAGACCATGACTTCATCTTCTCGGATTGTCTCAGTTCTATTGAGGCCCTCCGGTCGATGAAAACAGTAAGGCACTCATCTTACTTTCTTTCAAAAATAAGGGAGCAGATGTGTGCGTTGGTCGAAAGATCATTTAGAATGACCTTTGCATGGGTCCCCTCACATTGCTCAATTCCAATGAGGCAATGAGAAGGCGGACTCTCTAGCAAAGGTGGGCGCAAAAGAAAGCGAGATTTTTGAAAGAAGAATTTCACACGATGAATTTTTTCCATTAGTACGTCAGAGTACTCTTCAAAGTTGGCAAAACGATTGGACAAGTAATTCTCTTGGGCGATGGTTACATTCCATTATTCCAAATGTTTCGTCGAGATCGTGGTTCAAAGGTCTGGATGTAAGTCGCGGTTTCATTCGTGTGATGTCAAGACTTATGTCCAACCACTACTCGCTAGACGCACATCTCTTCAGAATTAACCTCGTCGATAGCAACATGTGTAGGTGCGGAACCGGTTATGATGACATCTATCACGCAGTTTGGCATTGCCCGGGTAATGATGCCTCCAGAGCAAGACTATTGGATACCCTAGTGGCCCGAGGTAGACAACCCACCCGCGAAGTAAGAGATGTTTTGGGAATGCGTGATCTTCCCTACATGCAAGCAATTTTCGAATTCCTTTGTTTGTCTGATCTAAGAGTGTAATGTCATCACCCCCTCCCCTCCAGTCTAGTAAATTCCCTGCTATTGTGTCCCAGTTATATTATCCTTTTGTTTCCGTGCTACTTGTACCTGCCCAGCAAGCAGTGGTCACCCATCTGCGGCTTACCCAACTAACATTTTTCATTAGGTAAACGCTTCATTGGCAATACGTATACAGCGTTAAACTGAGTAATGGTTAAGTAGTGGTTGCACATGCGCCCAGCCAACATTTTCACAGGCAAATCTGGCGAATCTACACAGCTTCATGAAAATGCGAAAAGATAGCAAGAAGCGTGTATACTGCTTTTAAAAAGTTAGTATTATCACCAATTTGCAGCTTCTATGCTTGATAATCATTCTCTCAACTTTATCTCAACTTGTATACAGCTGATACTTAGATATTTATTCGTTCAAAGCAATTTCTATTTTTAGAACTGAGGCAATCGGCGTTTTATTGCTAGTCTCATCACGTTTATATAAACGCTTAAACATAGTTACTATACAGCAATCGAAAAAAATATGTATGTCAAACACTGTTTACAATACTCGTGACGATATTACGGCAATGTTGCTTTTTTACCGTTGTAGAGCGCAATTAACATATAGTTAAATGTGAATTATATATTATAAGATTTTTATCTATACATTAAGTGATATAACCAGCGTACCAGATTCGGAATCTGCACCTTCGCCATAAGACCTGTGACTGTATCCTCTGATCCATATCAGCTGTAAGGAATTCCAGTACCCGTGTTTAAAGTGTTCAAACCAGATTTTAGTTCTAATAATGCTGAACAACAATGATTGCTGAAGCTCTTTATCAACTGGTTGATACTGTTTTGAAAATCAGTGTTACCAAAATTATTATAATCTAAACATGATAACCATCCAATTTTCGTTGTTATCTGTGCCTTTCTCGGACCATTTGTTATTATTATTTTTAAGATACTTAATTACTTCTGAGAGTAATAAAAATTGTACAATCAAAACGAAAATCTTGTTAAAATTAGGTACAAGAATTTCCTGTGATTAACAAAAAAGACCGGGGATTGAACACCTGATTTACTGCTCAGTGGCCCGATAGAATAACCACTAAGCCACCGAGACATATTCCACAATCTTTTCACCAAATGTGTATAAGAAGTAAATGAATCTTATTTTGAATTTATGTGACAATACTATCAAAACAATGAAACACAATAAACTTCAACAGAAATTGTTCGTTTAAATCCAACAAGATTTTATTTAATCCTATACACACAAATTTGTATCCGTATATAATTTAACCGTTTTACGGTGAACAAAATCCTCACCAACTGAAACCCTTTGCTTAGATCTGCAAGACAGTTTCAAAGGCAACTTTCTAGGCCTTTGTGTCAATATTGTCCACCTGGAATATCGACAACCGGAGTACTCGAAGGAGTTCCCAACAATGTTCTAGGATCTGATGGTAGATGAATGTCATTGTATTGATTTTTATGTATTGCTAAGAGATCCTTCAATGCGAGGTGGGATATGTTATGCTTCATTGCCTATTCCTGAAGATCATCACGAAAGGTATCATCAGTTTTTCGGTAGTAAGTACCGCTTTTTTTATATGTCTTCAAAATCCTTCGAAACATTATGAAATCTAAATACTCTGCTTTATAAAATGGAAAGTATTCCTTTCATTTCGTTTGACAGCTCAGACGAATTGTTGTAAGGTGGTTGACATAACATGAAATGAATGCGCTTACTTAGCTATACTCAGGAAATTATCCGTACGGTTTTCATACGATCGGAACTGAACCACAAACTGGGGGTGCGACACATCTAAATCCAGATTCAAGATGATCGAAAAATCCCACGCTAGCGAATCAATCTTTGAAAAATCTTGTTTCAGCTTGTGAATCTTAATCCATCTACTTGAATCGTGCTGCATCTTTTTGCAGTAAATCTTTAAAATCTTCATCAAAATCTTGAAAATCTTCTTTCTATCTACTAAGCGTGCGCACATCGCACAAAAGCATAACAAAAAAAATCCTGCATCTGAGATAGAGTCGCACCCCCTGACCACAAATCAAGGGTCCAAGACTCATTCCATACGAAATCGTATGAAATGATTCGATGCATTGGTCGAGTAAAACATGTCTTTTATACACTTTCATTTGACATCACTTATCATGCGTGTATAGTTTCGTGGGATTGTGGCTCGTCTCTGGATCCCGAGGTTCATGGTTCGAATCCCACTTGCAACTTTTTTTCTGAACTTCTTTCCATTAGAGAATCGTATGAAATTTGCAACAATATCTTCCGGCAAATTTCCATACGATA
This sequence comes from Aedes koreicus, assembly GCA_024533555.2. Classification (NCBI taxonomy): domain Eukaryota; kingdom Metazoa; phylum Arthropoda; class Insecta; order Diptera; family Culicidae; genus Aedes; species Aedes koreicus. Next base: position 159,817 of record JAHHFK020000744.1, on the reverse strand, counting down.
TTCCTATGAATTCCTCTCGATTCGTTCGCTCAGTGTATGAATTACAAATCAATATAAATAACTGCAAAGATGCTGCATACTCTGTGCCGCAACTGCTTATACAACATTCTATACAGCTATAATCACTTAGCTATATGGCGGCTAAGGTATTTTTAATATAAAAGCTTTTGAAAAGCTGTAACAAAGCTAACAAATAAAACTGTGTATAAGAAAATAAAATGATAATTCAAAAGCTTAACGGATTAATTTCTTAGCTACATAAACAAACTGAGTAAACGTAGACAAACATTGTTCGTATAAGAGCTTTCTTTTCAAAGTATGCAACCGAGAGCTAAATGTTGTGTTAAAGCTGTGTTACATTACGCATAAGTACTGTATCGATTTCTTAATTCTGCTTATAGCTTATTCAGCTTCATTTGCTTTTATACAATTATAAAACAGCTTATAAGTTATAAACTTCGGCTTATGCCTTGTTCATACTACAGCGTTGTAACATAATACAAGGCTATCTTGAGGACATTTTCCTTGTAGATAGTTTTCATAACACCCTTGTATTATGTTACAAGTCTATAGTCTGAACAAAGCATTAGGCAACTAAAAATGTTAGTTTGGTAGTTCCTGAAAGGGACTACAGGGACCGTGGATTTGGTAGATGTCGCAACCATGAGCAGCAAATAATACCTTCAATAAGTTACCTGCCTAGCCCTTCCAAACGATAATGTGACCCATTAACCTCGAGCTAGCCACGAGTAATTGGAACCCCATTTTACTAAAATTTGAAAAATTATACATTGTAAATAACAATATTGAATGTCGGCTCCGTAAAGTGTTACATACGCCTGAGCCTAACAAATAAACGAACTGATTAAAAAATAAATAAAATGTTATTACGACTAGATATTCAAATGTTCTTGTGTTGAAATATTTATGTAAATAAACGCTGGTAAATAGGTAGGTATTTTTTCTGTAATTCCTTAATTTTCATTTTAAATGCCCTAATGCTGCTCGCCCGAAGCCAAAGCCCCCATGGTCCAATGGCCATTTGCGTCAACTCAAACGTGCCAGAGCAAAAACATTGCGACATCACTGCCGGAGTCGCACACAGTTTAGTAAGCAACAGTTCAACCGTGCTAGCAATGCATACCGTGTTTACAACCGTTCCCTATATCGTCGATATGTTATTCGTAAGCAGTCATCTCTTCGTAGAAACCCTAAAGGATTTTGGTCGTTTGTGAATTCCAAGCGCAAAGAAGTTGGTTTGCCTATATCAGTCCATCTCGGCGAACAACTTGCTAGCTCTGAGCTGGGTAAATGTCAGCTATTTGCTAAGCATTTTAAAAGTACCTTCAATGACATCCCTGCCACTTCCGTTCAAATAGCATCCGCGACTCAGTACACTCCAAGTAATGCTTTTGATTTTCATGCATTTATTATTGACGAACACGCCGTCCTGTCGGCCCTCAGAAAGCTGAAAATTTCGTATACTGCTGGTCCGGATGGGATTCCGTCGTCCATTCTGAAAAACTGCTCTAACTCGCTTGCCGTACCATTGGCTAAGCTGTTCTCACGTTCACTGCACGAAAGTAAGTTTCCCGGTGAGTGGAAACTTTCTCACATGTTTCCTGTCTACAAAAAGGGTGACAAACGGAATGTAGAAAACTACAGAGGGATCACATCTCTATGTTCGTGCTCTAAGGTATTTGAAATCATCATAAACGATGCTCTATTCAACTCCTGCAAAACATACATTTCAACGGCTCAGCACGGTTTCTTCCCGAAACGATCTGTTGCTACGAATTTAACCGAGTTCGTTTCACTTTGTGTTCGCACAATGGACGCTGGTGGTCAAATCGATGCTGTTTATACAGATTTGAAAGCAGCATTTGACCGTGTGGACCATGACATTTTGCTGGCAAAGCTAAAAAAACTTGGTGTTTCTTCCCCTTTGGCGTGCTGGTTCGAATCATACCTAAAGAATCGCCTGCTCTGCGTGAAAATCGGATCATCGCTCTCGGAAAGTTTCACCAATACCTCCGGTGTTCCACAAGGCAGCAACCTCGGACCCCTCTTGTTTACGCTGTTCATCAATGAACTCTCTCATCTTCTACCTCCAGGGTGTAGATTATTTTATGCGGATGACGTAAAAATGTTCATGACAATCAACTGTCTTGAGGACTGTGAATACCTGCAATCACGTGTAGATGATATGGCGATGTGGTGCTCTTTAAATTTTCTGACACTTTGCATCAATAAATGCATGGTTATTTCATTTAACCGAAAGCGCAAGCCGATTAAATTCGATTATCATATTTCTAATAACGTACTTCAACGTGTAAGGCAGGTCAAAGACTTAGGAGTAACTCTCGATCAAGAGATGACGTTCAGGCCACACTACCACGAAGTAATAGCGAAGGCAAACCGGCAACTTGGATTTATTTTCAAAATATCTGAAGACTTCCGAGACCCTCTGTGTCTGAAATCATTGTACTGTTCGTTGGTGCGTTCAATACTAGAAAATAGTGTCGTTATCTGGAGTCCTATCACCTAGTAGCACACGTCGGGTCGTTGATGGCCGGATGTTGCTATTGCGGTTGCTCACCTGTGGGAGAAGGACCAAAATGTAGCACACGTCGGGTCGTTGATGGCCGGATGTTGCTATTGCGTTTGCTCACCTGTGGGAGAAGGACCAAAATGTAGCACACGTCGGGTCGTTGATGGCCGGATGTTGCTATTGCGGTTGCTCACTTATTTTAGTTTTTTATTCTCTTTTGTTACAGCTTTGTCCAATTGATCTTGATTCTTCTAACGTAGCTTAACTTCTGTCACAAATTTTCACATGTTCCTTTTTTTCTGGTTGCTGCGATGCTCCGATGTTTTGTTTTGTTTCCATGGTTACGCCAACGGGTGGTACGATGTCTGATCTCCCGACGTCAGTTCTTGCAGTGTCGCCAACATCATCCGGGCAAGAAACCGAACTGATGGCTTGGAGCAGCACAACCTTGCTGACAGGTCGAGTGTAGGTCGATTTTGATGTCCGCACCGCAACTGTTCTGATTTTCCCGTCCGGACCTTTGTAAATCTTCTCTATTATTCCTTTTGGCCAACTTTCTCGATGTAACGATTCATCCACAATCATGATTAGGTCACCGACATGGTATTCCTGGCAATTCCTGTTGTCCGGCCACTTCCTGCTTCTGATCAACTCTGATCGATACGTGGAAATCCATTTGCGCCAGAAACGATCGGCATAGATCTGCGAATGTTTGTAAGCAGCACGACAATTCAGATCTCGTTCGTCAAAGTCATGGTCAAACTGGATTGAATTGTTTCGGCCAAGCAGCAACATGTTAGGAGTTATCGGTTCAGGGTCCTGAGGATCATCTGGAACGTGGGTCAACGGCCTGTTGTTCACCACGTTCATTACCTCGCACAACGCCGTTCGCAGCACTAAGTCCGTAGGATGCCTGTCCCGTAACATGGCACGAAGAGCAGTCTTCACCGAGCGTACTAAACGCTCCCAACAACCTCCAAAATGCGGAGCACCAGGAGGAATAAATTTCCACTGAACGCCTCTGACGCTGAGCAAATCTTCTATTTGGGGTTGGTCCAGTGTCTTGACTAATTTTTTCAGTTCAGCATCTGCACCAGTAAAGTTGGTACCATTGTCGTTCATGATGCACTGTGGTAAGCCACGGATTGACATGAACCAGCGGATGGCCATTATACAGCTGCTCGTGTCTAAAGAAGGCACAACTTCGAGGTGTACTGCTCTTGATGTCAAACACGTAAACAATACTACCCACCTTTTTTCAACTCGACGACCCACTTTTACTGACAATGGTCCAAAATAGTCAATACCCGTATTGGTAAACGGAAACACAAACGGGGTTGTTCTCTCTGGTGGCAGGTTTCCCATTTGCGGAACGGTTGGTTTTGCTCTAAGCTCACGGCACTTGACACCTGACGTCGTGTACTTCTTTATCTGTGAGCGAATCTTCAGGTTACGATGCCGTTCTTTGATGTTGTTGGCAATGGTCTCCAGTCCTTGATGTGCGTTGGCGATATGATACATGCGAATTAGTAGCGTCGACAACCGGTGGTTATCAGGAAGGATAACAGGATTGTTGACTTCAAACGACTTGCTATCGTCCTGTACACGACCACGCATACGGATGATTCCATTGTGCAGAAACGGCGAATATGTCTTCAGACTGCTACTGCTCTTCACAAACCCCGTATGCTTCAGGCTTCGTAAATCTTCACGGAAAGCTTCCGACTGCACTTTCTTGTACCAGGTATTTTTGGCCTCATCCATGTCGTGCACAGTGATTATCAACCGATCCGGTTTTTCGCATCTCGGCAACACTAAAAGTTTTCTCATTAACAGGTAATACGCAGTAGATCTTATCAGGCGATTGAAATCAATATCAGGCAGATCAACCAAATCATCCTCTATTATGGTACAGCACATTGGATCGGCAAAGTCATATGCAATCACTTCGGAATGGAAATTTACCAGCTCAATAGAGGACATCTCTAGCGGTTCATCGTTTGGCCAGTGGGCACTACTTCGATAAAGAAAATCAGATCCTTCAAGCCACGCCTGCATATCACCAAACTTGGAGGACTTCGTAGCCAAATCAGCCACGTTCAGCTGTGATGGTACCCAATGCCACAGATCAACTCCATGACCGTTCTCCTTAATCTTCACTACGCGAGACCCAACATACGCCGTGAGTTTCTGACTCGTCTTCAACCAGCTCAAGCAGATTTTGGAATCAGTCCAGAAATACAACCTAGTTACATCTATCTTTAACTCGTTTTGAACTACATTCATCATTTGGCTTGCAAGGACACACTCTTGAAGCTCGAGTCGTGGCACCGTCGACGATTTCAATGGAGCGACTCTTGATTTCGCATACACTAATGCAACGTGTGACTTACCGCTTCGGCGATGAACCATATAGATCACGGAAGCGAACGCCTTGTCACTCGCGTCGCAGAAGGCATGCAACTCAGCATCAGCGAACGATGGAATCTCTGGAAAACAGTACCTTGATAATCGAACGCCTTGTAGCTTTGCAGTTTCAGTTAGCCACTCCATCCATCTTGGCACCAAACCATCCGGAATTTCATCATCCCAGCCTGATTGCAACCGCCACAGTTCTAGGAAGACGATTTTCAGGTGTATCGTGATGGGACTGAGCAAACCCAACGGATCAAAGATGCTCATCATGAACTTTAGCAGCTGTCGTTTCGTAGGTACACTCTCGCCTGTCCGGAGATTTTCAATCAGTTTTGGGAATTCTAGCGAGAACACAAGCTCGTCGGAGTGAACATTCCACTTGATGCCAAGTACACGTGTATCGCTTTCCTTCTTTTCAGCAACCAAGGCAGGATCGAGTGATTTCAACAGGGCTTCGGAGTTGGACACGAATTTCACCAGTCTAAATCCGCCATGCTCGTGCACATTGACCACACGCTGCACCAATTCGATGGCTTCTTCATCGGTGTCTGCGCAGTCAAAATAGTCGTCAACATAGTGTTGATCCACCACGGCCCGTTCCACTCCTGGATATTCATCTTCCAGTTCCTTTGCATTGAAATTCTTAATAAATTGTGCCATTGAAGGAGATGACACAGCGCCGAAGATCATCGCCATCATAATATACACGCTGGGTGGGTTAGAGCGATCCATGCCACGGAAAAAGAAACGCCGCGAGTCCTGGTCCATTCTGCGGATCTTGATTTGATGGAACATCTCTTTGATATTCGCCACAAAAGCAATCTTCTTCTTCCTAGCACGCATCAGGATCGCAATCAACGGAGGAACGAAATCAGGACCTTTTAGCAGGAGATCGTTCAGTGAAAACCCGTGCGATTTCGCTTTGGCATCCATAACCAAACGAAACTTTTCATCGGTCACCACGCTGAAGTGAGGCAAATACCACGTGTTCGGCGTTTCGGCGAGTTCTTCGGGTTCCAGTTTTCGGGCGTATCCCTTCTCGACATAGTCCTGAATCTTGCTGCAGTACTTTTCAGCAAAATCAGGATCGGAATCCATCTTCTTCTCGGTGATCTGAAGTCGACGCAGGGCATGGCGTCTACTATCCGGGAAGACGAAGTTGTTGTACTTGTAGATCTGGCCTACTTCGAAACGTTCACCACGTCGTGTAATGGTACGATTCATTATGTCCAGTGCACGTTGATCTTCGTCAGCAATCTTCGGGGACTGACCGGTGATGCCAAAATTTTCCACCTTGTACATTTGCTTCACCAAATCCGTCAACTCGATGTCGTTGTCTTCAGAACAGAGGAAAGCATGATGATCACTTGGTCCAGCAGTTTTCGGTTCAATTTCTCCGTGAATCGTCCAACCCAGATGGCACCGAGTCAACTGTAAGCCGTTTACCGAATATTGCACCGTCTTGAGTGGTACAACCAGTCCCGCGTTGTTTGAACCTATCAGCATACAGGGACGAGCATCTTGGATAGCAGCAAAAACAGAAAAAAAAAAAAAAAATTAAAAAACCCCAAAAAAAAAAAAAATTGTTGTTGAAAAGGTACCTCGATTTTATTTGTTTCTACTCATTCTATTTTAATAGTGTTGAACAAACGCACAGAATAGCAGCCAGCTTAGCCTCGTCTAGCATCGGGTACAAAAGCTTTACCCGCTCAACGTCGAATTTCACCGGTGGTAAGTTGATGTTCTTCACCGTGCGTATATTGTTTGTCTGGAACCACTTCGCTTGTTCCGACGGTCCAGAGATTTGAAACGATAACATCATTGAATGTTCCTCGTTGTGTGAAATGCCGTTTGTCCATCGGTAGTTCACAGAAGAAACCGGTCCGTGTAATCCAATCCTTACCGCTACAGAAGCATCCATCATGGAAAGAGAAGAGCCTTCATCAAAAAGGGCAAAAACTTCTTCGACAACATTCGGACCACGAATCTTCACTTTTCCAACTCGAAGCAGGGTGTTCACGTTTTTTCCATTTACGTTGCATACATTCATTTGACCATCTTGCGTATCCGCGCGCCGAGAGGTGGTGTTCGTTGGAACTTCATCATTATGCACCAGTTCGTGATGATTTTTCGCACAGATTGAGCACTTCTTCTTGGATTTGCAGTTTCTTCTTGTGTGATCCGCTTTGAGACAGATGTAGCAGACCTTGCAGGAATTAGCAGCTGACCGACGTTGAAGGATAGATAATTTGCGGAACTGTTCGCACTTTTCCAAGCTGCTGTGCGATCTTGACGAGCAAAGAGAGCACTTCACTGTTACTTCATCCTCACGACTGTTGATGTTGAGGCAAATTTGTTTCGGCTTCACTGGGTAGTTCGGTTTCTTGGCACTGAAAACAGGATTGAGGCTTGCGAGTTGATTGTCCATTTCATCCTCCAACCAGCGAGCGAAAATGTTGAAATCGATGATAACATCTTCCTTCATCAAGGTGGCCTTGTGTCGAACCCATATCTGCTTGCTGAATGCAGGTAGTTTTTCAGCCAGGTGTGAGATGAGTTCCGGGTTCATCAGGTAATTTTCTGCCTTAACATTCTGCATCGCAACCTTGGTTCCAATCACCGCGTTGTAGAAAGCACGAAAAGACTCGATATTTCCCTCTTTGATACTCTCCAGATTTCTCAGCGTTTCCAGTCTGTTCGCTACGACCCATTCCGTGCGTCCGAAATTTGATTTCAGCATCCTCATGATCTGCTTCACATTTTCAGGAGATGAAAGCAACGATTCCACAGCCTTGCGCGCTTTGCCTTGCTGTGCCTCATTCAACCGCCTCAGGTTGTCACGGTCGGTTAGTTTAAACTCCTCAGTGGACGTGTTGAATTCGCTCATGAAAATCGTCCACTCCATTACATCACCAGAGAACGAAGGTAGGTCTTTCATGTTTCGACTCTGCAACGCCTTGACAGCCTGAGACAAGATTTCATTCACTCCCGGCTCAGGAGCAGGTACGCATACAGGATTGCTTGATTCGGGCTCGGGGAATAATGGTCGAGTCAATCGGTGAGGTGGCTCAATGTTTTTGTTATCTGTCTTCAAGTTTTCGGACTCAGACAACCACTTACAAACACGTCTCGATGTACTGGTGCACGCACTCTATCTGCAGGAGACGATGGAGCCGTGACTTGAACCAGCCTTCAGTTCATTCTTCTTCGATTCTCTTTCATGCTTTCGCTTAAGGAATTCTGCTTTTTTCTGTTCCGTCTTCAACGCCAGGTCTTGTTGAATCTGTAATGCAGCCAGTTGCTTTTCTGCTTGGATCCTATCCCGTTCAATCGAAGCCCTCAGTTCTTCTTCCTCGATCTGCTCTTCCAACAACAAAGCTCTGAGTTGGCTATCAGTTTCGCTGATTTTGGAAGTCCGACTTCTATTTGAACGCCTATCGAAACAGGCAGCACCATTTGAAACACGGGAACCAGCAACAGATATTTTCTCCGTGCGTTTTTCATTTGGAGCTGGAACGGATTCTGCATTTTCGGATTGCAGGTTCGATTGACCTTGTGGATTGCTGTTGACTGGAGTTCGAATCATGTTTGATTGATGCGGAAGACCGACTAGAAAGTCGTCAAATCGTTTCGGTACTGCGCCCAGATTTCCTCTATTGGAGCGGCGTAACTGCGATTCCATATAAACTGCCGTTTGGCATTCGAAGGACCAAAATGTAGCACACGTCGGGTCGTTGATGGCCGGATGTTGCTATTGCGGTTGCTCACCTGTGGGAGAAGGACCAAAATGTAGCACACGTCGGGTCGTTGATGGCCGGATGTTGCTATTGCGGTTGCTCACTTATTTTAGTTTTTTATTCTCTTTTGTTACAGCTTTGTCCAATTGATCTTGATTCTTCTAACGTAGCTTAACTTCTGTCACAAATTTTCACATGTTCCTTTTTTTCTGGTTGCTGCGATGCTCCGATTTTTTTGTTTTGTTTCCATGGTTACGCCAACGGGTGGTACGATGTCTGATCTCGTGACGTCAGTTCTTGCAGTGTCGCCAACACTGATGTTTACATATTTTCGTTTAGTGGTTATAAAAGGCACTATTTTTTTAAATCTATTTATATTCTTCGATTATGTTGAAAATTGAACCTGAATTCAGGAAGATTAAGCTGGTCCTTCAAGTAAAAGAAGCCGAAAATGCGAGCAAACGTGATCCAACGTGAAGGCCAACGGTTACGGCACGCGCAATGGATTCAAAAGTGCCGGATTCGAGGACGATTTTGCCAGTGTAGTTGACAACAACTCAAGTGATCCGTGTACATCGTCGATCGGTGTGGCAACGGTTCCTTTCGCCGGACGCAAGGGAACCGTGCAAGATGCTTTCAAGACGAGTTTGTATTGCTCGCTAAGTACCCACTAATTAACCACCGCTAATAAAATACTCACTTCTAGCTCTAGTAAGTTGGTTGCACCTCCTCGGCCGACATCACCTAGTCCTGTGCTGCCTTCGAAGAAGGTGAAACCACCAAGACCAGCCCCCAGAAGACCATTGTATGTCCCTACACCGACGAAGCCAGCGCCACGTTTCTCGATGTCGATGGATGCATTTAGCGACAGCAGCGGCGGCGTCAGTTTCACCTACTTTGCTATCTTCGACAATTAGAACTTAAAACCTGCCGCTCCGTCACCTTCGCAATCCGCTTCTTCCTCCGCTTCCGTGTTTGGATCATCGTCAGACGATTGGTGGCCGAGAAACTACAGCTTCACCCCTACCGAGATTGATGAGTGCTCCCAGTTCTAGAGTATTTCCGGCCTCACCAGCGCTGCTCCCCAGTCGAAGACTCCAATTTCAACAGCAGTCGATCTCAGCGATGGCAAAGGATAACCCGTGATGATGAGTTCTCCCGTATGGACACCGCATTCGGCATGTATTGGAATATCAAATTTGCAGAAAAGTGAAAGAGAGAGGGAGAGAGAGATGAGAAGTTCCAATTTCGTAAGGGAAGATCCATTAATTATGTCACGCAGTAGGGGGGAGGGGGAGTTCGAGAAAACGTGACGATCCATACAAAAAAAATTGAAGGTCCATACAAAAAACGTGACATGGGGGGGGGGGGGGGGTTAACAAAACGTCAATTTTTGCGTGACGTAATTAATGGACGTTCCCTAATTAGAAAATTGACTTCTGGAGGAATCATGTTTCATTCTTTTTTTTAATAGAGATGATTATTGTGATACAAGGAAACGGAGCAGCCCAGCATATCCAAATTTTAGATACAATTTTTTTATACGATATATAATTTCCCGTCTTCCATGAAATTCTCAAGTATTGTTATTATAATTTAATTTTTTTTCTCGTGTCTTTGATACATTGTCTTAACTTGCAGGATACGCAAGTCTTTCTAGAAATGCAGCAGGATCACAATCAGCAGACATGTAATTACAAATAGAATTGTTATTATCATTTTATATTTTAACACCCTTTCACGATATTTTATGACATTTTCAGCTTCTTATTTATGCATCTTTATAAGTTTTAGCCCAACTAACCCACGCTATGTATTTGAAAAGATAGGAAGGTTTTTTTATGTTTGTTTAGAAAGAATCAAATTCTACTCAAAAAAAACTTTTCAATTCAGAGTTACAATAATCATACATGGACGCTGACGACGTTAACAATGCCGCTCTCACATTTTCTCATGTCTTGGCATACGTCATTAACAGGCAGGTGCCGAAAACTATTCGCCAGAATGACTCTATTCATGGCAGACGAAGGAATTAAAAAAGCTTAAATCGACCAAGAGAGCAGCACTAAGAAGATACATTAAATATCGCACGCTTCCCTTGAAACATTTCTACGTGAGGCTCAATTACGAGTTCAAACGGGTTAGCCGTCTATGCTACTCTCGACCAACAAAATTTCCAAAGAAAGCTGACAATCTTTTTGGAGATATTTTAATCAGCAGCACAGAGAGTCTAGACTACCATCGTCCATGGTCTTGAACGGCGAAACCGCTTCCATTCCTCAGCATATTTGCCGCTTGTTTTCGATCAAGTTTGCCAGCATATTCACTGACGAAAATGTTACTGACGATCAGATGTGGTAACGAACAACTTTCCTCTGCATGGTCACTCATTTGGTGCAATCGATATCAGTATTGAGATGATCTCCACCGCCGCATCGCAGCTCAAGTCATCCTTCAATCCTGGCCCAGATGGAGTTCCCTATGTTTACATCGATCAAGATAGAAACTCACGTTTTCCTTTGGGACGGGCTAACCGTTCACACACCATGGCGGAACACGTTCACGCGTCCAACCCCTCAGTCCGGGTGTAACATGATCTATTGAGAAATCCAAGTAAAGCTTAAGTGTGGTTAAACATCGTTGAATCTAAAACTAGCTATGTTTCAAACTGTATGGAATTGGTCAGTATCGTCATTATCGTCGATTTTCTTATCTTTTTATCACCAAAAATTTTGCTTGGTTAGCTCGAAAACTCGCTTAACTATTCGTTGATGAGGTCCACCTTGGAAAATGCTTCGCCGGTCTGTAACCTCCACGGGACTTATAGCTTTTCAGGTTTCAGCCGCTACAGCAAGGAAGCTCCATTCGGATCCACAAAGGACTTGTCCAGCAATAGCCAACGGGGCAATGGCAACGGCTCCGTCAACAGGCCACCCTGCTCAATCTACTCGAAGCTGCCGACGAAGAATGGAACGGTTCGGACAATTCGTTCTTCCGGACACTGCACAAGGTCTACTTGAACAACTACTGTGCCATTGCGGAGCCATTGTTGATGAAAACCTGCCAACAGGTGTACATGTTCGCTCAGAAGGAGGCCGCCGATATTCCGCTGATCGAAGCTAACAAGGACAATACACCTCCACGAAAGAAGAAGAAGAAACACCGGCTGTGGTCAATGCATTGTCGCAAGATTCAACTGAAGAAGGATTCTACCTCGAATCACGTATTCAACTTCACCCCATGCGATCATCCGGGTCAGTGCGACGCAAACTGTTCATGCATTGGAGCGCAACATTTTTGCGAAAATTTCTGCAACTGTAGCAGTGATTGTCAGAATCGGTTCCCGGGATGTTGCTGCAAGGCCCAGTGCAACACCAAGTAATGCTCATGCTATTTGGCCGTTCGTGAATGTGATCCGGATCTGTGCCAGACTTGTGGTGCAGAACATTACGAGATCTCGAAAATTACTTGCAAAAATGTTAGCGTTCAGCGTGCCTTGCGTAAGCTTTCATTCTTTGCTCCCACATGTGTTGACAGTAATTATATAAACTTTATAACCAACAGACAAACATCTACTCATGGCCCCGTCGGACGTGGCCGGTTGGGAAATATTCCTGAAGGAGAGCGCTCAAAAGAATGAATTCATATCGGAATACTGCGGTGAAATTATCTCACAGGACGAAGCGGACCGTCGAGGCAAAGTTTACGACAAGTATATGTGCAGTTTCCTGTTCAACTTAAACAATGGTAAGCCCAGTTTTGCTTGGAACTAATCAGTACAGATTTTTTCATGAACATAAATTATAGATTTCGTGGTTGACGCCACTCGCAAGGGCAACAAGAAGCGTTTCGCAGACCATTCGATCAACCCCAACTGCTACGCAAAGGTGATGATGGTTAATGGTGACCACCGGATCGGAATCTTTTCCAAACGAGCCATTCAACCGAGCGAGGAATTATTCTTCGACTATAGATACGGTCCAACGGAGCAGCTCAAGTTTGTCGGCATCGAGAGGGAAATGAAATTTCTCTAAAGGATATGTTATGATCGAAAATTGTGATGCTAGAACTCGAAGGCAGATTAGAAATAAATACGGTTTTTATACAAATCACTACACACTTTTCGCCACATTCGCGATAATTGGTTTGGGTCGGGCTTTAAAGAGAATCTTGTGCTTCACAACCGCTCGCACAAGGTACTCTGTTTTGGGGACGGTTTTATGCTCCACTGCCAGTGTCGTATCCAGGACGGTCCGATTCGAGGAGACTGTCGTGCTATCGAGATGGCTGATCTGACTCACATCCAGCATGGTTTCGTTCTCTTCGTCCCCGGCGGCATCATCGTTGGAGGGTTCGATCACATGACGCTTGCGAGTTTCGTGCTTCTCCATGACCAATAGGGGTTTGTCATTTTTTTTTCAACCGTCCATTCATGATGTGGTGACCAATGATGAGAATCTAAGAAATGATAAATAAACGGTTTAACGATTGCGTTGATTAGTACTGGAGATATATATATATATTACCGGTTGTCCATATTTGTTAAATAGTAGATCGCCAATAAACTGTCCACCCATGTCTCGATCACCACGCACCTCCAGATCTCCTTAAAGTTCTACGATGCACCATTCCTCGATGTCGCCTTCGGGACTCGGACTGTAAAGGAAGAACAATAATCAACATTTGGTCTCGTAAGCTAAAATCTGCTCTTAGGGGAAACTGGCAAAATATGGCCATGTTAACGAATCTCAAATAGAGTAACATTGGTAACATATTTTTTAACCGGTAAATGTATTATCCTGTATTAGAAAACAATGTTCGATTGGAACAAGCGATTATCCTGAGCCTGAGAGTAACCTGTCAAATTGATGAGATGTCCCCTCTTTCCTAATACAGACCTGAAAAGGGCCGATGGTTTGCTGGCTTAAAGCCATTTGGAAATGCTGACGATGTTTTAGTATCCCGATAGATACTATCCAGCGCACCAAAGAAACGGGAAGCCAGGTGATGAACTTGGATACCAAAACTAAACAGTTCAACAGGATGGGTTGTCCTGGGCCTATTGCGTTACTCATTTCGAAATTACGCTGCGACGTTAGTTTGCCAGAGAGCAAACTGGTAGCTATTATGGATGCAGCGTCAAGTTTTCTCAACACTTACCAGCGTTTAGTTCTGGGTAATCTGAAGCAGTTTGCGAAAAAGAAGAATATTAGTGAAAAAGACGATGATTTTATTGCTCTCGTAAATTCGTTGGAGCTCAAGAACCCGTTCGCCGATGTCAGAACACCCCAAAACAATTTGTCCTATTTGGCTTATAAAGCGGATGCTTCAGTCAACAATCAATGTGCAACTAGCGATTTGAAATTGGTTCACTGTTGTAGAACCCCTTGGTCCGAAGTACACCTTGAAGCCAGCACCTAACTATACATATTTGCGCCTTTGTTTTGATTTGCTGTGTTATTTCGACAGAATATTTGAGAGTGTGTTCGTGTGAGTTCATTATTAGGGGCGTATTATTAAGCTTGGGACCGAGCTTGGGACCGATGTGCTAGTACTGACTGAGCCAAGAAAAAAATCGTATTTGTTCGGGACCTGCTGGTCTTAGAGTTAGTCTATGCTTCAGTGCCAACAGTAAAAGAAATAGTTTTTGGCAGCCGAAAAATTACTAAACTGGTTTCTCATCGCTCAGCTCATTTGAAGTTTGGACAAACGACTATGATACGTACGTTCAAGAATCGTAAAAGATGTAGCACATTACATACCGGTTATCAATATCCTAGAACCCGGTGATTCCGTGTATGCCCAAGTCCATCAAGGCAATTCTTGGCATTGGGAAGCCGCTACGGTCATCGAGCGCATCCGAAGAGTGAACTACAACGTGTTCCTGCAAGATCGACAACAGCTGATACGTTCACACACAAACCAATTGCAGCAACGTTCGGTCGAGGTTGTTACAGATCCAACTGCAAGCCAAGGTCCAAGTCCATTGTCCGTATTCGTCGACGGATTTTGTCTAGACGTATCATCTCCAGCCGTTCTAGCAGTGGGACCAAATCCGGCACCCGAAGAGGAGCTGGAAACTGACGAGTCGCTGGAAGTTTACTGCGATGCCGACTGGGCAGGTGATACACGGAATTATTTTCTATGCAAAGAATGACACTTTCATCGAATTCGTTTTTAAACCTAGGTTGGAACTAGTTCCAACTTGCGATACCCGAACATATGATCATTGCGAACCTCAATCCGATACGAGTCACAATTAAAACCATACACACTGACTTTCAACACACAACAAGCCGACTCAATCATTCCGCATCGAACGCTGAAGTGCTTCGGTCGTGTTTACTTTCGCACTCCGCAACACGTTTTTTTTTTCAACCCGCAATAAACCACGCGGTAGTTGATTCTATTGGAAAAATTAGTGGATTGTTTCAACCACCGAGATCCAGCCGAGCGTTCCTTAAGGGAAGCCAACATTCCCGGCCGAGTCCGACGGATGTTCTGTTTATCGACCAGCTGATACCCTCGTCAATCACTCGAGGAAAAAAGGGAAAACACCAGCAGCATTATCGCAGCAGTGACGGTCATCGCCCCGTCTATAGCCGGCCAGCAACCGGTGCTTTGTCTACAGCACGGAGCCAACTAGGAACAGACAATAGCCTACACAACAGCAGCGTAAAGGGCAAGTAGCACATTTTCGTTATTGTTCCCTCATCTGCTAGTGTTTTGTGTATTTCTCTCCCATATAGTAAATCGTTCTGCATAGGGTGGTCCAACAAAAAAAATCATCGAATTTTTATTTATTTATTTAATTTTTTTTTTTTTGTCTGCTAAATTTGCTTTTGCATGGATGATTCTACGGGGGGCGACTTGCCTCCCAAAGATGTTTTTAGGGCGCGCTGTTATCAGCCGTCTTCTGCCTCTCCTTGGGTTGCCTACTTTCGGCAGAAAGTGAAAGCCCTAGACTTTTTGGGCATTAAAAGAAATTTGACGCGTCGTTATCCGGGGACCGAATTTCATCAGGTCAACCGAAACAAACTGCGTGTCACTGCACCTACGTATAAAATTGCAAATGAAATTGCTAGTGACGAAGGTTATAATGTTGAGTACTACGTCTACATCCCATCTCGAGATGTGGAGATAGATGGTGTGGTTTCTGCAGCCAGCCTAACGTGTGAAGACGTTATGGAAGGTAAGGGGCGACTTCCAAATTCTGCTTCGTCTACCATTGAAATTCTGGAATGCAAACAATTGCATGCAGGATCAATGGTAGATGGAAAAAAGACGGACTCGGACTCGCTACTAGTGACCTTCGCCGGATCAGTTCTCCCAAAATTTGTTGAAATTGATAAAGTTTTTTTCCCAGTGCGCCTTTTTGTACCAAGGGTATTTAATTGTACCAAGTGCAAACAGTTGGGTCATACGGCTACTTTTTGCGACAACAAGCCCCGTTGTGGCAAATGTGGCCAAAGGCATCTAGAGGATGCTTGCCAACAGGAAGCGACAAAGTGTGCTTACTGTGGCAAAGAGCCTCTCCACGATTTGCAGAACTGCCCCGTGTACAAGAAGCGCACTGGTAACGTGAGACGTTCCATACAAGAACGCTCCAAGCAGAAATGATAAAGTCGCAAAACGGAGCGTCTGCATCGTCTGTATCAGCCGCTCAAAATGAAAATCCTTTTTTGATTTTGTCTTCCGACGAACTGGACTCTGACGAAGCTGATGAGAGTGGATTTCCGGAGGTACACGCCCCTGGTAAAAGAAAGCCTACTAGTTCTCCAGGTGTGCGCCGGAAACTTATTAAACCCACTTTCAAAAGCTTGCAAAAAAATGGAGGTAGCGGGGGTCAATTAAAAAAACCGAAGAAACCGGTAATAGCTGATGCATCCGTTCCTAGCTGTAGCTATACCAACCCGCCGCTACCTAATAAAAGTAACCGTATGAGGTTGCCAAACCCAAAAACTACGTCTTCTCGCAATTCTAAGAATATCCCGTCCAAGCGAGGTAAGATTAATTTTAGGGACATTGTGGATAACATTTTAAATGCTCTTGGCCTTTCGGATGCTTCACCGCTCCGAGGAATTATTGACCTGCTTATTCCTATAGTTGGAAACTACTTCAAGCAATTGACTGTATCATGGCCCCTTATTGGTGAATTCATATCTTTCGATGAATAATGCGTCGAGTGAGGATCAAGATATGATCACCGTATTACAATGGAACTGTCGCAGTCTAATACCTAAATTAGACTCGTTCAAGTATTTGATTCAGAATTCTGATTGTGATATACTTGCTCTCTGTGAAACATCCCAACAAACATCGGTGTCGAATAACCGCTTGTTCAAACAAATTTGGAGAAGTTATTCAGCTTTCTAGAAGGAAAAGCTGAACAACTTCTTCAAATTTGTTTGAACAAGCGGTTATTCGACACCAATGTTTGTTGGGATGGCTTTCTTCTGAAGATGAATTAAACTTCCACGATTTTAAAATTATTCGCCTGGACCGAGATGATTCATATGGTGGCGTACTTTTGGGGATCAAAAAGTGCTACCCCTTCTATAAAATCTCACTCCCAATCATTTCAGGCATTGAAATCGCCGCTTGCCAAATAAATGTAAAGAATAAAGATCTTTGCATAGCTTCCGTCTATGTCCCTCCGAGGGCATCAATAATCCGCCGCCAACTTTGGAGTTCAATTACATTACTTCCATCCCCAGTTCTTATTCTGGGCGATCTGAACTCCCACGGTACTGCTTGGGGCGAACAATACGATGACAACAGAGCGGGTATTTTCTATGACTTATGCGACGATTTCAACTTGACCATCTTGAACACTGGACAAGCGACACGAATAGCAAAACCTCCTGCCAGGGAGAGTCGACTTGACATATCTTTGTGCTCTAATTCACTATCATTAGATTGTCTGTGGAAGGTAATCAATGATCCTCATGGTAGTGATCACTTACCAATTATTATCTCAATCACAAATAGTTTTCACAAAACAGACCAGTCAATCCATGTTCCTTATGACCTCACGAGGCATATCGATTGGCAACATTTTGCATCGGCGGTAACCCTTGGTATTGATTCTACCGATCCTCTTCCACCATTAGAAGAGTATCGTTTCCTTTCCGGCCTGATGTACAAAAGTGCATTAGAAGCTCAGAAACTACGTGTTCCAAGTGCATCCTTCAAAAGAAGACCCGCCACCCCTGGATGGGATGACGAATGCACTAAGTTGTATCTTGAGAAATCCGATGCGTTTAAAGATTATCGTAGACATGAAACATGTGAGCTTTTTGAAAAGTACCTCAAGCTTGAAAAAAAGCTTAAAAACTTACCCAAAGCAAAGAAGCGCAATTACTGGCGTTCGTTTGTAGAGGGACTATCTAGAGAAACCTCGATGACAACGCTTTGGAAAAAGGCTCGCTACATGCGAAATCGCTCATCCTCCAATGAGAGTGAAGAATACTCCATGCAGTGGATATTCGACTTCGCTAAAAAGGTTTGTCCAGACTCTGTCCCAACACAACCGAATTTACGGGATACCACCCGAAGTAACGGTTTTCCGGACGAACCATTCACAATGTTGGAATTTTGAATGGCACTTCTTTCATCGAATAACTCTGCTCCGGGAAGCGATATGATTAAATTCAACCTTCTAATTCAAAAATCTCCCCGATATCGCTAAGAGACGATTACTTAACCTGTAAAACACTCTCATAGAATTAAATATAGTTACACCCGCATGGAGGCAGGTTAAAGTAATAGCTATTCAAAAGCCTGGGAAACCAGTGTCTGATAACAATTCTTACCGTCCGATCTCTATGCTATCATGTTTAAGAAAATCGTTAGAAAAAATGATCCTATCAAGACTTGACCGTTGGGTTGAATCAAACAACCTACTGTCAAATACGCAATTTGGTTTCCGAAAGAGCAAAGGAACAAACGATTGTTTAGCGTTGCTTTCATCTGATATACAACTGGCCTTTGCACACAAGGAGCAATTGGCTTCAGTATTTCTGGATATTAAGGGCGCATTTGATTCAGTTTCCATAGATATACTGGCAGATAGTCTGCACAGTAGTGGTTTACCAGGAATTTTAAATAATTTTTTGTATAATTTACTGTCAGAAAAACACATGACCTTCAATCTAGGCTAACTGACAACTTCCAGAATTAGCTACATGGGCTTACCCCAAGGCTCATGTTTAAGTCCCTTACTTTATAATTTCTATGTTAAAGATATTGATAACTGCTTGGAAAATAGATGCACGCTAAGACAACTTGCAGACGATGCTGTGATCTCCTTTAGAGGTCCACGTGCGGAAATCTTGCAAAGACCATTGCAAAATTCCCTAGATAATCTGTCCATCTGGGCCAGTAATTTGGGGATCGAGTTTTCACCGCATAAAACCGAATCGGTAGTGTTTACTAGAAAGCGGTTCCCTGCCCAACTGAGTCTCAAGCTGTTGGGAAGAGACATTACCCAATCTTTGACCTTCAAATACCTTGGAGTCATGTTTGATTCGAAATGCACTTGGAGTACTCACATTGCGTATTTGAAACAGAAATGTCAACAAAGGATCAATTTTCTAAGATCAATTTCCGGGACATGGTGGGGTGCCCGGAAGACCTCATTAAACTCTATAAAACAACTATTCTTTCAGTTCTCGAATATGGCTCTTTTTGCTTCCTCTCGGCGAGAAACAGCCACCTTATCAAATTGGAACGCATTTAATATCGTTGTTTACGTATTGCCCTTGGCTGTATGCATTCAACGCATAATATGAGCCTGGAGGTTCTGGCAGGAGTGAAACCCTTACAGAACCGCTTCTGGGAGCTCTCATCTAGAATACTGATCAAGTGTGGAATCAGTAACAACTTTGTGATTGAAAACTTCGAAGAAATGCTCGAATTGAGTACCCAGTCAAGATTCTTACGAATCTATATTAACTATATGTCATCCGATATTAGTCTTCCATGCTATAATTCTCCTAGTGTACGCTTCCCTTATCACAGTTCCTCCATTGACTATGATCTCTCCATGAAACAGGTTATTCAAGGAGCTCCAGATCAACTTCGAATTATTTTAATTCCCCATATTTTTATTAAAAAGTACCAACATGTCAATTGCAATAGAAGAATTTTCACCGATGGGTCACGCATTGATGGATCCACTGGATTCGGTGTTTACAATGAAAACTCATCTGCCTTCCGGAAACTTCAGGAACCTTGTTCCGTATATGTTGCTGAGCTGGCAGCAATCAATTTCGCATTGGGGATAATTTCCGACATGCCCATAGACCATGACTTCATCTTCTCGGATAGTCTCAGTTCTATTGAGGCCCTCCGGTCGATGAAAACAGTGAGGCACTCATCTTACTTTCTTTCAAAAATAAGGGAGATGATGTGTGCGTTGGTCGAAAGATCATTTAGAATTACCTTTGCATGGGTCCCCTCACATTGCTCAATTCCAGGCAATGAGAAGGCGGACTCTCTAGCAAAGGTGGGGGCAAAAGAAGGCGAGATTTTGGAAAGAAGAATTTCACATGATGAATTTTTCCCATTAGTACGTCAGAGTTCTTTTCAAAGTTGGCAATACGATTGGACAAGTAATTCTCTTGGGCGGTGGTTACATTCCATTATTCCAAATGATTCGTCGAGATCGTGGTTCAAAGGTCTGGATGTAAGTCGCGGTTTCATTCGTGTGATGTCAAGACTTATGTCCAACCACTACTCGCTAGACGCACATCTCTACAGAATTAACCTCGTCGATAGCAACATATGTAGGTGCGGAACCGGTTATGATGACATCGATCACGCAGTTTGGCATTGCCCGGGTAATGATGCCTCCAGAGCACGACTATTGGATACCCTAGTGGCCCGAGGTAGACAACCCTCCCGGGAGGTAAGAGATGTTTTGGGAATGCGTGATCTCCCCTACATGCAAGCGATTTACGAATTCCTTTGATTGTCTGATCTAAGAGTGTAATGTCATCACCCCCTCCCCTCCAGTCTAGTAAATTCCCTGCCATTGTGTCCCAGTTATATTATCCTTTTGTTTCCGTGCTACTTGTACCTGCCCAGCAAGCTGTGGTCACCCATCTGCGGCTTAGTTCCTGAAAGGGACTACAGGGACCAAGGATTTGGTAGATGTCGCAACCATGAGCAGCAAACAATACCTTCAATAAGTTACCTGCCTAGCCCCTTCCAAACGATATTGTGACTCATTAACCTCGAGCTAGCCACGAGTAATTGGCACCTCATTTTACTAAAATTGAAAAATTATACATTGTAAATAGCAATATTGAATATCGGCTCCGTAAAGTGTTACACACGCCTGAGCCTAACAAATAAACGAACTGATTAAAAAAAACAACAAAAATAAACCCAAATACCACCCACCCACAAACAAACAAAAACAAAAAACCATTTACGTCCCCCTAAATGTTTTTCGTGTTTTTTTACCAACCCGCCCCCCCCCCACCACAAACCAATATTTACCCCCCAACACCCCCCCCCCACACAACCCCCCCCCCTATCCCACCCATATTTTCGCCCCCCCTATTTACCAAAAACCACCCATCCCCAAAATTTTTTTTTTTTTCTCTCCCCTCTTTTACGCTCTCTATTACTTTTCCCACGTTTTTCAAGAAAAGGTATATGGACATCAATGTCTGTTCTCTGCGAATGAATCTAAAAACCACAATTTCTCCCTATCCTTTCAAATATATGACTCATTTTTCTTTTTTCAACTGCTGCATCACCGGAATAAATGAGATTTTCCTGAAATTGACAAGTTTATTTGAAAATATTCTTAGCATGTATTAATTCATCTTTGAATTACCTGTTGGTTACTACAACGTTGTAATTGATTGCTGCAACCACAGAGAACAGACGTTCATCTTCGGTCTGCTTCTTGTGTAAAACTTTAAACCGACATTTCAAATGTATGTCGTTATGCTCCTGGTAGGTGGCGCTGCAGTTGTGATAACTGTCATGTTAATGTTAACCAATAAAAAGCCTAGCACAAAACCTGAACATTTTTGTTTGTTTTTCTCTGCACTTGCTTTTTAAAGCGGCTGCTCATATTAACTTTTTCACTCGTTTTTCAAGAAAAGGTATATGGACATCAATGTCTGTGCTCTGTGCTGCAACCCTCACCCGGAGTCTACGTATTGCCCTTGGCTGTATGCATTCAACGCATAATATGAGGTTCTGGCAGGAGTAAAACCCTTACAGTACCGCTTCTGGGAGCTCTCATCTAGAATACTGATCAAGTGTGGAATCAGTAACAACCTTGTGATTGAAAACTTCGAAGAAATGCTCGAATTGAGTACCCAGTCAAGATTCTTACGAATCTATATTAACTATATGTCATCCGATATTAGTCTTCCATGCTATAACCCTCCTAGTGTACGCTTTCCTTATCACAGTTCCTCCATTGATTATGATCTCTCCATGAAACAGGCTATTCAAGAAGTTCCAGATCAACTTCGACCCATTTTAATTCCCCATATTTTCATCGAAAAGTACCAACATGTCAGTTGCAATAGAAGAATTTTCACCGATGGGTCACGCATTGATGGATCCACTGGTTTCGGTGTTTACAATGAATACTCATCTGCCTTCCGGAAACTTCAGGAACCTTGTTCCGTATATGTTGCTGAGCTGGCAGCAATCAATTTCGCATTGGGGATAATTTCCGACATGCCCATAGACCATTATTTCATCTTCTCGGATAGTCTTAGTTCTATTGAGGCCCTCCAGTCGATGAAAACAGTTAAGCACTCATCTTACTTTCTTTCAAAAATAAGGGAGCAGATGTGTGCGTTGGTCGAAAGATCATTTAGAATTACCTTTGCATGGGTCCCCTCACATTGCTCAATTCCAGGCAATGAGAAGGCGGACTCTCTAGCAAAGGTGGGCGCACAAGAAGGCGAGATTTTTGAAAGAAGAATTTCACATGATGAATTTTTCCCATTAGTACGTCAGAGTTCTCTTCAAAGTTGGCAAAACGATTGGACAAGTAATTCTCTTGGGCGGTGGTTACATTCCATTATTCCAAATGTTTCGTCGAGATCGTGGTTCAAAGGTCTGGATGTAAGTCGCGGTTTCATTCGTGTGATGTCAAGACTTATGTCCAACCACTACTCGCTAGACGCACATCTCTACAGAATTAACCTCGTCGATAGCAACATGTGTAGGTGCGGAACCGGTTATGATGACATCGATCACGCAGTTTGGCATTGCCCGGGTAATGATGCCTCCAGAGCACGACTATTGGATACCCTTGTGGCCCGAGGTAGACAACCCTTCCGCGAAGTAAGAGATGTTTTGGGAATGCGTGATCTTCCCTACATGCAAGCGATTTACGAATTCCTTTGTTTGTCTGATCTAAGAGTGTAATGTCATCACCCCCTCCCTTTCACTCTTGTAAATTCCCTGCCATTGTGTCCCAGTTATATTATCCTTTTGTTTCCGTGCTACTTGTACCTGCCCAGCAAGCTGTGGTCACCCATCTGCAGCTTAGTTCCTGTAAGGGACTACAGAGACCGAGGATTTGGAAGATGTCGCAACCATGAGCAGCAACAAATACCTGAAATAAGTTACCTGCCTAGCCCCTTCCAAACAATAATGTGACCCATTAACCTCGAGCTAGCCACGAGTAATTGGCACCCCTCTTTACTTAAATCGAAATAGAAAAATTGTTAATTACAATATTGAATATCGGCTCCGCAATGTGTTACACACGCCTGAGCCTAATAAATAAACGAACTGATTAAAACCCCCCCCCTAAACCCCCCCCCCCCCCCCCCCCACCACCCCCCCCCCCCCCCCCCCCCCCCCCCCCACAAAAAAAAAAAAAAAAAACAACAACAAACAAAAAAAAAAAAAAAACACCACACATTTTAAAAAAAAAAAAAAATAAAAAAAAAAACAAAACAAACTTTTACCCCAAAAAAAAATTTCACATCCTCCCCCCCGTTTTTGGCGCCCCCAAAAGAAAGAATTTTGCAGATAATACACAATACAAAAATAACAAACACGCCCGAATAATGTGACGCCACACATAATAAAAATATGCTGCAATTTCACGGAAATGTCTAGTGGAATTCTTCTAGATATTTGATGCGTTGGGATGTTCAGAAAATTAATGTGAATGACATTAAGATATACAAGTAAAGCATTTGGAAGCCATTTAAATGTTCCTGAATTATTATATTACATCGGCAAATGAATTCGTTGTGTTAAAAAATTTAATTTGAGCGTGTAGATTATTTTCAGTATATGGATAAATGGACAATATTCCGAAAATATGGGGAAGTGGGGTAAAATCAGCAATATCTCCGTTTCCCGACTCGTGCAGTGGCTACAACTACCTCCATTCGATTCCTAGGGGAATTCTACATAAGAATAGGCCTATGTTAACTACCGCAGACCCTTCCGAGCATAGATTAATCAGCAATATTCTTAAATACAGGGAATTGGTGCAAAATAATCCCAATATCTATGTTTCCCGACTCATGCGGTGACTGCAACCATTTCCATTCGATTCCTAGGGAAATTCTACAGGCCTATTTTGACTACTGCAGACCCCTCTGAGAATAGATTAATCCGCAATATTCAAAATTACGGGGAATTGAGGCAAAATAAGCCCAATATCACTGTTTTCCTACTCGTGCTGTGACTGCAACCACCTCCATTCGATTTCTAGAGAAATTCTTCATAATATTAGGCTTATTTTGACTACCGCAGACCCTTTTGAGCAAAGATTAATCAGCAATATTCGAAAATACGGGAAATTGGGGCAAAATAAGCACAATATCTCCGTTACCTGACCCGAACGGTGGCTGCAACCACCTTCATTCGATTTTTAGTGAAATTCTACACAAAAATAGGCCTATTTTGACTACCACAGACCCCTCCGAGCATAGATTATTCAGCAATATTCGAAAATACAGGGAATTGGGGCAAAATAAGCCCAATATCTCTGTTTCCCGACTCGTGCGGTGGCTGCAACCACTTTTGTTCAATTTCTAGAGAAATTCTACATAAGAATAGGACTTATTTGGCTACCGCAGACCCCTCCAAGCATAGATTACTGGGCATTATTCGAAAATACGGGGGAATTGGGGTAAAATAAGCCCAATATCTTCGTTCACTGAATTTTGCGGCAAGTGAGACCCCTTCCATTCGATTTCCCAGGAATTTTCACATAAAAAATGCTATTGTTCACTAACCTTGTGCTACTTGGAGCTGAATTATCGAATTCTTTCACGATTCACATACTTTTTTTGCCCCACTATGCAGGTTACAGTGGTTTCTCGAGGAACCACTGGGGTTTGGTACAAAAATATAGCTGTTCGTTCCTATAAGTTTCGCCAAATCACCCCAGAGGTGATGGGTCATTGTGGTAAATTATTCTTTTCATGCCTAGGAGCTGTCGCACGACGTTGTTTGGTGCAAAAACACAAATGTCCCCTCCTACAGGTTCCCTCGGGGCACCTCAGAGGTTCCGAGAGAGGCCAATATGGCTAATGGTTCTTTTCAGGCCTACCGAAAGTTTCAGGAAGAAAAAAACATGAAGAAAAAACCGTCACACCACGTGGTTTGGCGCAAAACATTTCCTACAGGTTCCCCCGGGACACCCCAGAGGTTGCCAGAGCGGCCATTGTGGCTAATGGTTCTCTTTCATGCCAACCAAAAATCTATCCAGGAGAAATCATGAAAAAGCCATCGCACGACCCTATTGATAAAATTCTTATTTTGAAACCAAATTGACTTAGAGTTGATAAAGCAATAATTTTCTTTAAATCAAATTCAAAATTTGCCCCTAATCATGACTGCGTAAACAAAAATAAACAACAAACCAATCGGAGATTTTTGTGAGGGAACCTGTAGGAGGGGACATTTGTGTTTTTGCACCAAACCACGTCGTGCGACAGCTCCTTCTTTTTGATTTCGCCTGGAGAAGCCTTCGGTAGGCATGAAAAGAATAATTTACCACAATGACCCATCCGGAAACCTCTGGGGTGATTTGGCGAAACTTATAGGAAAGGATAGTTATATTTTTATATCAAACCGTTCCCAGACAGACCACTGTAACCATTGGTTCTTTTCATGACAACCGAACGTATCTCCAAGAGAAATCATGAAGGAAGAGCTATCGCAATTGACTATGTTTATGACGATCACCGAGTCTGTCAAACTGATGATGGAGCACTAGTTTAGCAGCGACCGATACAGAACACGGTAACAAAATATAGTAGCGACGGGTGTGAGATTGAGTGACTAAACTAAAATGACAGCTTGATGCGCTTGTATTTGAGTCGCCCAGATAGTTGCGCCCGATACGGATGCTCTTACTAGTGCTCTTAGAGCACCCGTACCGGTGCGGTACTAAACCTATTTTAGCAGCGCAACACCATTACTTCACACCGCACCGGTCGCTGCTAAATGCGGTATCAAAATAGCAGCGAGGCTCCCGGGAAGCATCGGGTGCTCAAATATAGCAGCGCGATAGCAGCGCGGGAGACGGTTGCTATTTGGTAAAAAGGGTCAGTTAGGGGTTTGTTACTGTTTATTATTATTTCAAAAAAATATACATTTAAGTAAATTTATTGCAATCCATCTCATCTTTAAATTACACCTTGACATTTTATGTCATATAATATGACGAATTTCTTCTATACGATAATATGTTCTGATGATGGGGTAAGGTTTTGTAAGGCTCCATGTGAATGCTCAATAACAGATCAAATTCCTCTTATTAGACTACATAACAATATTATTTTTATTAATTTTTGTGAGCATCACTAATAATTCTTTAGTATTTGTATATTCATTATCAATATTAAGGTATCTAATCCTAGTTTATGGTAAAAAGTTTGGAGTTTAAATAATTTTTTTAAATAATCTTGTAAATAAATTAAAAAATTCAACCTTATAAGTTTATAATTATGTAAATAAATTTAAAAATTCTTTAAGGACAGAGACAATTTTTTTGCATAATTGGTTTAACCAAGGTAGCTTATACAGATTTCACCTGTACTTCATATTTTTAATTATACAAAATACCATAATACTTATCACTGCAAATAAATCAAAACATTAATTAATGTTTAATAAATTAATTCACACAAATATGTAAAATGAAATAAAATAAAAATGTTAACGAACATAAAATAATTTGTTTGGAATTCATTAAAAATTATGAGTGATTAACAGAATTTAATTTAATTTTATACAAATTATTATTATTAATAATTTTGTTCATTAACTATAATTAAAAAATAATAATTTGAATATATCATATTAAGAAGAAATCTTTCATTATTCTAAAACAAATCATAGCTTTAAATTTTAAATTAATTGGTATAAAAAATAAAAACAATTAACCTCATTAATTTAATTTTCATTAATGCTGTTGGTAATTTCATACAAATTTATATATTTAGAAATGATAATTTAATAAATAATACTAAATAGTTTAAAACTTCCTCATAAATATATATCAAACATTATCTTTAAATGTATATATTAAAATTGACAAATTTTAAAAGTTGGGATGGTAAAATTGATTCGTGTATTAATTCAATCGTATTCAATAAATAAATAAAATAATTATTATTGAAAAACAAAATTCAAATGAATTATTTTGAATAGTCATCTTTCCTTAATTCAAAATATAATGAATCAGTTAATTTAAGTTCCAATTCCAATTCCAAAATTTCCAAACTTATGAATAGTTAACAAAATCAATTTGAATTGAATTATTATACTTGTTTATATAATTTACAAAAATATATTCATATATAATGATTTGGAAAATAATGTTGCTAATTGATTGCTTATTGCTTTTGCTATTCTTGACTTTAAAATTATCCTCACAAACTTGTCCCAAATTCCCCTCCAAATCCAACAAAACCCTTCCGCCGATCTCATTCACCGACACTTCGTTCAGCAGACTGACCCACCAAAGGTGGAATGCAATAATCCAGAGATCAACTGGCCACGTGCGTGGCGTAACATCGCAGATACCCGATTCTTATCTGCACAACGAAGCCAACTTTACCTATTGGTAAACAAAAAATGCGAGCACAGAGTGCTTTTTTTTACGATGCGACGAGTGGAGAACGATAACTGCACACATTGCGGAAACCAAACAGTAGAGACGCTCATACACAAATTTTGTACCTGTGCTCGTGTAGGCCCGGCTTGGATGGCTTTACAGCAGAGGCTAGCAGGAATAATGGGTGGATGGAGACAGTTAACCTTCGATGACCTGGTGAGACCTGACCTAGTAGGAATAAACAGAGCTTCAAGAGTGAAGATTCTTCAATTACTAATCAATTACATCGACTTTGTTAATCAATGTAACAATAGAATAGATGTGAACGCTTTGAATTTTCACCTAGATGTAAATATT
The DNA here is from genome assembly GCA_024533555.2 of Aedes koreicus. Classification (NCBI taxonomy): domain Eukaryota; kingdom Metazoa; phylum Arthropoda; class Insecta; order Diptera; family Culicidae; genus Aedes; species Aedes koreicus. Next base: position 131,679 of record JAHHFK020000744.1, on the reverse strand, counting down.
TAATTTTTAAACACTGTATTCTGTTCATGAACTGACCAATAAATAACAACTTGACATCCCCAAAAAAAAAAAAAAATAAAAAAAAAAAAAAAAAAAAATAAATAAAAAAAATTTAAAAAAAAAAAAAAAAAATTTTTTAACATAAAAAAAAAAAAGTAAATAAATATTTGTAAGTATATTTAAACTTAATTTCATTGAACTAGAAACTAAAATCAAATTCAACCCCCAAATTTAATGTTAATAAATTACAGTTATAAATAAAAAACAAAATATATCTGATTAAAATTATTATTATATATATTTAATATAAATAATTATAACTTGAAAAAATATTTTTAAAAAATACGTTTGAATTATTCAATCGTTGTTTACTTTTTAATGAAATAAATTAAGCTTCTTAATTTTAATTGAATATTTTAACATGTGCAATCAGTTCACGACAATCGGTTCAGTGGTTATTGAGATGTCATCGAAACAAGAAGATGTGTATTCAAGGTCCGCAAGGCACCGAACCGGCGTGATCAACAAAACACGGCGGCCAAATGCCGCGCAAGGAACCTGTATCGAGAGTGGTTAACGAAACCGATGTGTGTGGTTATGGATGACGAAACCTACATCAAGGCAGGCATAAAGCAGATACCGAGGCTGGAGTTCTACGTTGCCAAATTACGGTTTGATGTTCCGGAAGACATAAGGAAGAAGAAAGTGGAAAACACACAAAAAAAACTCCCCCGCACAATACAAACCCCAGCGGAAAAAAGAAAAAAACCCCCCAACCACAAACAACAATAAAACAAAAAAACTAAACCAACCACCACCAACAACAAAACAACATATATCATTTCCCCACCACCCCCCCCACCCCCCCACCACCAACAAAATAAAAATTTACCAAAAAAACACCAACAAACCACCAAAAGAACAGCGCCGCAACAAATCAAACCCAGCCAAGAAATGAAAAGCAAGAAAAGATAAAAAAAATAGTAAAGCAATACCAAAACAAAAAAACTACATTACAAATATCTTATACCACTACAAAAAAAAAAGAAATAGAACGAGCTTAGTGGGGCCCCTTTCACCCTTAAAACAACACCAATAAGGCACAAGACGTAATACATATGCCCTATATATGCATGCTATTACAGCCTCGTGGTTACTTGGGTATGTGGCATTACCTGTACATTAAAAATGTTATGATGCATTACTATATTTCTACAAACAACTTAACGTTAAAAATGCATTAAATGATGCATTATTGCATTATCTCAATAAATGCCTCATTGCTAGTTAAAAAGTAGCATTGGTGCAGTATCATCTGGATGACATTTTCCAATTTGACTTTAGTAATGAGAAACATATGATCGAGCTGGGCTGCCTGTCAGATCCAGAATCGTCATCTTCATTCTCCTTAACCTTGGACTTAGCAGCAGAATGTTTGGTTTCTAAAATTTTAGCAAAAAATATGGCTGCATTATGGGGAGCCGCATGTTTTTCTGGTTGTTAATATTCAGAGGACTGAGCTGTGTTTTCAACGAGGAATCTTCATTCTCATATATATGATATATCATTTTCTTTTATGATCCAGTTTCAACCTGCACCGGGTATCAAAATTGTGTCGGCTTGTTGTGTGATGAACGGTGGTGGGTATGATTTCATTTGTAACTCATATCGGGTTGAGGTTTGCACTGATAAAAGGTTTGGGTATCGCAGTCTCAACGACGGGTTTAGCAAGAAAAATCTAAAAATAACTGCATGAAATATGTTTTTATAGAACGACAAAGAGGGTATGCTTAGGGTATGCTTCCTTTATATTATGCAGTTGTCTTATATAATTATATTGCTCTCTTGGCTAAGAGCGTTAACGCAACCGGCATTCGTCGATCAGTCGTGAGAAGCCTTGGTTCGAATCCTGATGTAGGAAACACATTTGAGCTTATAAAAAATTAATCCCATCAATGTTACGCGAAGATGCCATAAAATAATATGAAATAATACCGCTAAATAAAACGTAACAGAGGAAATGAATTCAAATAGAAGAAAATAAAATACATTTTTGATGTTTTTTTCCCCAAAATATCCGAAGCTCTATATATGCTTTTTAAAATGCAATAAAACATTTCAGTAGAAGCAGTAATTCAACTGCTGAAAAAGTAACTATGCCCTAAATATACTTGTTCTCGGGCTTCAATAAAGCATGTGCGCTAGCTTTAATTTGACAGGAGTGGGGCCCTTTTCGACTTTAGTTCTACTTTAAGGACGCATGTAAGATTAGACTGCTTTATACCATAAACTCATATCGTAATATAATGCAAAATTGATGTATCTATATAGAGCTTCATGGTTACTTGGGCCACCCCCCCCCACCCCCCCCCCCCAACTCAACCCCCCCCCGCCCCCCCCCCCCCATTTGTCTCTTTCCCCCCGCCCCCCCGCCCGCGGGCGCGGTAGATGGTAAAAGAAAAAAAAAAATTTTTTTTTTTTTAAAAAACCCCCCCCCCCAACCCCCCCACACCCCCCCCCGGAAAAAGATTTTAGCCCAAAAAAAAGCCCAAAAACCAAAAACCCCCCAGGGTTTTAAAAAACGACGGGGGTGTAAAAAAAAAAAAAAAAAAAGGAAAAAAAAGGGCGGGCCCCCCATCGCCCAAAAAAAAAAGGGGGGGCGTAAGGGAAAGGTGCGGACTTTCAGCGATGGAAAGGAAATTGAATAAAGTAATTATGCCGAAACATAATCCATATGTATTAGCACAGAGAACAGACATCCAAGCTGGAGTGCCCTCCATGAGTAAATTTCTGTAACTGCCATTTTAAAATGACAGCTCGTTTTCGTTAGTTTTCGTGAATCGTATATTGATGGCGCCACTTGCCCGCCTCGAGATTTGATAGGCTGTCAATTTTAGTTTGGTGAAACCTAGACTAGGCAGCGTTGTTTTTCCAACGGTTTGCTTTTAAAAATTTACACAGTAAATTGGAAAAAAATGTTCGAGCCTGGATGTCTGTTCTCTGTGGTATAAGTTTATTCCCTGAAAGTTTCAAGAAAATCCGACTTAAAAAAAATTTTGGCGAACACTTTTGTCTGGTGCATTTTTTTCGAGTACAGGCCTTAATATAACAAAGTGGCATCCCGAATTTGAACTCTTGCGATCAATTCATTTCGATATTTTCGCTACAACAACGGTTGTAGGTGTTGAAAAATAATTATTGTACGGTTATTTTTATTTCTTGGTTTGCTTACACAGAGACAAATTGGATGGTAAGTTTTACCATTATTGGGCGTTAGGATGATTATTGCAGTATAGTGATTTTGAACCGACTATGATCATGGTCAAAACGACCATTAAAAATAGTTGATCGAACATTTTCCATAATGTCGGAATAGTCCTTGTTAGCATGATCATAGTCAAAAATGCCATGAACGTGGTGAATTCGACCATTTTCGTGGTTATTGTAAAGGGTCACACACAATAGATACGTTTGCGTTCCGTTGACGTAAATTTGACAGAAAACCTATGGGAAATCTGTCAAATTCTCGCAATTGTGGGCCAGCCATAACCATTATATGCGATAGTCATCCTGACCATGATTTTATTGTCGGTATAACCGAGGGTATAACGGTAGAATTTTTCTCAGAGTACGTTTGCCAGTTACTTCTCTTTGAAAAACCATTCTTGGATTATAAAAATGATATTTTGAATAATCTTGAACGAGCGTGTAATCAAACGTCAACGCGAAATCAACTCCAAAACAAACAAACGTGTTTCGGCTCGTTGTTTGCCGCATGTGTTTTGGACAAAATTCTAATTATTATTTCGTTTCCAAGTGTGAACATATAGAAATAAACTCCTAGTGAATTGAAAATGAGCTCAGCTGACGAAGATACAATACCAACAATTGATGAAAAGCACGGTTTACAAGAGGAAAGTGATGAGCGGAAAGGTTTCAGTAAAAATGCCGTCCGCAAACGTAGTCGTGATTTTATTCATCACCAATGTCGCATCATCATACGTAACGTTCCGTATAAAATTACCGAAAAAATACTGCGATCGGAGTTTGAGCGGTTTGGCAATCTCGAAGAGGTGAATATACTGAAACGCCCCGATGGACGCCTGGTAGGATGTGCGTTTGTGCAATATTCAAAACGAGAGGAATCTAACCAGGCAATTCAGGAAATGGATGGAAATATTTTCATGGGCAGAAAGCTGCAGGTTTGCTACGCACAGCACAAGGGGACATATCAAAAGATAAAGACAGAGCCCACATTGAAAACCGAGGAAGTCAAACCGGAGGACGAAGATGACGACGTCCAGGAAGCGGAAATCAAGGAGGAGAGCGACGAAGAAAACAGCCAAGATGAAGATGAAACAGATGACGAGGACGACGAAGAACTTGAAGATATAAAAGATGTCAAGCCCATAGATCTTCCCAGACAGAAAAACCACACTGAAATTGAAGAAGGTAGGACTGTTTTTGTTAAAAATGTCCCCTATGACGCTGACGAATCTGATCTAAAGAATGTCATGGAACAGTTCGGCATTGTTGAAAAGGTTCTAATCAACAAGGAGCGTATCTCAGGGCATTCGAGAGGAACCGCTTTTGTGATCTTTAAACTGAAGGAATCTGCTGAAATGAGTAGAAAACAAACCCTTAAAATTCAGGTAAATAATCAATTCATCCAAATATTGGAGGCTTTGAAGAAAAAACAAATTCGTGACAAAGAGAGCGCGAAGACAGATAAACAGGGGAAAGATTCGAGAAATCTGTATTTGTTCAAAGAGGGTTTAATAATGGCAGGATCCCCGGCAGCCAAAGAAGTATCCAAAACTGACATGGCGCAACGGCTTCGACTGGAGCAGCGCTGTGCACAGATGCTCAAAAATTTGAACCGATTTGTATCACGGGAACGCCTTACAGTTCACAATTTGCCAGAAAGCTTCACCAATAACGACCTACGCAAGATAGTTCAACAGTATACAAGCCACAGTCCAAATGAATGTCGGGTAATGCGTGAAAATCGTCCGTCATTTGGAAATCCATCAGGACAATCAAGGGGATACGGCTTTCTTTCCTTTAAAAAGCATGAGGTTGCCTTAGAAGTCCTCAGAAAGTTAAATAATAACCCAATGGTGTTTGGAAAAAATCGAAGACCCATCGTAGGCTTCAGCATTGAAGACCGAAAAGTACACAATATAAAAGAGCAACGACTACTTAAATCCCGCCTCAATAATCCGACATACCAAGACAAAATGGAAAAAATTCGTGCCAAGAAAGCCGAAAAATTCCTCCGTAAAAAAGAACAACAAATGGCAGCTAAGGAGCAGTTGGCGATCATACCAAATACTCAATTTTCTGCTAAACATTCTAAGAAAACCGTTGCTAAGCCGGTTAAAAAGGAACGTAGACGTAATCTGATTGAGAACACCGAGGAATTCAGCGGGGAGACTTCCCGCCAGGGTAAGGTTGGCATACGATCGAACAGGAAAATTAACACACAAGCAGACGCACACATGGAACGATTGAAGGCCGAAAAGAAGGATGCACGGAAAAAGCGAGTTAAAAAGGAGCATGAGCGAAATAGAAACCTGAAAGCTACGAGACGTGTAAAACCGAAGGAAACCAATTTCGCTGAACTGAACAAAGAAGACCAATACTTCCGTCAAACAGTAGACAAGTACAAGGAAATCATTAATCAAGCGACCCATAAAAGTGGGCGTAATAAGTGGTATAATGAATAAGATGTTACTAATAAAGTTATATTTTGCAACTTCATTTCTTTCTGTTTATATTTGCTATGTATTGATATCGCTTATCCGGGCCTACAAGTGTCTGTCCATCTACACCTAAGTTGGGTTAGAATCTCGCAAGCCTCACTCGTTAACATGTCCTACGTCGTAATATTTCACAAGCAAGTGCCGGCTATTAACCAGTCCCGATGAGTGTCGGATACATTAAATAGGGGTTAGTAGGAGATTTTAAGAGTGGAGAAGAAGAATTCTAGGGGTTTTTTTTTCATTAGGGCGAATCTAACATTGAGAGACTCTCTTTGTCTACTTTCTCTTTCATTCATATTCCAATCACCTTTACGTTTTTCATTCTACTATTTGTAGAGTATGCTAACCAGCACTGTTGTGTTTCGATCTGTACTAAAGAATGCCTCGAAAGTTTTATAATGGCGCTGTAATGAATGAAAGAGGGTGACCCCGCAGAGAATCTCTCAATGTTAGATTCGCCCTAATGAAAAAAAAAAAAAAAAACCCGAGAATTGATCATTAGTTCGATAGGGCAGAATTTACACACTATAGCTTTATTCCTCATCTCAGCCAATTCCTGATCAATCTCGTTATTCTGGAGCGGCTTCGTTGATTGTCCCATTTTTTCCTGCTGCCTTTTACGTCTTTTCCTTGGTTTCGCCTGTGTTTTACCGCCGCAGATCCATTTTCATAACATCCGCCGGAATATGCCTCTCCTGCTTTCCCCCAGGTTACTAGAGGTTGAACAATAGACGGAGACGAATCTCGAGGATTATCGGACACCGGACACCGCGAACCAAATGATGACATCGACCATCTCCGGTAGCCTAAACTTAATTTATAAATGTCCTCTCCAATAGTTAAAGTTCAACAAATTTTGGTATCCGACAATACTTCATCTAAATACATACTTACAAACTGAATGCATTTAATTTTATAGTGAATTGTCCAAAAGAATGGTGAGGGTGCTCTTCCTGTGTAGCTTGAGTAAAATCGTAAAACTAACTGATAAAAATGCATATGGGACAGTTATACTTATATGGGCAGTATAATTGTTCACCATTATGAAACATTAACTTACAACAAGCCCCGCATAAACACAGTACAAACATCAAATGGATATTAGTATGAACATTAGTATCATCAAAGTATATTTTGTTTTACACGGTGTTCAATAAGTTCGAATACAAGTTTTCATCATTGCGTAGGTATGCGCCATGTACATATTCTGCATTGGTATTGGTGTCAGCTTTAGCTTCATTCATACGCTACCGAATGTGCGCGGTGTTGACATTCTGTTAGTTGTTGTTTGTTTGTTACGCGCGATGAAAGAGTATCGGGACTTCGTAATTAAGCGTTTTTTGAACGGTGAGCGACCCGGCGATATATTCCGGCTGCTGAAATCGCATGGGGTCAAGCGGAACTTTGTCTACACGACCATCAGGCGATACCGGGAGACGTCCTCGACCAATGACCGTGCGAGATCCGGTCGGCCGCGTTCAGCGAGGACGCCACGGGTCATCAAGATCGTGAGGGAGCGAATTCGGCGCAAAAAGAACCGCTCAATCCGGAAAACGGCTGCAGATCTCAACGTTTCCATTGGAACCGCTCACACCATACTCACCAAGGACCTTGGTTTCAGGCCTTACAAAAAACGTAAGGTCCATGGCGTTTCGGAGGCTACCAGCAAAAAGCGGTTGGATCGAGCTAAGAGGATCCTCTCTCGGCACGCTGGTCAGGAGTTTGTTTTTTCGGACGAGAAACTGTTCGTGCTGCAGCAGCCGCACAATGTGCAAAATGACCGGGTGTGGGCGCCATCGAGGGACAGCATTCCTGAATCCAATATAAACATCCCTCGGTTCCAAAGTGCCGCGTCGGTGATGGTTTGGGGGGCAGTATGCAAACGTGGTAAGCTACCCTTGGTGTTTATTGAAAAAAACGTCAAAATCAACGCGGCGTACTACAAAACTGAGGTTTTGGAAAAGGTTGTTGCCCCCAGTCTCCGAAGCCTCTACGGCGATGAGCACTACGTGTTCCAGCAGGACGGTGCACCAGCCCATACGGCAAATGTGGTTCAAGCCTGGTGTCGGGACAATTTAACCGACTTTCTGGACAAAACTTTGTGGCCTCCCAGCTCCCCGGACTTGAATCCTCTCGACTTTTTTGTTTGGTCCTATATGATGGCGAAGCTGAACGAATACAAGGTCAGCACTTTGGATCATTTCAAGACGGTAATTCTCAAAATCTGGGACGAAATACCCATGCAGTCCGTGCGTGCCGCCTGCGACGCGTTCGAGAAACGTTTGAAGCTCGTTAAGGAGTACAAAGGGGGGGGTCATTCCAAGAGAAATGTTGTAAACGTTCCTTGTAAACATAGCTTTCAATAACATAAATCCAAAAAATAAAAAAACATGTTTTCATTTTTTTAACAAATTTTGAAAGTGTATCCGAACTTATTGAACACCGTGTAGATTTAGAAGCATTTTTCATGTTTAGTAATAATTAGTTAGATCTTACCAGGGGGTAAGTCACTTGGCCACCATGTGTTAATACCAACATTAATACCCTCAAAAACACACTCCGCCACAATCAGCCACACTTCAAACACACTCTCCACCACACGAAAGATAAGTTAATTTCTGGCAACACTTATACGAATAGATTGTTTGTTATCTCACTGATAGCGCTGCCGCACGGCATGTTTTGGGATGAATGCCTAACTGGTCCCTACTACAGGTTCCCCCGGGGACGTTCCGGTTGTTCCAGGAGTGGCCAATATGGTCAAGGATCCACTTTAAGTTTATAATAAGGTTTGTGATTAAAAACCAAGAAGAACGAGCTGCCACGTGGCATGTTTTGAGTAAAATAAAGAATTAACCGCATCCAGGACCCTTTATCATAACTTGTTTCACGGAAATGGCCATATCTCAGTCAATTTAAGGCCGATTCCTGTAAACAACATTTCATTCGCTTTAGAAATATTTCATCTTTACGTGTGTTTACAAAAAGAAATTATTTGACAACAACATCTTGTACTAAAATTCATCACAAACTCAACATGTGAGATAGCCTCTCCGGAAACCCGAAACAATTCCGGTGTCCGGGGGCCATGGCCAATTATGTTACCGAGATATAAAACTACATGAATTTTCCAGTCGAATGCTTTTTAGTGAAATCAAATCGGATAATATTTCATCAAGTTAGAGCACTACAAAGTTGATCAAAAATGTGCCTGTCCTGATCATTTTGTCTATCCCCTGCATGTAGCTAGACATAGTGGGTGCGTAAAGCACACTAACTAGCCCACTCCCTGAAGTAATACCGAAAGTTGGTTACGGGGAGGGCCGGGACTCGAGGCACGGGTGGGTTTTTAGTGGGTCGAGGAGTTGGCGCCATCATCCCCACACCCTGAGTTCTTCAGGAGTCTGTTTGCAGATTTTCCATCCCGTCTAAAAAAAAAGGACATCGAGCGATTGAGCTGGAGATGAAGTGGTGTCATTGAAAGCAAACATGCAGTGTTCAGCAATTATCGGATGCAGTACTGGCGAGTTCGTTACGTAGAAACATCTTAACTGGTAATCCACTATCCTTCCGTTTGGAGTTTACGAATTTCCAAAAACTTTTAGGATTTCTCCTAAGTTTCTCTTGCATACGTAGAGTATACCGTTTGTACAAGAAGCAATTGTAAGCTCGATTGAAAGCCTGCTTAGCGAGTGGGCAACAAATTCTAAAGTATTTTCAAAGTGCTCTCGATCTCAAACGGTTCAAATGTTGCAGGCGTGCATTCCCCCAAGCTGGCTTAGGGTTAGTTCTCTGCAGAGGGACATGATTAGTGATGCGATAATGGTATGCATGAAAGTGAAACAACCAACAGCGTCATCAACATTTTCCATGGATACCAAATGGGTCCAGTCCGTACGAAGAAGTGCTTCTAGCATTCCTTCAAAATCTGCTCTGCAGAAATCAAAACTTGGTTCATCAGAAACATCTTCAAAATCGATACATCTAGATCCGTTGATTTCGACTATAAATGAAGGATGATCGACGTCGAGAAGTGATATAGGTTCCGCACCCGCCGATAACGTGCATCGCTCGAGTGTCATCTCACTTGCCAAAGCTAAATCCAAATATCGACCGTTTCGGTCGCTAATTGTGTTGATTTGAGTTATGAAGACTGAAGCCATCACGTAACGCAGCACAAGCAACAGAGATGTGCGATTGCAAGGCATCTACAGTGGGATGGCCGTTCCTCGAGGAGTCTCAAATTAAGCCAGACTGATTGTAGGTAATCACCAAGTAGAAGAAAATGATCGTTGGCCCCAATGTCCGAAACAATTGCTCCAATAGAATCAATATGATTTGCTAAGCTGCTCAAATCAGCTTTTCCATCAGGTGGAAGATATATAACTCCAATGCTAACGGAACAGTTAGGTAATTTCAACTTTACCCATAGCTGCTCGAGTAAAACATTGACAGGATTACGAGCAGCCACTCAGATCGGTTGATACTGTAATCAGCACACCACCGCCACGAGATTTTTGGCTGTTCGTTTGGTTGCGGTCGTTTCTGAAAACGGTTTAGGCATTGCCAAATAATTGCGATGACAATATTAGCTCATTTATCCATATCGCAGTAAATACGATGACATCGTACTGTGATTTTCGCCCATAAACCTCGTACGTTCTGGTAGAATACACTCAACTTATCGTCGATAGTGGATGGCCGAGTTGATCCGCCAACGCTGTTCATTGCTGCGTGGGTAATTTTGCTCAATGGCGTAGGAGATTGAAAAAAATTATAAAAAGAATAGGGCACTGAGACAACGTGATAGGAAAAACAAACAGCACTGACTTGGTTGATGGTTGTACAAATTCTCCCCGCTTTTATTATCATCTAAGACTTTTATACACTCGATAAGAGAACTCTTTCTCAATTTCTCTTTCTTTATCTCGTTACACTTGTATACATGAAATAGCTCAAATCTCTTTACTACAATCACTACAACTCCTCCTTCCTTTAGTTAAAAATTTGATATTTTAAAAATCGATATTCTAATTGGAATTCAAAATATTCCAATAATAAACAAAATCCCTATTGATCTTCTTTTTCACATTCCGGTTGGATCTTCTTGCCGATTGTGGGACTTCTGAATACTGGTAATCTTCAGCCTGTTGATCGAAATGATTTTCTCCAAAAATAAACGAATCCGCAGGAAATCCATAAAATTCAGATTCCGAATCGGAAAATTCTTCAACACCTTCAAACTCATCCTCTCGTTTTCTTTTGTTACCATGCAGCTGTCTGTTTTCTCTGTGGAAAACCAAACTTCCGTTTACTTTCCGACGAGAGCCTTCAAAGATTTTGATTTGTTGCTTATGCGCCGTGATGATTCTGCCGCTAAGCGAAATCTGGAAAACATTTTCAGAAACTCTGCTTAAATATGTTGCTGGTAACCATCTTCTTATATCAGTCTTATTAGTATTCTTGTAGTAGATCAGATCACCATTCCTTAGCTTAGCATATTCATCATTGAAATTATATGGTTTGCTAGTATTCCCGTTAGCTTTATCATCATGCACCTTATTGTAAAATTTCCTTAAACTTGGGGCTTATATGAGAGGAGCTTTTCTGATGGGAACTGTCCTTCATTATTCAGCACTGTATTTCTGTAGTTGAAAAGAAAGTATGAAACTTGCAAATCAGTATCCATTTTTTGAATACATGGTTCAAAAAAAAATTTCTTGAACACATCCTTTACCAAACGAACCATTCTTTCCGCCTGTCCATTGCTTTCTGGATGATACGGTGGGCTTTTCAGCAGCCTCACACCTTGTTTCTCAAAAAACTCTACAAAAGTTGCAGAGTTGAATGGAGGACCTCCATCTGTGACTAAAATGTCGGGTAAACCATATCTCGCAAAAATACTGATAAGCACTTTTAAAACAGTTCTACAGTCTGTGGTGGTTTTCGTGTGTTCCAATTCGATCCATTTTGAAAAACTGTCAACGACTACTAAAAATACCTTTTTCTCCAAACAAAAAAATCAGCATGAACTCTACTGAAAGGCCTGCTAGTCGGTATCCAAGGAGAATAAGGAGATTTTTTTTATGTTGGTGTCATTTGGCAACAAATTTTGCAGTACTTTACATAGTCCTCGATGTCTTGATTCATCCCGAACCAGTATACCATTCGTCGAGCCAGTTGTTTCATCTTTGTGATACCTGAATGATTTACGTGGAGCATTACTTAATACTCAATACTTTGGTTTTCATGGTAAATGGTACCATAATCCTGTCGAAATAAAACACAGCCATCCACTTCTTCTAAATCCTGGTAATGGGAATAAACATCTCTAAACTTTCTATCAATCCGCTCTGGCCAACCGTTTCTCAAAAATTGCAAGATTTTTATTAAATACTCATCCGTTCTGGTCTGTTTAGCAATATCTTTACAATCCAAAGGAAATTCTTCAGTAAAATTGATATTTTTTATGTAGTCTCTATCCAAATTTTTAGGTACCGCATGGGAAAGAGGACAAAGAGAGCAAAAATCCGCATTTCTAATCTTAGAAGATGGTCTGTAAATGATTTCATAATCGTATATAGATAGTTCTAATACATACCGTTGCAAACGAGTTACTGAAATTTGGGTTTTTCCCTCTTTTCCAAATATTCCTATAAGCGGCTTATGATCCGTAAAAATAACAAATTTCATTCCAAAAAGGAACTTGTGGAATTTTTTAACCGCACAGACCACTGCCAGTGCCTCAAGATGTAAAATAGGGTAATTCCTCAGAGCGTCATTTAAACTGAAAGATGCAAAACAAACTGGACGTTCTTCGTTTCCAAAAACATGACATTACCGCTCCAAGTCCATAGTTACATGCATCAGTGACCAAAACAACGTGCTTAGCTGGATCAAAATACTCTAGTAAACAAGGTCTAAGAAGAAATTTCCTACAATCATTGAAATTTTTTTCACATTCCTCACTCCATACAAATTTAACATTCTACACAAAAAAAAAAAAAAAAAAAAAAAAAAAAACACCCTACCTCCCACCTCCCCACCCCCTCCCCTCCCCCTTTCCCTTCCCCCCCCCCCCCACCCCCCAACCCACAAAACCCAACACCAAAAAACTACACCCTCTAAATTTATTTTTTTTTTTTTTTTTTCTTTTTTCAAAACTAAAAAAAGCCTCCCTACCTTCTCCCCCTCCCCCAAACCACAACACCCCCCAAAAACAAAAGACATTTTTCACCCCCCCAACATTCCCCCCTTTTTTAATTAAACCCTACGATCTCCTTTTGTAAACCGTTTAAACATAAAGGCCTTTTATCGTATTTGTTGAAAACAATGACGAGAGACACAAGGCACCGATCTTTCAGCAGGGCAAATGAAACACTCAGTTGCACTATTTGCCACATGCTACAAAGCTAAAACCATTGGTTTTTATTCAACTCGTAATACAATTAAAATTAAACTTACAACTTCGGTGTTTTTACTCCTAGGATAACGGATACCTAAGCGCCTGTGTCATCACGCTTGCTTTCACTGGTTACAATGCACAATATCAACGGGATACACAAACACCGAAGTTGGTCATTTTTCTTCAGGGGGCTCGTCGATTAGTTGCATATGCAACACTCCCCCCCGTAATACTTCTTGACAGGAACATCGAGAAGTTTTATTTCTTGTTAATCGACGGGATCCGATGAAAATCCGAAAGAACTTTGGGTTAGCAGCAATGTTGAAGCGGACGGGGAAAATGAAAAAAGTATCGTTCCATGAGAACCTTTGGGACATGCATTATTGCATGTATGCATACGACCCTACGGTGCAAGTTAATTTGCGTGTAAAACAGCCTGTATACGTTAGTTTCGCGTTGTTCAGTTCCAGTAAAGATGCTTTCGATTCCCGATCGTAAAATGTTGCTGATTTCATAACCGTTCTTCTATTCATCGTGCCTCCTTGATCAAGTAACTTCAGTTTGATGACAATCAATTATCGATGTTCTTTGTAGTGTTGAAAACAATGACGAGAGACACAAGGCACCGATCTTTCAGCAGGGCAAATGAAACACTCAGTTGCAGTATTTGCCACATGCTACAAAGCTAAAATCTTTGGTTTTTATTCAACTCGTAATACAATTAAAATTAAACTTACAACTTCGCTGTTTTTACTCCTACGATAACGGATACCTAAGCGCCCGTGCCATCACGCTTGCTTTCACTGGTCACAATGCACAATATCAACGGGATACACAAACACCGAAGTTGGTCATTTTTCTTCAGGGGGCTCGTCGATTAGTTGCATATGCAACAGTATTAATTATCATAAATTTCTTTGATCGCTCCGAAAGTAAAAGCTGGGTGTAGGCTCCGGCCAAATCCTAAGAACAGAAAACCTTAGACCCAGAAAACCTCAACCTCTTGCCATCAATCACCGCCAACTTTCTATTACAGGGTAAAAGCTCAAATTTCGTAAATTTTTTCGAAAACATGTTCTCTGAAATCACGCTTGCGGCTGATCCGCAGTCTATTTCCATCGTTAATCTTCTATTTTCAATCAAAACATCAACATAACAGGGTTCATTAACATGATTAATTGAAGAAATCATCAAACAGGGTAATTCGTCATCTTCATCATCGGATTGGTTAGCCTTTTAAAATTTTCAATCGATCTTCCAGGGGTGGGGGGTCTAGATGATCCTAAAAATTTAACATTAGGCTCACTTTTGTCTTTACCATTCAGTCGGTAACAAAATTTCCTTGTATGAGAAGAACACAAGTAAGTTTTGTCTCGATTGTTAAACCGACGATCAGTATACCTGCCTCTGTCTAGCCTACTTCTACTTCTTGATGGAGAAAAACTTCTATTGCGGTTTCGACTGTATCTCCGCCTTGAACGAGATCTATCTTCTCTTCGTCCTACACGCCCAACTATAGAAACTCTATTCTCATCATCCTCTTTGATATACTTGGTTCGTATGTTTGATACTTCGTGGTTAAGTATAAGCTCTCCGCCTTTTCCGCAGTCAAATCATCTTCGTCAAAGAGCCTTTTCTGCAGCTGGTGGTCATATACTCCGATCACCAAAACGTCTCTAATTGCTCGCTCTTTAAATGTCCCAAAATTACATTTTTCTGCCAAAACCTTAATTTTTCATGCTTCGATTGCTTCCTTGTCCAAAATCTATAGCTATGAATTACGTCAGAGTCGCACTTATCGAGCCTTTTCCTCAATGTTTCTGTTATTTGTTGGTAGGACAGAGCATCGGATTTAAAATCTGTCCCTGGAAATAATTTCTTCAATTCCGAGTAAACTTCTCGTCCACAAACTGCTAAGAAGGAAGTTTTGTATTGAGCTTCCTCCAATTTGTTATGTTGAAAAATTAATTCAAGTTGTTCCTGATACTGTACAAATGGAATTGATTCTGGCACATAAGGTTCTACGGTTGTGGATAAAGACATGCTTTTTTTACAAATGAAATGAAGAAGAAAAAAAAACACCAAAAATATACGTATACAATAAAACGTAATGTACATAAAATCACAGAAAAATATTTGTTTTTAATACTTTTTGATGTACACAATAAAATTTAATACACGATGGGTTTCAAATCACATACCTGAATAGCGCTGATTGGACAATTTAATAACTGAACTCCAAATAAAAAAAAAATTTCTGCTCGGGTCACAACTGTAGAACAAAAATATTCTTTCGTTCGTCTAACACCAAAAGGGGATTTTCCACCACAACAATAGGATATAGGCAGCTCCCATGCAACAGCAAACCACTCGTTACGGCTAATCCAGCAAACCCAACAACAACAGCAACTACTTTCTTACAAACGTCAACGTACCTCCGACGTCCTTTCCAGAGGTCAACGAACCTTTTCCAGACTCCAGCCCCTCGAAATTAACCACCAGGAGTCCTGAATATTCTTTTCGTTGTTGGTGTTTTCACGATGAACACTGCTGTATGACGGTGACAACAAAATGGCTTAAAACAAATGTAGCTCAAAATCTGCTCCGTGTTTTTTTCTGCAGTTGCAACCAGCACTTACACATGCACATGTAAAACGATTCTCGTTGATTCTCCTGCTCAAACGTCGCACTGTGCAAAAAGAGAACGAAAGAGCACAAAATGGCGTGAGTACCGACGCTGCACAGGGCGACAAAAAAAAACTGTCGCACCTAAATCAAAAGGTATTGTAAAAATGTTCTTTTTCAGATCATATTGTCTGGATCTTGGAAATGTAAGCACTATTAAAAAAATAACACTCAACCAGTCCTTTTTTTTATAACGGGGATATAGGCTCATGGAAAAATGCCGTCAGATAAAATAAGTCGAACAAAATGCCGTTGTGAAAACTGAACAAAGTCCTGTTACACAATTGTTCTTTTCTTTGATTTTGCTCACAAAAGGAGAAAAAAAATACCACCAATGGCGAAAAACTTACGTTTCCAAACTATGATAAAGATGATCCAATTGCACCCTGCACACACTTCCACCAATTACCATGCACTTTAAATTCACTCCAGATTATCCTCGTCGCCAGTTGAAATTATTTATAAAAATAATAGGGCACTGAGACAACGTGATAAGGAAAAACAAACAGCACTGACTTGGTTGATGGTTGTACAAATTCTCCCCGCTTTTATTATCATCTAAGACTTTTATACACTCGATAAGAGAACTCTTTCTCAATTTCTCTTTCTTTATCTCTTTACACTTGTATACATGAAATAGCTCAAATCTCTTTACTACAATCACTACAGAGATATGGTTGACCACAGCGCTATAAACAATGACAGACACAGCAGTAGAATTGCTCGAAATATGGGCGTACTTGCCGTGAAAAGAAGGTTGGAAGACCCCTTCTTCGATCCCACAAACAGTGTCAGGACGACTGTTGGAAGATAACGGGAAAAGCTCGACTGTGGTGATGAGAATTAATCTTCGCTGTTGTGCCAACTAGGAAGGTTTGACACAAGATTGAGCTGGTGCTAGTAGAAGGAGGTGCTGTTATGCTGAGAGATTCCAAGGTATATCGGCATGACCTCGAACGTAACTGGACTGAAGTTGCTGGAATGGGCAGATTTTACAGTAAAGGCTTGCCCACAATAGATACGTTTGCGTTCCGTTGACGTAAATTTGACAGAAAACCTATGGGAAAACTGTCAAATTCACGCAAACGCATCCGCAACGTATCAATTGTGGGCCAGCCATAAGGGATTTATTCAAAGCACATGCATACTTGCCAATTAACACATTTTTGAAAGTCCGACGCATATTCGTCGATTTCATGGCATTCCGCGCATTCGGGACAACAAGCGGGGGCAGCGCACTTTCGCGCTTTGTGTCCATATTCAAAACAGTTGTAGCACTTATTAACATTTATGTATGATTTATGTTAGTATGCTAGTATATCGGCTGATGAGGTGATAGCTGCCATCAAGCGAACGAAGAACATGAAAGCCGCTGGTGTCGACGGACTCATGAACCTCGAGTTGAAAAACTTGAGTGTTGATTTCTTCCGACACCTTGCAGCGGTTTTCAACAGATGTTGGGAGCTTGGCTACTTTCCATCTTGGAAAATAGCCAAAGTAATTTCTATTCACAAACCTTGCAAAGATCCCTCCAGCGCTAAAAGTTATCGCCCCATCAGCCTTTTGTCCTCCATCTCGAAGCTGTTCGAAACCCGTTTACTGGATTTCGCAAACCAGGATAACATCTTCCTTGAGGAACAACTTGGGTTCAGGAAATATCACTCTACCATTCACCAACTGACGCGTGTAAATAACATCCTCAGACGGAACAGGTCGTTGAAAAGACATCTGCCATTGTATTGTTAGACGTCGAAAAAACGTTCGACAATGTCTGGCACGATGGTCTGGTGTTTAAGCTGCATCGATAAATAAGATCAACAATAACTATCTGTTGGACAGATCATTCCAGGTCTTCCTGAACAATTCCCATTCTGATACGTTTAACGTTGATGCTGGTGTTCCCCAGGGTAGCCTCTTAGGCCCTATCCTATTCAACATCTTCACGTCAGATGTTTCTCCCCTGCCAGGTGGTGATATTTTGTCGATGTTTGCAGACGATACTTCCATCATCTATAAGGGTCAAGTGATTCGTGCTCTGACTGGAAAACTTCAGGAGGGCTTAAATGTTCTGTCCGATTATTTCAATAGCTGGAAGAATTTGTATCAATGCAGCTAAAACCCAGACGATTCTGTTCCCGCACTCCAAGTCACCTCGACGCAGTCCGCCAGGAGATGCCAAAGTCCACCTCTGTAACACACCGATCAATTGGTCCGAGGAAGTAGTCTACCGTGGTCTCACTCTAGATAGCAAGTTGTTGTTCCGATCGCATGTTCACAAAACATCAAATAAATGTAGTAGTTTGTTAGGATCTCTGTATCCGCTGATCAACAGAAAGTCCACTCTATCGACCAAGAACTAACTGATAGTTCATTAACAGATCATTCTTCCCGTGGTCGAGTACGGTTTGCCAATCTGGGAGATGTGCGCCAATTGTCACCATCGAAAACTACAGGTCGTTCAGAACAAAATCCTCCGGATGATTCTGAACTGTCCTCCAAGAACCAGAATACTTGAGATCCATCACCTGGCTGGTCTACAGACCCTCGGCAAAAGAAAAGATGCAATCCTGGAAAGGTTCAAAGAATCCTGACTGTGGTCGTACCATCCGATCATCACACAACTGGTTATCTAGGCTTAAGTTATTGTTAGGTAGGTTATCAAATTTTTAAATTAAATACACTCCGAAGAGGGAAAACAATATCCCATGTAAAACAACAATTAAAACTAATAAAAAAATAACCCCTCTGTCTAAAATAAAGACACATTTTAGTAGTAGTAGTACGCTGTGATGTGTCGGTTGTTGATTGGTGGACAAACTTATGGATGGTAGTAGAGGTGGTTGGTTCCCGTCGTTGGTGCTTTGGTTTTCGTACGTTTGCAATTGACGCTTCCAACGGAAGACGGAACATAACATAACAATTATAATACAATCAAATCAAATTAATCACACGTGGGCACTACAATATCTCTAAATCGCAGTTAATTTCTAAGAAATAATTTTAATTCCAAAAATCACAATCACTAAACCCGCCTGTAAACAATATGATTTAGTGAGTCACACTAAGGCTTTTCTGACCGTGCAACATTACATAGGAATTTTCGTTGTTTTGTTTGACCTTTTGATGTTGTACATTTTTGGATTCTAGCAACCTTCGCCACAACGTTGGATGAAAAGGTTCTTTCTTTGTTTAGCATTTCAAGCTTATTGCTTTAACAATTAGCTTATTGCTTGCTCTCAACTTAGTGTTCTAAATGCACTTCCACAGTTATTAATTGAGAGCTATCAGGTACCATTTTTGCATTAATATGATTGTGTGGCAAGTACAATCATACCATTTCCTTAACGAAAAATTCCTAGACCAGAGCGGGAATCGAACCCAGTCACCTCCAGCATGGTACTGTTTTGTAGCTGCGCCTTTACCGACGGAGCTAAGGGAGAACCCTTGAATGAAAAGGTTAATGGTGTGATATTAATACTCTGATAAAAAAATAACACTATTTGTATTGTATGTTTCTACCGACTTTTATTGCAATACTCAAATAACGCAATGAAAACAAGTTTAAGCCATTTCAAGTTCAAGTTTTGCCTGGAACATATTAACGTTTAAAAAGGTAGGGAATCCCTTGTTTACAGCGAAATGACATTAATAGATATACAAAAACAAATAACTTTCGCGACTTATCTTAAAAGATTCTCAAATATTTAAAGCTGAAAATACGAAAACAGTGAAAATTGGCTATCCATAAGACCAAGTGTTTTATTTAATGTGGCCTTTTACAGTTTGTGAAATCAAGTACTCACTACAAAATTGAATGTTAATGAAAAATCACAAAATTCATAAACTTTGTGTGTTTTGTCTTTTCTATTTGTTTGATTTCATAAATACATCTTACCATCGAGTTTCGAAAATATTGTTCTATGGTTAATCTGTCTGTAGTACTCGCATTAACTGATTTGGAATCTAGCGGTCAGAATCATGAAATGCTAACTGTGATAATCGATTTTCTCTGTAGGGTCAGGAAAGGCGACATTTCAGTTATTATTTGAAAAACTAAATGTAAGCAAAAAACAACGTAAAATGTTTAAAAAAAAAACAATTTGTACCACGATTATTAGAAGTGCTTCATTAAACAATAGTTTCAATGGCGTTATGGTTGAGATTGGTGCCTTCAAAAAACGCGAAGTGGAGATGCAAATTGGCCACAATGGCAGCCAATCTTTCATTCACCTTAAGGTGAAATTGGATGGAGTCCTTTTTCCATATAATTTATAGGTTAGGTTAATTATCACTTCACGAATTTTGGGCCAAAAATCACAAACAGAACAAAACAAGCAACGCTGAAATTGCTAACCAACGGATGCTCCAGTGGAGCAAGCAATTCTTGAAAATTTCACGCCGAAAGTCTTAATAGTATTTGAGGTTTGTGCTCAGAAAACATTGAAGTGATAGGGACTTGATCCCGTATGTCCTTAAACTCACATTTTCGACAGCTAACAGTGGTTTGTGCACATGGGCTAGAAAGCAAAATTCATACTAGTTTGTAAATTGTCTATAAAGAAGAGAAGATTTTTTAAAGAAAAACTTCGTGGGACATTATATTTTATAGTCAGTTTGATCCTAATATCTAAATCAACTCGAATGGATGTGAGTCCATAAATAAACCACTGGTAGATCTCAAACTGATGGACAAAGGATCATTTTGTAACGCCAGCGTGCAGCATCAGACGACTGATGCAAATGCGACATGTGAGTTTACTCAAAATGAACACCAAATCTCTAGTAATTCATTATTAGGGCCTAAAAGCTAATTTAAAAGCAGCTTCTGGTAGAGGAATGTTTGCTCTATCATATTGAGGGTTATGCCGAAAGCCGAAGTGACATTTGTCACTTGGTGAAGTGAGAAAAACCACCTGCAGTGACGTGACTCTTCTGCGTAAATCAAATGGGAGTCACGGCACTGCATGTGACGCTTCTCACTTCACAAAGTGTCAAACGTCACTTCGACTCTCGGAATAACCCTCATTGTGTAGTTTGATATCGCTGAAGTCTTATGATTCGTGAGAGATCAGCGAATAAAGTCAATCACCCTTATTCTGCGTGGCGTGTGAGTCGAGACGACTCGCTCTCACATACGAGGTGACAATTTTCCGTGCAAATCAAATGGAGAGTCACCTCACACGAGGCGACAATTGTCACCTCGTATGTGAGAGCGAGTCGCCTCGACTCACACGCCACGCCGAATAAGGCTGAATGTTTACAATTGGCTCTTAAGCCCTTATCATGACTTATTTGAGAAATGTTAAATAATGTTATTAACTACTGATAAAAAATGAACATTTACTGTTCATTTTTTGTAAACATAGCCCCGCTATTGAGGAATCCAGGTAACACAAAAGTGAGGTTAAACGTCGTAGATGGCTCTCGTGAAAAATGGTTTTTCGAGCTGTCTAATCAAAGTAATTGGTGATAAAAAGAGCAGAAACCGTCGATAATAACGATACTGACCAATTTCATACAGTTTAAAAAAATAGCTAGAAAGTTATTATCAGTTTTTGAACTACAATGTTTAACCTAACTTGGATTCCTCAATTGTGTCAACTAAAAATCATCGGTGCACAAGCCAATGGAGAGTGCAGGGGTAAAGTTAAGTCCATACACTAAGAAAAAAATGCAGAAGAGCACGACTATGTTCGCTACAAATGAATACTAAATGTTCATGATTGATTTATCGGGAACGCCTGGTGTTTATTTTCAGTAACATTGCCCCGATCTCCTGTTCATTTTTCGTTTCGGAAAAAATATAATATATATTTCATTGAATAAGAAATGCAGTTCCTTTAGTTCAAAATTGTGAGGGTTGTGCCTCTAAAAAAAAAAAAAACGAATAGTAGTCAATAGTTATTGAATCAATTCTCCAAAAGATTATCGAAGAGCAGTATTGGCTAGCAAACGCGCATCGTATGATTCTGAACGCTAGATGTATTAGATGTTATGAAAAAAAAATGCTTTTTTAATTCTACATATAGAAATACATTGTCGACTGGCATATGCTTGTTCCTTTGCTTGTACGTTTCCTTGAGTTTAATGAACAGTCAATTTATCTTCGATTTTTTCTAGTTCTTCCACAGAACGGCACTGTTTGTTTGGTTCTACAACTCATTAGTGCCGTCATGACGGAATTCTTGGACATTTTTCTGGCGTGACTTGAACCGAGACTTGAGACAAAAAGGATATATAGAGCAAACGCACCTATTTTGGCCATGTTTTGACATAGAACACGTTTTGCACAGTTTAGAGATCCTAAGTTGTGTTAAGATGATTGGTCCAATTCCTAATAATTGGGATAAACATACATTTCACTCGCATAATCTACGACGATATAAACGGTTTTCTGAAATATGGCCAAAACCGTTACTCTTACCCTAGCAGGAAGGTGTGCAATAAGAAGAATATGAAGCACCAAGAACGATTGTGGTAAATTTCTAAATACAATATACTTTGGGCACGAGATATTGTTTTCCTGTTTGGTTAATTGGACAAAACTAATCAACGCCGCCCGTATCCATATACAATATGTACACGCTTAGGACTGATTGAACAGAACATTTGATAGTTTTGACTAGTTGCAGGGTGGAGATTTTTTATAAGGAAAGATAATTGTTCGTTTTTTTTCGGAATTAATTTTCATAACGTTAATAAAATAAATTTCACATAAAATATTCTGTCCTATTCGAAATAAATTGTGGCTCTCTAAAGGCGTTTTACAAGTCATCTACGATTTTCAACCACATTTATTAGGAAGGCACACTCTTTATGAAGCTCATTGGTGTATTTACGGGATGCGATTAAGTTAGAATTTTTTAACGAACGCGAAGTTAGACAGCAGTTCCAATATTAAGCTTTGATTTGACATTTGATCGATTCTGTATCCTACTTTATGTCTATTGTAGTCAAAGTTGTTAATCATTCACGCCTGTTTCGTTAACTTCTGCAATGCTAATTGCCATAGCAGACGTTAACAGTGATGCTCGCATTTGTTAACGATTAAAAATCCTAATTGTAGTCAATCTAGTCCAAGAAAACCGCCGGGACGGTACCTGATTCAACATTCCTTCTAACTAATTAGTTGAACCGGTGGCTGCTTATCATTACTGTTTCAATGCCATTCTGCTGATTATATTCTAAAATGAATACAACATCATATCATTTTGTGTTATTCTCTTTTTCATGAATTTTCGTTCTTCTGAATAACGGCGATCCTAGTCAATTATTCATCTATGTCTAATTCTAAAATGCAAAAACTTTATACTTCCATTCCTATTTATGATTTATACAAACTTACACAAACATTCAATCACGTTCTCACCATTAAGACTTCTCTCTTTGATATCAAGATCGACGTTGCTTCTACCTCTGGCATAAGCAAGCCAAATAAGTGGCAGATTAGGCAGTTAACGTTAACGATTCCATCTAACACTAGCTCACAATTAGAATCAAGGTCAGTTCATGGATCGCTTTCGGTGTGTACCTACTGAAAGAGACTTTCTTCTTGTTGTAATAGTTGACGCATTGTAGGCACTGCTGCTGCTGTTATTACCATAGCTGTTGCTCCTTGTGGCATTACTGCCGCTAGCAGTATTGGACGATCGTTTATTGGAGTGTGTAGCATAAGAAGACGATTGGGATGAATTGGTGTGAGCAGATGGATGATGTGTATCTTTGTTGGCAGTGTTGTTGGCTAATGATGGATTGGAATGAAGCGCAGCACTGGCGCTTCTACGACGGGATTGTGAAATGGCTGTAACATGTTAGATGAGTTGTAGACATAAAGAAACACCAAGATGGAAGTGAGATGTTGATGAGCTTGAAGTGTTTGCGTACAGTTCGTTACACACGACATCGGCTCAACTAAGTGAACACTTACCGTTTTTGTCAATGGAGTTGCAAGATGCATTAGAGATGACATTTTTTGCAGGTGTTATTGTTGGTTTGACTTTTTTCTCGATTCCGGATCCAGATGCGCTAGATTTATGCGAAGGAGTGGACGGGGTTCCGCTTGCGCCTGCGCCAGCTCTATCCGTAATCTTCTCCGTCTTTGGTTGAACCTGTTTGTGTACGGTTACGGTATTCCAGTATTCCATCTGTTCCTTGCGAGATGCTGCAACTTGCCTTTGTAAGTCTGTATTTTCAAACAGTAAATTCTGATAAAAAAAAGATTATCATCAGTTCATTCTTTCCAGCTTTGCTTTGGATAATAGACTACGAGAACAGTGCCACGTAGAATTATATCTACATCCGGTCTTACATAAGATTTGATTCAATGGCGTCAGAAACAGTAAATGGTGAATGTGCAGCCCCACTTTGCGCCGCAGTGGAGTTTTTTACATCTGCTGATAAACATGTACACACTTTAACATTATCTTCGATTTCGGTCATTTTTACCGAAATCTAAACAGCTGAATGTGTCACAAATTTTAACCGTAAGTTTAAGTTTTGTTCAATACTTATTTAAACACGCGTTTATGCTTGTCGAAATAATCAAATCTTGTTACAGTAGCTACAGTGACTACAGTAGCCGTAGTAAGAACTACCAGAGAATTAGCTAAAAAAAATAAACTGAAAATTTCAGTTTAATATTCATATTTCAATTTAATATTCATATTTCACCGAACAGTTCAGCTATTCAAATTCTGTTAATTCTATTTACCGAAATTTGAGCACTGGAAACGTGTGTATGTTTCAACAACCGGGGAAAGTGAAAGCCTTAAACGCTCGATATTGTCAGCTTTAAACAATATGAAATAAAGCCTCAACAACAATGTTAAATCAGCATCCTCCTTGGCAGACCCAATGTAGACCCTTCCAATCTTATTTTTTCGGGCTTTAGTGGTTTGAGCCGGTCGCTACACTGGTACACTGGTCACCACAACCGGCCGGACACAAACATGGGACTCTCGACCATATCGCACAACGATCTAGTGCTGGCGACAACTCTCAGATGAGACTACAATATTCCATTTCCTTGTCCAATTCATCCACCAAAAAATAACACTCCTTTTAAAATCGGGTAAACCGCGAGTAAACGGTCCCAATCCAACAAAAAGCTGCGCGCGCGCGCGTGTGTGTGTGTGTGTGTGTGTGTGTGTGTGTGTGTGTGTGTGTGTGTGTGTGTGTGTGTGTGTGTGTGTGTGTGTGTGTGTGTGTGTGTGTGTGTGTGTGTGTCCTCCAGAGACCGTTGTACTCTCTTGGCTTCCACCCAGTCCGCTTGAGAAGGACTTCCCAAAATTCCCAAAACACACTGGCTACGATGTCTGGACGAGTCTTTACGGCTGCACACAACAACCCGCCGACCAGGCTTGAATACTTATGGTTCCTCGGTAAGTTGTTAAACTCCTTCAGGGGAATTTTTGACGGTTTTGCATCCTGCATTCCAAATCGTTGTAGCTGCTTGTTGATGTGCGTTATTTGCTTCAGAGATACTCCGTGGTTGGTTCAATGCTTGAATGATTTCTTCGTACTCTTTTTCTTTTTCACAGACTACAACGAGATCATCAACGTATACAACCAAGTATGTGATCTTCTCACCGTTCTTCCGGATATAGAGGCACGAATCATTGTTTGACAGCACAAATCTCATCTGCTTGATTACCTTGTCAATGGTTTTGTCCCACACGCGTGCTGCTTGCTTCAATCCATACAGGATTCGGCGTAGGTGACACACGAGATTCGGATCCGCAACATTGGACCCTGGCGGACTCCATTCAGATATGCTGTCTTCACGTCAGCATGCTTGATGAGCATTTTCTTCTGAGTTGCAACGGACAGAAATACTCGGAAAGTCATCTGCTTTACGAACGGCACAAAAACTTCATCATAATCAATGATACATTTTTGCGTGAAACTTTGCACCCTTTAACGTGCTTTGCAGTGCACTACATTACCTTGCTCATCTTCCTTGCGCTTGAAAATCCACTTCGATCCAATAGCTTTCCATTCGGTTGGAAGAGCAGCCAGCTCCCACGTGCAATTCTGGCTGAGTGGCAGTGATGTCCATATCCTCAGTGTGGTAAAGAGAGATTTTAATTTTTCCACATACTCTTCCTACCTCAACGAGAGCTCTTCTCTCTTGTTTATATTCACCCCAGTGTTTGCTTGCGGGTAGCGCTTGTGAGTGTAAAAAAATGGTGTTTATTCACACAACACTTGATCGCTCTACAGTGAGAAGAAGAGCTCTCAAATTCACAGAAGTGAATACAGATAAACTCCCTGACGCGTGCACCCCAGTGAGCACCCCTCTTCTGCTAATATACAGCAGTGATTGCAAATTCGTTTTGGCGCTACATAACAAAGGAAGAAAGAAGAATGTTTCTTGCCGCTTCCTTTTTTCGGACATTTTTTACAAATCCGACGTGATTTTCACTGTCAACCGCACCAGCGAATCACAGAGAGAGCACTGGCGCGTCCTCGCCCAAGTGTACGCGGCAGCGATAGCAGGCGAGAGCACGTGGGTGAAGACAGATGAGAGCACGTGAAAGCGGTCGTTTAAAAGAGATATCGAATTCGTTTTTGAACCTAGGTTGGAACTAGTTTCAACCTGCGATTCCCTTATTGTCAGTGCAAACCTCAATCCGATACGAGTTAGAAATAAAACCGTACACACTGACGTTTAACACACAGCAAGCCGACCCAATTTTGATACCCGATCCAGTTTGGAACTGGATCAAAAACGAATTCGCTAAGAGAGTGATTCACTCACTCCAAACCATCGCCTCACCGGCGCACACTTTCACTCTGTCTATTTACCACCGAATAAAGGCTTCCCCAAACTGCAGCGTTTTTTTGCCGCTGCCGCAAAAATCGCCGCAATGAGATTACATGGCGGCTTATGAGAGCGCCCAAACCAACGCGATGCGTTTTTAAATCGCGTCGGTTTGTGCGCTCCCATAAGCCGCCATGTAACCTCATCGCAGCGATTTTTACGCCGCGATTTCGCAGCGGCGGCGGCAAAAAAAAAAACGCTGCAGTTTGGAGAGGCCTTAAAAGAGCACTTTGCATTATCTGCGGTGAGTTATGGTTGTATCCTCTGTGAAGGTACCAATCTCACGCGCTGGCGTAATATTAGTGCGAAATGCCATTTCTTCTCCAGAAAACGCGCATCTCGACTAAACGTTATCTTGTCACTTGAGGGATCAATATATCGGTAGGCTTCTTGGCAGTCCGTGTAACCTACAGACATCATCTTCGTGGCCTTAGGTTCCAGTTTCGTTCGTTTCTGTCCTGGGACGTGCACGTATGCCTGAATTTTAAATACGTGTAAGTGAGTAAGATTAATCTTCTGTCCATACCATACCCCGTCTGGTGTCAGCTTGATGGATCTGCTTGACAAAAGGTTCTGCAAGTATGCGGTCGTATTCACCGCTTTGGCCCAATAGCGATAGCTCATTTCTGCATCCAATAGCATGCATCTTGCCATTTCAACTAGCGATCGATTTTTCTGCTCAGCAACGCCGCTTCGCTGTGGCGTGTAAGCGGTTGTGAATTGTTGAGTTGTTCCTCTTGCTCGATCAAATCTCCCCAGCTGCTTGGATTTGAATTCTCCACCTGGCATGCTAGTTTATAACTCGTCGCTATCTCCCACACTGTTGACTACACTTGGGTTTGAGTGATGTTTAAACCTACTGCAAAGGATATGCAAAACACAAACCTCACACTAATCCCCTTGGACCAAGGTGAAGCGACTGCATCGCGGGACTGTGCGGTACTTATCTTACTCTCAACTCTAGCACATTCCTAGCACGCTGGACTGCTCTCCATTTTAATTTCAGCTCTGACATTATTTGACTGACAGCTTCACTGACGGCATTTCATACGCTATTCTCGCGGCACAATTATGAAACGCCATTCGCCATCAGACAATCGAAGACCATATGCTCTGGTGTTTCCCTACATTACCGCATTTGGGCCATTTCCGAACCGATGTAATTACTTAATGAAGCAACCGTGACCAGACAGGGTATTTCCATGTAATTTCCATTGGGAACGCACATGATATTTTTTGCATATAAAATTTAATCATTTTTTTCTGAAATTCACATAACATATATAACACATAAGTTCTATTTGACAAATAACATGAATAATATGCAGTTCCCAATAAGGCCGGAACAAATAATGATTTCTTCTTTTGTCACACGGCGTCCGCTTCAGTCGAGGGGGGGGGGGGGATAGAGTAAAAAAAACAAAAAAAATTACAATTTACATAGCGTGGTAGCTGTCATAAGTACGCACCTTTCTCAAGTAATACGTGAAAAAAGCTAAAATACCTAATGTAAACAATGACTGAACGTCAAATGTTTGAGAATTGTATGCATCTAGTTTTTAGGAATTGCATGACAATTTTAATAAATTTAACTTTTCATGCAATTCATGAAAGGTATTTGTGTACAAATATGCATACTCATGCATACGTCATATAAATATTTACATGTTGTTTTTTATTCCGAGCCAACAATGAGAGACATACATGTTTCAGTTATTTCACTACTAAAATAGGTTCACTTACTTCTGGACGCAATTTGTCACCCTATTCACTCTAGAGTCGATTAATATATGATTAATATATTGAAGGGACCATCGAATTGACATATAGAACAAGAAAAGCCTACTTGTCCACTTCAAGGGACCGAGATATCCATCGACACAAAGAAAAAAGTGGCCACATATAGAGATATAGAACATCGAGATATGGAGAGTTAACTGTAATTTATTTCGACATTATCGTCACTCTTTTTACAAGCACTCCACCCATTACATCGTAGTGATCGTGGTTGAGGGAGCAGCGCAACTCCCTGTGCAAGAAAACAGAAATATGTTTGATTTTTTTTATTTCCCCCTTCATGATAATCGCAAATTTTGAAGGGGGGGGTGACAAAAGAAAAAAATAAGATTTGTTCCGGCCTAATGAGATCACATGAAAGTTATATGAATTTCTAATGGATATTTTCCATTGGATATGTGATTATTATTTTTCAGTGTTCTGTTCCGGTGAAGATCCGCAGACATTGAAAGAATTTCAAGCAACTGTTGTGGAGCCCGAAATTGCAAATCTGCGTAAGGCTCGTAAATGGTACTCTTGAAGCAGCTCTGCTAAAAACAAGCGTGCTGTACCATCGTTTAGAAGCTGAGTGTAATAGTTTGCATGTTCGTCTTTGCGAGTATATCGATCACCATCAGAACGGCTTTAAAGAAAACCCGTCGGCCTCGCTGGTATTTTGTTAACGCTCGCAAAAAATCAGCTGGGTTATTTGTAGTTGGGCATCAACAGATCAAGTTAAGGTCCTAATGATGTTGGTTGATAATAGCTGCTATTCCGCCAGACGTAACCTACTACTACCAAAGCTCCTCAACCGACACCACTTCTGCAAACCTTTTTGCCTATGTCATCAGAGCGTTTTTGAACTCGATGAAACTTCGCCATCACAGCGATATATCGATCAGTTACCGAGCTACAACATTATCCTGTAACAACTTAATTTCACCCACGATGCTATTTATTTACAATGCCCTTTGTTCGGTTGAAGCATTAAAAAAAAACGACCAACTCATTCAAACCTCGGTTGGTTAAGGTTTTCATTAGGGATGACGCATGCACTAAGTTGTATCTTGAGAAATCCGATGCGTTTAAAGATTATCGTAGACATGAAACATGTGAGCTTTTTGATAAGTACCTTGTTCCGTCTCCGCCGAAAGTAGCATCATGCAAATCTCAAACACCAATACGAACGATGCGAACCAACCAGCTCTACTATCATCCATAAGCCTGTCCACCAATCAGCAACCGACACATCAAAGCGCACGGAGCGCTTCATGTATTTAAGTGGCACGCATTAGCGTGCACAGCATCAGTTTTATCCCTATCGCGGACCAGTTAGCAGCAGCAGCAGAAGCAGTAAAAGAAAGAGAAGGAGAAATAAAGAGTTGTTTGGTGTAGCCTGCTGTTTTCATCCTTCCCGACCGTTTCCTTCTGTGACTGGCCATTCCACCATCGAAGATTCAGCCGCAAAAGAGCCATGCAGCATCGACCAACCCATCACAATCGACGAGCGTGTGTGAAATTTGTGGCGGTGCCCATCGTCCAGTGCTCGGTTTTGTCCAACCTCACCCCCGCCCAGAGAATTGATAAGATCCGAGCTGCTGGAATTTGCTTCAACTGCCTACGCAAAGGACATCGATGCCAGCAATGCCCTTCCGACAAGACGTGCCTCATGTGTCAACGCCGACATCACACATTGCTTCATGAGGATGGAACACCCAGCCGAGGAACCACATCGAACGTTTCGCTCCCTGCAGAGACGAAGACAAGCCCGCCATCGGTTCCTTCCGTGCCGAGTCAACCGACTGCGGTGCAGATGTCCAACCCTTCGGACCCGCCAGTGTCTACAACCTGTTCGTCGAATTTCGTCCAATCCCCGAAGACGGTGTTGCTATTAACTGCAGTTGTGCAGGTCCTCGATAAAGAAAATCGAGACACCCATGCCGAGTCCTTCTTGATAATGGGTCCCAAGTTAACTTCATGACGGAAGAGATGGCCAACCGCCTTGGTGTCACGAAGAAACCAGCCAATGTTCCAATTGTTGGCATCAACGCCTTGCGATCCCTAGCCCGTGAAAAAGTAGTCGTCAACTTTCGTTCCCGTGTGTCCAGTTTCCACGCAAGCCTCGAGTGTCTGGTTACTCCAAAAGTTACCGGTATGATTCCGACATCCCAGATCGACATCTCCAACTGGACTATCCCCAAAGAGGTAACGCTAGCTGATCGCATGTTCCACACGCCCGATAAGGTGGATATGCTGATCGGTGGCGAGCTCTTTTACGACATCCTGAAACCTGGTAAGTTGAGCCTAGCCGAAGGCCTTCCACAGTTGCGAGATACCTACTTGGGGTGGATCGTAACTGGTGCCATCATCGACCCACCCATGTCGAATGTTTCGATCCAATACTCCCACGCATCCGTTCAAGAAATAGAGGAAAGAATGCACCAGTTCTGGCAGATTGAGGAGGTGCCGGACGTTCCCAAGCTGTCGACCGAAGAATCAGCATGCGAAGCCCACTTCCTTTTCACATACCGGCGAAACGAAACTGGCCGCTTCATTGTTAAACTGCCGTTCAAGGATAATCGTTCGCAACTGGATAACTGCCGCCCCCTAGCGCTAAAGAGGTTCCTGATATTAGAGAAGCGACTGATCCGTGATCTTGAACTGCAGGCGCAGTACGTGAACTTCATTCGAGAGTACGAGGCCCTCGGCCATTGCTGCGAGATCAACGAATCCGAAGATCTAAACCCACAGAAAGCCTACTATTTGCCACATCACGCAGTATTGCGTCCATCCAGCTCGAGCACGAAATGTCGTGTCGTGTTCGACGCAAGCGCCAAGACGTCACCATCGGAACTCTCCCTGAATGATGTACTGCAAGTTGGTCCGGTAGTGCAGAACGACGTGCTACGGTTTCGGAAATTCAAGGTTGCCTTCACTGGAGACGTTTCCAAAATGTATCGTCAAATACTCGTAGCCCCGTCAGATCGCCGGTTCCTGCGAATATTTTGCAGAGAACACCCATCATTACCCATGAGAGTTCTGGAACTTTGTACCGTTACCTACGGCACAGCATCGGCACCTTACCAAGCAACGCGGTGTTTGATGCAGCTCGCGGAAGAAGATGGAAAAGACTTTCCTGTCGCTGCTCGCATAGTGAAGGAAGAGACATACATGGACGATATACTCTCTGGTGCAGACTCGGTGGAAGCCGCCATCGAGGCCCAACAACAACTGAAGCAACTCCTTGGACGGGGAGGTTTTCCCATACACAAGTGGTGCTCTAACTCGCAAGAATTCCTAGAGCACATCCCCGTGGAAGAACAAGAGAAGAAGGTCGCGCTGGAAGAGCATGGAGTGAATGAGGCCATTCGAGTGCTTGGATTAGTTTGGGATCCATCAGCAGACGCGATGCTAATCGCCTATCGTCCAACTCCGTCAACGTCACAACGGCCCACGAAAAGGATGATGTACTCGGAGATCGCAAAGTTTTTCGACCCCTTGGGACTGGTTTCGCCTGTTATTGTGCTGGCGAAGCTCGTAGCGCAGAGATTGTGGCATCTAAAGACCGGTTGGGACGATCCAGTGGACGACGACATAGCACAGCAGTGGCAAGAACTCCAAGATTCCTTGTCGCATCTTCATGAAATTGAAATTCTAAGGCGTGTGACATTCGACAACGTGGTCACATACGAGCTGCACGGCTTTTCGGATGCCTCCAACAAGGCGTATGGAGCCTGCATTTATCTGCGAAGCATCTTTGTCGACGGTTCGGCGAAGCTCCGTCTCCTTACCAGCAAGTCGAAGTTGGCTCCCCTTAAAGAGCTCTCCATCCCACGGAAGGAGCTGTGCGCAGCTCTGCTGTTAACCCGGTTGGTGCAGAAGGTATTGCCAGCCATGGATATGTCGTTCCGGAACATTGTGCTGTGGTGCGGCCGAAGGAAACCTCTACAGTACGGTCGTGCTAGCGTGGATGAGGAAACCTCTCAACCAGCTGCAGTTGTTCGTCCGGAATCGAATCGCTGTAATTCAAGAACACACCGGCGAATATCGGTGGGAGTACATCCGGTCCCAAAGTAACCCTGCCGACATCGTTTCCCGTGGCCAACTTGCTGAGTCCCTGAAGAATAACAGCCTTTGGTGGAAGGGACCTGAATTCCTCCAGAGAGTAGAGTACGACGCAGATACCCCCGACAAGGTTCCAGACGACGAGCTTCCGGAACTTAAATCCCTGGTAGCTGTACCCGATGTGAGTATGGACCTTATATCGTTTTTCCACAAGTTCAGCAACTTCCGCAAGGTTCAACGAGTTGTGGGTTATGTCCTCCGATTCGTGGCCAACTGCCGCAAGAGGAATTCGTCCGAACGTGAGCGAAGCCCTCATTTGACTGTCCGTGAACTACGCCGTTCAACTGAAGCCATCCTGCATGTCGTGCAGCATGTGCATTTTGTCGACGAGATCAAGCGAGTTCGGGCGAACGAGCCCTGCAAGAGACTCGGAAACCTTCGTCCTATTTACCACGACGGACTGCTTCGAGTGGGTGGCCGGTTGGACCGGTCGCAGTTACCCTCCGAGAGCCGTCATCCAATCATCTTGCCGGATAAGGATCCGGTGGTACGCCTACTTATTCAACAGATGCACATTGAGCTCCTCCACGTTGGGCAAACGGGCCTGATAAATGCCATGAGACAACGGTACTGGCTACTGGACGCTCGATCCACCATCCGGTTAATCACACGTCGGTGCGTGAGATGCTTCCGGACCAATCCAACAACACCTAACCAATTGATGGGAAACCTGCCAGCATCCAGAGTAGTGCCGTCGCCCCTATTTGCCGTAACCGGTGTGGATTACGCCGGGCCTTTCTGGACCAAGCAAGTAACACGCCGACCAACTCTGGTGAAATCGTACGTGGCCGTGTATGTTTGCATGGCAACCAAAGCCGTACACTTGGAAGGCGTATCAGATTTGAGCACCGATGCCTTTATGGCATCCGACGTTTTATCGCACGCCATGGTCCACGAAATCCACTCGGATAACGCTACCAATTTTCATGACGCTAACCACGAGTTGAATTACCTTTACCAGCAGTTTTGTAACCAGCAAACCGTTGAGACCATCGCATCGTTCTGCCACAACCATGAGATCGAGTGGCATTTCATCCCGCCAGACACACCTGAGTTTGGTGGCTTGTGGGAGGCGGCCGTGAAGTCGGCCAAAACCCATCTCAAACGTGTCGTCGGCAACACCAGTCTGACCTTCGAGGAACTCTGTACGATCCTGGCCGAAATCGAAGCCGTTCTCAACTCTCGTCCTTTGTACGCTGTTTCCAACGACCCGGCGGACCCGCTGGGGATAACTCCGGCACACTATTTGATCGGACGACCGCTTACCGCCCCAGCTGAGCCATCCCTGGAGAATGTCAAGGCGTATCGTTTGACACGGTGGCAGCATCTCCAGCTTCTACGCGAGCAATTTTGGCGTGCCTGGAGCCGAGACTATTTGAACACCCTGCTGCCTCGGAAGAAAAAACAAAGGGAAATGCCCAACATCCGTGAAGATATGATCGTGTTGCTTCACGATCGGAACCAACCACCACTAAATTGGAAATTAGGTCGTATCGTGACCGTCTATCCTGGAGCCGACGGCCTGGTCCGAGCAGTCGACGTCATCGCGAATGGTACCACATATCGTCGGCCAATCAACAAAGTGTCCATTCTGCCAATCGAAAATAATGGTAAACCGCCTAATAATTGTTGAGTTACCTCAACCGGGGGGATTATGTTCCGTCTCCGCCGAAAGTAGCTTCATGCAAACCTCAAACACCAATACGAACGACGCGAACCAACCAGCTCTACTATCATCCATAAGCCTGTCCACCAATCAGCAACCGACACAACAAAGCGCAGCTTCATGTATTTAAGTGGCACGCATTAGCGTGCACAGCATCAGTTTTATCCCTATCGCGGACCAGTTAGCAGCAGCAGTAAAAGAAAGAGAAGGAGAAATAAAGAGTTGTTGGGTGTAGCCTGCTGTTTTCATCCTTCCCGACCGTTTCTCTCTGTGACTGGGAACAACGTCAGTCAGCTCTTTTCAGAGCTCAGAGTTGATTGAGATTGACGCTTGCTTCCTTCACCCGATCCTGCCGAATACAGTCCACTCCACGTGCCAAACCGTCCCACCACAACCCCCCCACCCACAAAAAAAACAAAAAAACAACCCCAAAAAAAAAAAACAAATTAACGGCCGTTGTTTGTGGGAGGACTATCAAGAAAAACCCCGACGACAACGCTTTGGAGAAAGGCTCGTTATATGCGAAACCGCTCATCCTCCAATGAGAGTGAAGAATATTCCATGCAATGGATATTCGATTTCGCTAAAAAGGTTTGTCCAGACTCTGCCCCAACACAACCGAATTTACGGAGTACTACCCGAAGTAACGGTTCTCTGGATGAACCATTCACAATGTTGGAATTTTCAATGGCACTTCTTTCATCGAATAACTCTGCTCCGGGAAGCGATATGATTAAATTCAACCTTCTAAAAAATCTCCCTGATATCGCTAAAAGACGATTACTTAACCTGTATAACACTCTCATGGAATTAAATATAGTTCCACCCACATGGAGACAGGTTAAAGTAATAGCTATTCAAAAGCCTGGGAAACCAGCGTCTGATTACAATTCTTACCCGCCCTATCCTATTATTTTTAAGGAAATTGAAATAAAAATGATCCTATCAAGACTTGACCGTTGGGTTGAATCAAACAACCTTCTATCAAATACGCAGTTTGGTTTCCGAAAGAGCAAAGGAACAAACGATTGTTTAGCGCTGCTTTCATCTGATATACAACTGGCCTTTGCACACAAGGAGCAATTGGCTTCAGTATTTCTGGATATTAAGGGCGCATTTGATTCAGTTTCCATAGATATACTGGCAGATAGTCTGCACAGTAGTGGTTTACCAGGAATTTTAAATAACTTTTTGTATAATTTACTGTCAGAAAAACAAATGACCTTCAATCTAGGCCAACTGACAACTTCCAGAATTAGCTACATGGGCTTACCCCAAGGCTCATGTTTAAGTCCCTTACTTTATAATTATTTTTGTTAAAGATTTGATAACTGCTTGGAAAATAGATGCACGCTAAGACAACTTGCAGACGATGCTGTGATCTCCTTTAGAGGTCCACGTGCGGAAATCTTGCAAAGACCATTGCAAAATTCCCTAGATAATCTGTCCATCTGGGCCAGAAATTTGGGGATCGAGTTTTCACCGCATAAAACCGAATTGGTAGTGTTTACTAGAAAGCGGTTCCCTGCCCAACTGCGTCTCAAGCTGTTGGGAAGAGACATTACCCAATCTTTGACCTTCAAATACCTTGGAGTCATGTTTGATTCAAAATGCACTTGGAGTACTCACATTGCGTATTTGAAACAGAAATGTCAACAAAGGATCAATTTTCTAAGATCAATTTCCGGGACATGGTGGGGTGCCCACCCGGAAGACCTCATTAAACTCTATAAAACAACTATTCTTTCAGTTCTCGAATATGGCTCTTTTTGCTTCCTCTCGGCAAGAAACAGCCACCTCATTAAATTGGAACGCATTCAATATCGTTGTTTACGTATTGCCCTTGGCTGTATGCATTCAACGCATAATATGAGCCTGGAGGTTCTGGCAGGAGTGAAACCCTTACAGAACCGCTTCTGGGAGCTCTCATCTAGAATACTGATCAAGTGTGGAATCAGTAACAACCTTGTGATTGAAAACTTCGAAGAAATGCTCGAATTGAGTACCCAGTCTAGATTCTTGCGAATCTATATTAACTATATGTCATCCGATATTAGTCTTCCTTGCTATAATTCTCCTAGTGTACGCTTCACTTATCACAGTTCCTCCATTGATTATGATCTCTCCATGAAACAGGCTATTCAAGGAGTTCCAGATCAACTTCGACCTATTTTAATTCCCCATATTTTTATTGAAAAGTACCAACATGTCCATGTGATGGATCCACTGGATTCGGTATGTACAATGAATACTCATCTGCCTTCCGGAAACTTCAGGAACCTTGTTCCGTATATGTTGCTGAGCTGGCAGCAATCAATTTCGCATTGGGGATAATTTCCGACATGCCCATAGACCATTATTTCATCTTCTCGGATAGTCTCAGTTCTATTGAGGCCCTCCAGTCGATGAAAACAGTGAAGCACTCATCTTACTTTCTTTCAAAAATAAGGGAGCAGATGTGTGCGTTGGTCGAAAGATCATTTAGGATTACCTTTGTATGGGTCCCCTCACATTGCTCAATTCCAGGCAATGAGAAGGCGGACTCTCTAGCAAAGGTGGGCGCAAAAGAAGGCGAGATTTTTGAAAGAAGAATTTCACATGATGAATTTTTCCCATTAGTACGTCAGAGTTCTCTTCAAAGTTGGCAAAACGATTGGACAAGTAATTCTCTTGGGCGGTGGTTACATTCCATTATTCCAAATGTTTCGTCGAGATCGTGGTTCAAAGGTCTGGATGTAAGTCGCGGTTTCATTCGTGTGATGTCAAGACTTATGTCCAACCACTACTCGCTAGACGCACATCTCTACAGAATTAACCTCGTCGATAGCAACATATGTAGGTGCGGAACCGGTTATGATGACATCGATCACGCAGTTTGGTATTGCCCGGATAATGATGCCTCCAGAGCACGACTATTGAATACCCTAGTGGCCCGAGGTAGACAACCCTTCCGCGAGGTAAGAGATGTTTTGGGAATGCGTGATCTCCCCTACATGCAAGCGATCTACGAATTCCTTTGTTTGTCTGACCTCAATGTGTAATGTCATCACCCCCCTCCCCTCCACGCTAGTAAATTCCCCGCCATTGTGTCCCAGCTATACTTTCCTCTTGTTTCCGTGCTACTTGTACCTGCCCAGCAAGCTATTGGTCAACCATCTGCGCCTAGCTCCTGAAATGGGCTATAGGAACCGAGGACTTGATTGCAGCCGCAGCCATGAGCAGCAATTATTAACTTAAATAAGTTACCTGCCTAGTCCCTTCCAAGCGATAATGTGACCCATTAACCTCGAGCCAGCCACGAGTAATTGGTGCCCCACTTACTAACACCATAAAGCAAATCATTGTAAATAACAAAATTGAATATCGGCTCCGCAAAGTGTCACACACGTCTGAGCCTTACAAATAAACGAACTAAGTAAAAAAAAAAAAAAAAAAAAAAAAAAAAAAAAAAAAAAAAAAAAAAAAAAAAAAAAAAAAAAAAAAAAAAAAAAAAAAAAAAAAAGGAAAAAAAAAAAAAAAAAAAAACAATAAAAATAAAAAAAACCCCAAAAAAAACATCCTTATTCCGCCCAAAATTCCAACCACCCCCCCATTTCTCATTAAATCCACATCTTCATCAATTCCTTCTCGCCCTCATTCACGTCAGTAAACTCGTCGATCATTTGCATAGTTTTGTACTGTAACCACAGTGGATCGCTTTCACCCTCCGAATCGATGTCCAACTCCTTGGGATGAACCGGTAGGCACGTCATTGTATGGTGATACATTCTAATGTGAAAGCAGAATATATCACATTCTATACGAAAAACCATGAATGTAAAGTTTAACTACTCACCTGCTATGTCCAGTGATGAACGGTCGTTGACTATCAAATTCATTTTCATCGCACTCGATAAACTCGGACAGGCTATGTTTCTGACGCCGTGGTCTGCATACGAGTAGGTTTGTGACAACAGTTCTGCGCATAGGGCCTCGACGCGAAAATGCGTTCACGCTACCTAGCAGATCGTGTGGTGAACCGTTGTAAGAACCATCGTACATTTCATTGATCGAAACATCGATTCTAGCTCCATTTGGTATCGGTATGTATGTAAAAATAAATCTTGCATGGCATAGTTTCAAGTGTTTTAGCAAAGGATACAGCGTACCGCAGTTCAAGCTGCACCATGGGCAGTGGAAATCCGACTTAGTTTCTGTTTGCTGACGAGAATTGTTGTTGTACACGAATTGATAGATTATGTGATCAATTTTAGGTTCATCGGCGTAATGCTTCAGTTCTGTGGAACCAGAATTTTGGTTGGTAGCTCCAATAGGCACAAGTGCTGTACAATTTCCGTCCAGCTGCGAAGTGATATTGGAATTACCTGCAGCTGCAGCAGGGGTAAGGATACTGTTGTTGTTGATGTTAATGCTGAGGTTTCTTTTATACGACGGTGATAGCACATCAGGCTTATGATTCTCCTTGTCACTGCTGTTATTCAAATTAATCATTACGGGTTCCGGTCTATCCACTAAACCGGGCAATGCTTCTTTTGTCCATTGTAAACGAAACTTGAGACTTGGTGATTTACTGAACAAAACAATGGGGTTTTGATCATCGAGTCCGTTCTGTTTGTACATGTCAATTATATCTAGCTCATTGCGATCGCCATTCAGTGGCTGAATTGATTCCCAGGTGGAATTTTTCTTCGGTGAATTATACTTTTGCATTTGTTGCTGATGTGGCAGGATCTCTTGAACAGTAAGCTCATAGTCACCTTCTTTCAGTAAACATCTACCGTATTTGTCGTAAATTATCAACTCAGTTCCGAATAGCTTACTTGCAATGCTCAATTTCTGCCTCTTCGCCGAAGGCTCATCATCACTTGCTCCATTTTCATACCCATCAGTCCCGTTTGAAATTGCACAGTAACTATTATCCGTGTTACAATGCATATGGATCTTGAAAAGTAGGAGAAAGGACAACTGTGGTCCAGCCACCTGATTTACACCAACCGAACTGAATGAGTCGGTAGCAATACTGATCGTGGGCACCTTATCGTCAGCTAGTTTTTCCATCGGATTCACCAACACTTCAGATTTTCCCACAGCCACTTGCATCAGAGCTGACGAAATATCTTTACGTTTATTGTGTGAAATTTTCAAGAGAATCGTTTCAACTTGTACGGTCTTCGCACCATTTTCATTGGGACCAACATGTTTCGTGCCATTTGTTATACCATCTTCGTGACTTTGGTCATAAAACCCCAGGAATAGTAGTGTTAGGTATTCGCCTGTCAGCAAGAATCCGTTAACTTTATCGTTACGCATTTTGTTCATTTTTTGGGCCAACATTGTGTCAATTTTGAAACTATTGCGACTCTTATGCGAACGAGACATCCTGTGTCGCATATACGATAAGTTTCGATTCAAGAATATGGGCTGTAAAATACCGAATGAAAAAAGTTATTCATTACTTTTCAGTACTGTTGCAACAATAGAAATAGCTTACCGATATCATATTTCGAGTCCGCAAATAGCGGTATATCTGTGTTGGTTCTGAAATATGAAAATAAAACAAGTTATGATTAATTTGTTTGGCTCAAATGTACTGAACATAATTTAACAGAACCGAATAGAATTTAACGGTTCTATACAATTCCTCGGAATGACCCATTCCGCGGAAAGACATGTTTCTGTTCTTGCAAACCTCCGAATTATTACACAGCGCATCATAAAGTTGATATTTCGCTCCCATGCAGACGAAACAACTACTCATTAAGATTCTAGGACGACCAGAAAGCAAAGGAATTCCATAGACATCAGAGAAAAGAACATGCCAGAGACGTTGATAATATTTAAAGAAACGCAGAGTGTGAAGCAAGAAATCCCAATTAAACTGTCAAACAACGTAATAAACATTACGTTTTGCTGAATAGTTAGAGGGGAGTATTGTTAAAAATTCAATAAAATTTTGACTCAGAAAAGTGAAGGTGACTCAAAGTAAAACGAAAACAGCCAAGCTGCCAAATTAGAAAACATCTATTAGTGGCCGGAGTACCAGTTTGAAAGACTTTCTCTCTGCGTGTCTCTAGAACGTATCTGCTACGTGCAAGAAACTACAACCAACAAAAAAAAAAAAAATTTTATTTTTTTATATTAAATATTATTTTTTTTCTTCTTTTTTTTTTTTCCCCCCCCCCAAAAAAAAAAAAAAAAAAAAAAAAAAAAAAAAACTATTTTTTTTTTTTTTTTTTTTTTTCCCTTCCCCACCACAAAAAAAAAACAAATTTTTTTTCCCACCCCCGGCTTTCCCTCCCCCCCCCCCACACCACACATCTAAAATAAAAAAAATTTCCCCCCAATATTCCGCATGTATGTATATATATATATATATATGTATGTATGTATGTATGTATGTATGTGTGTGTGTGTGTGTGTGTATATATATATATATATATATATATATATATATATATATATATATATATATATATATATATATATATATATATACAGCAATTCCATGAAAAAAAGTTATACGATCTCTCAGAATTTTATAATATTCGGTAGGATTGTTCAACATCGAAAAATATTAGACCCGTATTTTTTTTTTCGTTATTAGACTGGACCTTTCTGCGTTAGACTGGTCCAAAAAATCGTGATTTTTCAAAATCTTCAATTTTCAAAAATTTATAACTCCTAAACCGTTTAACCGATTTTAGTCATTTTTGGCCATTGTATTGGTATTTTTTTGAATTTCCAAGCAAAAATACGAAACCTTTGAATATATCAATTTTTGTATGAAAAAAATACAAAACAAATAGTTTTTCTTGAATTTGACTGCGAGGGGCCTCAACGACTCCTTGTTTTAGTATTTTTAAATGAAAGAGCATTCAATTTTACATAACATATCAAAAAATTGGAGATGTTCTGCGTGTCGTTTTGGAGATACAATTTTTTAAATAATAAATCATTACTCTTCATTTTATACATCACCCGCCTGTAGAAACGATGAAGATGCATGGTAGATTACCATGCGTCTCCATCCAATCAAACCTATGACTAATGAAATCTATGAGTTACTTACAAACTTAGTATAACATTCGAATCAGTCTTTAAGGCTTTCCGTTAACCACACAGACCAATTGCTATTTTTTGACGATTACCTTTTCAAATAAATAAGGCTTTAAAATTTCAAATATTTTTGCTTAGTGTAAGTTCCAAGAAAAAAACACTTTAAAGCCGCGCGACATGATGAACATGTTAAAAAATAAGAAAAACACTTTTATACATTTATTTTTATTTATTAAGTTTTTTCATAACAATTTTATACATTTTTCTTCCGTTGAAAATGAATTTTGTTTCACAATAATATACTCTTCGTTTTGAGGCTTAAAACTATGGAATGACTGAGTCCCTGAAATTTGCTTCACACGTGTGTAACGATTTTTTAATATTCTTTCCATTTTATTATAGTCGGATTCCGAAAAAAATTGATAGTGTATTTTCGAGTCTGGCTTAGAAATAGCCCATGAATAAAGTTCTTCGGCCGTTGTTATGTGATGATCTTGCAAACTGGCTTTCGCAGCATTTCGTTTCAATACGCCTCCCAAAGCATCACAAGGGCCCTTTCCATGACAAGTAGCGAAAAAATTCCACTCGGCATCTATGCCAAAATCTTTTTGCATGTTGCACAAATTAAAAGCGGTCATTTTATTTTTGTATTGGCTTCCAGATCCATCTGAGAAGAAATAAATTTTCTCTAAACCTGATAACTTACTTTTTATGAACGCTATGCATTGAGTCAAAAAAAGACGCACTGCGACATGATTATGTTTAGTGAAATCAGCAATTGCAATAAAACTGGTAAACTTCAAATCATTTGATTCTTCATCTTTAAAATAAATAGCACAAGGGTGAATAGTACATTGAGCGTTTGCCCAATGAAAGCCTTGAACTGCATCCTGCACAACGAATGAATAATTCTCCGAAAAATCACAGATTATGATACACTCAGTAGCTTTTAAATTGTTTTTCACGTGTTTTAAATAGTTTGCCTGTCGCTCAGCTGTAAAGTTATGTGGCAATAAATTGAGTAATTTTTCTAAAAAAGTATCAATAAATTCTTGTGTGTCCATTTCAACTAAGTCCAAACTGCATCTTTCTGCTTGACGCCATTGTTTAAATTGTAATGATTCAACGTGACCGTTATTAAGAATGGTCATAAGTTCTACCGCCAAAATTTGCATTCCCGGACAATTTTCGCAACATTGCTGCCAGCAATGCTCATTTGGATTTTGACAAATTATTTTTGAAAACATATCATGGTAGGACTGAACACCATCTGGAAGTAATTGTTTACTTTGGAGTGTTTTAAAAATCAATTTAACGTTTTGGTGGTAAATGCAAACGCACACCGTATGCGTGCCACTTGTTCCTGCCAAAATGCAGTGTTTTGGACGGTTACTGGCGAACATCGAAAATCCAATCTTAATATCAGGATGAGTATTTTTAAATATGGAGTACGCCTCTTGCAAATTGCATAAAACTAACCTTCTTTGTATGTAGATCCTACCTTCTTCATTGTTGGATATCAAATAATCCCTTTTTCCCGGGCACACACGACTTATATCGTCGCTATTATAAAAATTACGAACACGCATTAGCGTTTCCTCTCCTAACGAAGCTCTACTAATCCTCTTTTTAGGCACTGACATTATTCCCTCCTGTTGTTGTAATACTTTCACTTGGTTG
The DNA here is from genome assembly GCA_024533555.2 of Aedes koreicus. Lineage (NCBI taxonomy): Eukaryota > Metazoa > Arthropoda > Insecta > Diptera > Culicidae > Aedes > Aedes koreicus. The sequence goes on along the minus strand of JAHHFK020000744.1, from coordinate 88,699 downwards.
GCCATATATTGGGAAACATCAAACTCTTGCATAATCCTATATGTAGACCAACTTTTGGGCAGTGTGGTTAAAATCCTATACCGCTCATTGCTATCTTTTGTTTCCTTAAATTTATCCTTAAGCTGTGTTAGCATTTCATTATCGTCAGACAAAAACGTGTTATTGGTGGTACCGATCGATTCATAGCTGGTTGTTTCCAATGAGCCTGTAAATAAATATAACAAATTATTGATTAAAAATTGATTGATTGGAAATCATGCAAATAATTTCTATTTTATTATTTACTTTGGTAGGGAAAAGGAACAATGCCGGACGGTCCTGCAAGGGCAATTGTTTCGTGACTGGTTGCTTCGCACGATTCTAAAAGAATGTAAAAATAAAAATGTTCCAGTAACAATTGCAAGAGAAGAATTCAAATTAAAACAGAATTATATGAACTTTTATATAACATACCTGTAGTGCCTATACTGGATGGTCCTGTAATGGGTTCTTCGGTCATGGTATCAATGTGCTTATACAATTTCTTGTAGCAACTTTGACAAATGAAAGAGCTACTCTCATCAATTTTAACCTTTTTTTCCACAGCATGGTCGTACAATTTTGCGTTGATTTTTCTGGAACACGAACTCAACACCCAAACACTACAAATTGAACACTTACGTTTCATTTTACGATATTCTTTGATATAACTGTTCTGATATGATACTTTGTTTTCAACTGGTAACTTCTTACATAAATTTCCGTGTTTTATATGATGTTTATATTGTACCTTCGATCAAGTGAAGTGAACTGCAGCCTAGACTACAATAGGTATTGAATTGTTTCTCGGCTATAGCGATCAGGTCTATTTGCAGACGGAGCGAGTAGAGCGGAATTTCTAAAGCGAGAAAGCAACAGAATAACAGATAACGCAAGCGAGCGACGAGTATGAAATGAAAGAGATGTTGTTCACTCTGCTGCTTCTCCGCTTTAGAAATTCCACTCTACTCCCTCCCGTCAGCGAGTAGACCTGATCGCTACAGCCGAGAAACAATTCAATTCAATCTCACAGGTCGATAAACATTCTACATCTACAGTAGGTAGTCAATACGTATCAACGGTTCTTCTTTTAAATAATAATACCAATACCAAATTGTCAATATCTACCTAAAGTCTCATTAGTCTTAGTTGCTATAATATTATATAATTATGTCAAGTAAATATTATTTATTATATAATATTTACTTGACATTCTGTGACCTACTCATAGATTTCATTAGTCATAGGTTTGATTGGATGGAGACGCATGGTAATCTACCATGCATCTTCATCGTTTCTACAGGCGGGTGATGTATAAAATGAAGAGTAATGATTTATTATTTAAAAAATTGTATCTCCAAAACGACACGCAGAACATCTCCAATTTTTTGATATGTTATGTAAAATTGAATGCTCTTTCATTTAAAAATACTAAAACAAGGAGTCGTTGAGGCCCCTCGCAGTCAAATTCAAGAAAAACTATTTGTTTTGTATTTTTTTCATACAAAAATTGATATATTCAAAGGTTTCGTATTTTTGCTTGGAAATTCAAAAAAATACCAATACAATGGCCAAAAATGACTAAAATCGGTTAAACGGTTTAGGAGTTATAAATTTTTGAAAATTGAAGATTTTGAAAAATCACGATTTTTTGGACCAGTCTAACGCAGAAAGGTCCAGTCTAATAACGAAATAAAAAAATACGGGTCTAATATTTTTCGATGTTGAACAATCCTACCGAATATTATAAAATTCTGAGAGATCGTATAACTTTTTTTCATGGAATTGCTGTATATATATATATATATATATATATATATATATATATATATATATATATATATATATATATATATATATATATATATATATATATATATATATATATATATATATATATATATATATATATATATATTTTTTTTTTTTTTTTTGTGTGTGTGTGTGTGTGTGTGTGTGTGTGTGTGTGTGTGTGTGTGTGTGTGTGTGTGTGTGTGTGTGTGTGTGTGTGTGTGTGTGTGTGTGTGTGTGTGTGTGTTTACAAGTAATGTCACATCGGTTTCTCAGCCATTTGTGAACCTATTTCAGTTCTGTTGACGGCAAATGAAAGCTACAACATTCCCATAGAACGCTATTGATTTTTTTTATTCGGACATTTCGTTACGAAGATATGAACGAAACAGTACTTGACGGCCTATTATAAGAGTAATCAAACAGTTTAGTCTCCGATTACATACTGAGCTATTTGGGTACCGATTTTAGGATTTATTGTGTGTTGGTTGTCCGTTTTGCGTACGTTTTTCATTTTAGTACAAAACGGATCAACCGGATTGCTAAACGCAAACGCAAACGCATCCGCAACGTATTCATTCTGGGTTGCACTTGTCTGCGGAGGATCCGCAGGTCGCCATCATTCTTGTATTCACACTTAGAAAATAATACCGAACTCGGTTTAATTTCAACCGAGTTTTTATCTGCTGAATGCTCGGTAGTCTGTTCGGTTCAAAATGAAACAACCGACTTCTCGTTAAATTTTTACTTTCTCACAATCTGTCAAATTTACCGAAAAACTCGGTTGACAAAAATAAATCCAATCAGCAATAACCGTACAACAATAATCTTAATGAATGGATGCAGTTGTGTTTTGGCTCTACAGAAAGAGAAGAAAAAAAAAGAGAAGAACCGTACATCGGTTTACTCAAATATTACCGAACGCTGTCAAACAAACCGACTTTTCTGTTGCAATTACGAAATTCGGTTCTTTTCGGCTGTGCTGAAATTTTGGTTGAAATAGCTTCGAATTCAGCTCCGAATTACATTACATTTTCTTATTTTCAAATTGAAAGCCAGAGACATAACCTGCCGGCGTCGGTGGTGTAGTGGTAAGCGTGACTGCTACTTGGCACCCCAGTGGGTCTGGGTTCAATCCCAGTCGACGTCGGTGGTTTTTCTGAGGCGAAAAAATCTGGTCACGTCTTCCTTCGGAAGGGAAGTAAAGCCGTTGGTCCCGGCTCATATTCATGAGTCGTTAGGTAGGGTCCAGGTGGGGTGGAGTCGTCTTCCTGGCGTCGGTGATTGTCACCATGTGAGGAAATAGGCCGACGTAAAAAAAGAAGAAGAAAAAAAAAGAGACATAACCTGCAACGTGTTTATGGCAGTAAAAACAGACTATAGCGCAGCATGCCTTCAAATACAATTACAAACTTAGTATTAAATACTTACAGAAGATTTCAACTAAACGTGCATCCTGTTGTAATCTCTTGGGTATTTTTTCAATTTTCACCTGGCAAAAAACACAGTACGGAGAATTTTCGCGCCGCACACGTGAGATAAAATGGCTGGCGATTTTTCAGACCATATCGAGTCAGCTTGAATAACCGAGTTTTTCGGTAGACATAGTCGTCGCTGAATAGACTCGAAGAGAAGTGTTTGACGTTTATGAATATTCAGCGAATGCTCGGTTCAGTTTTCCGAGTTTTCTCGGTTTTTGTGTACCGAACTCTTTAATATCCCTTTACCGCACTGTTCGGTTCATCTATCATTTTTATCTGTCAAATTTATCATATTGTAACCGAAATTCGGGTTTGACTCAAAAATTACACCCGAAAGCAGTATATATAAACGATTTATTCAGTTTCTTGTTGGTAACCAATGTTGCTTGGTAGAAAATTGAACCGAGTTCGGTGTTGTTTTCTAAGTGTGCAGGAGTAGGGCCCTTTTCGACATTAATTCAACATTTTAATGACGTTTTTATGATTATATTGATTTGTAGCATAATCTTTCATTGTATTATTATCATTTCAGTTGAAAACCGAATTTATCGACTAGCGACAAACGATGTTACTCTCGTTCTGTGCGTTACCCGATGCGCTATACAGCGCACTACTTCCGACATAAGGTATAACGTACAGAACGAGAGTAAAATCAATTGTCGCTAGTCGATAAATTCGGTTTTCAACTGAAATCATAGTGCGAAATGGACGTATCTGTATACTGTTGCACACAATAAATAATCCACACATGGGGGCGACCCCGGCGTAGTGGTTAACATCCATACCTCTAACGCCAAAGTCACGAGTTCGAATCTCACCCCCGGACAAGTTACGAAAATACCCAAAAAGAGGTATTTGAGTGACTACGACGCGAGATGAACCAGCCCGAGGCTAAAAATCTCGATAATCCAGACAAAAAAAAAAAAAAAAATCCACACATATTTGTTGGCAAAAATCCATGTAGAGATCCACATTATATTCATTTATTCACACATAATCTTCTGAGAAACACAAATGAAGATTATGTAACAAATGAAAAGTATTTATGGCCACACGTAGTGGTTATGTGTACACATGGGATGTTTGTGTGGTTACAAATACCCAAGTATTCACGAGACTATAATAGCTTGCATATATAGAGCATATGCATTACGTCTAGTGCCTCATTGAAGTTGGATTAAAGCTGAAAAGGGCCCCACTAAGATCGCACTAATGCTATATCTTTTGTAATGCCATAAGACATTCCTAAAGTAGCATTATTGCATTGGTAATGTATCATTGCATTGGTAAAGCATCATTATATTCTTAAAGCTAATCTAACGCTTCATTACTTGACAACTGTTGAATTGATGCGATGCCGCATTAATGATGTAGATTTTGTGTTGAATAAGAGCAATAATATAATGCTTGTGGTTACTTGGGTAGATATTATAAGTTGAATATATTGAAAAAAATCATAGATGGGATACATACCCAGGTAACCAATTAGCATTAGCATATGCAGTAAATGAACCGTAAATCTACGTTTTAGATACTACAAGCATTATATTAGCATCTTGAATGCTATCTGTTGTAAAGAAGGATTTCAAAGGCTATTTAAATGCTTGTAGCCTCTCGTGTAGCCTGTAATAAACATTTCGAATGCAAAATAGCATTTATGAAGCGTTATAATAGCATTGCAGTAAAGCAGCCGTATATTGGGCCAAAAGCGGAATTTATGTTGCATTTAAAGTGACTTAATTGCTTGATAGGCTGCCGTAAAGACGTTTTGGAACTGTTTATTTGTTACGTGTGTAGATATAACCATTGCTTTTTTATCCGTGCATGCGAAAAACAATTTGCTATATAGTCAAAACTGTATTTCTAATGTAAGATATATTATCACATTTTATGTTATTGTTATCAAATGGTTTAATCTCATTTCCACCATACAACCTCTACATTAACACATATTGTCATGGCTGGCCCACAATTGATACGTTGCGGATGCGTTGACGTAAATTTGACAGAAAACTCGGACAGGCTATGTTTCTGACGCCGTGGTCTGCATACGAGTAGGTTTGTGACAACAGTTCTGCGCATAGGGCCTCGACGCGTAAATGCGTTCACGCTACCTAGCACATCGTGTGGTGAACCGTTGTAAGAACCATCGTACATTTCATTGATCGAAACATCGATTCTAGCTCCATTTGGTATCGGTATGTATGTAAAAATAAATCTTGCATGGCATAGTTTCAAGTGTTTTAGCAAAGGATACAGCGTACCGCAGTTCAAGCTGCACCATGGGCAGTGGAAATCCGACTTAGTTTCTGTTTGCTGACGAGAATTGTTGTTGTACACGAATTGATAGATTATGTGATCAATTTTAGGTTCATCGGCGTAATGCTTCAGTTCTGTGGAACCAGAATTTTGGTTGGTAGCTCCAATAGGCACAAGTGCTGTACAATTTCCGTCCAGCTGCGAAGTGATATTGGAATTACCTGCAGCTGCAGCAGGGGTAAGGATACTGTTGTTGTTGATGTTAATGCTGAGGTTTCTTTTATACGACGGTGATAGCACATCAGGCTTATGATTCTCCTTGTCACTGCTGTTATTCAAATTAATCATTACTGGTTCCGGTCTATCCACTAAACCGGGCAATGCTTCTTTTGTCCATTGTAAACGAAACTTGAGACTTGGTGATTTACTGAACAAAACAATGGGGTTTTGATCATCGAGTCCGTTCTGTTTGTACATGTCAATTATATCTAGCTCATTGCGATCGCCATTCAGTGGCTGAATTGATTCCCAGGTGGAATTTTTCTTCGGTGAATTATACTTTTGCATTTGTTGCTGATGTGGCAGGATCTCTTGAACAGTAAGCTCATAGTCACCTTCTTTCAGTAAACATCTACCGTATTTGTCGTAAATGATCAACCCAGTTCCGAATAGCTTACTTGCAATGCTCAATTTCTGCCTCTTCGCCGAAGGCTCATCATCACTTGCTCCATTTTCATACCCATCAGTCCCGTTTGAAATTGCACAGTAACTATTATCCGTGTTACAATGCATATGGATCTTGAAAAGTAGGAGAAAGGACAACTGTGGTCCAGCCACCTGTGCATGCGAAAAACAATTTGCTATATAGTCAAAACTGTATTTCTAATGTAAGATATATTATCACATTTTATGTTATTGTTATCAAATGGTTTAATCTCATTTTCACCATACAACCTCTACATTAACACATATTGTTATGGCTGGCCCACAATTGATACGTTGCGGATGCGTTGACGTTAATTTGACAGAAAACCTATGGGAAAACTGTCAAATCTACGCAAACGCATCCGCAACGTATCGATTGTGGGCCAGCCGTTAATGTATGCCATATTATCATTGAAAGGTTTTTTTATTGTCTGCACTCGGTCTGGATTATATACCAACTTATTGGCATAGAGTACAGCATAAATTTTGTTCGTGAAAATTGCCATTTTTTTATAGTAACCTAACTTAACCGCCTATTCAGCATATTGTTATTTGGCATTTTACCATCTGACATATTGTTAAAACTTTATAGGAGATTGTGAGTTTATAGTTGTCAACTATAAGGGTAAATGTTGAACAATAACGGAAACGGTCGTCAACAATAAGGGAAATGGTCCAGGAATGGTTTCTGATTATGCGGGTGGTTACTTGGGACATTTTAGTATAGAAGCAGCAATTCAACTGCTGAAAAAGTAACTATGCCCTTTATATTCATGGCCCCTAGCTTCATGGTAACTTGAGAGAATCCAAATCGTCTCATTGGCGTGACTGTAAGTTACGTTAATGGTTAAAAGTCAAGTATGCAGAAGAAGAACAATATATTTAATTCTGCGATATAATTTTTAAGTACCTATTAATGAGTAAAAGACATCCATTATCGGTTAATCTTAGTTTTAGAGTGAGTGTGTAAGGCGGGCAAGCCATTATTAAAGTTATAAAATCTTCAAATAACTGGTCAAAATTTCATTATGATTGGATCATCCTTCATGGAGATATGACCAAAACAATACTACAATGTGAGATGCAAAAATACTCATTGCAGTTCAAAACCGAACAAGACCACTCACCCCAATCGATGCTGCTTGCATTCTATTGTTCTGCATCTGGTGCGTTGTATAGCACATGCAGCGGACTAGCCACATTATGCGACTGTTAAGAATTAGAGCAGGATCGATTGGCTCGAGTGGTCCGGTTTTGAACTGCAACGAGTTTATTCGAAAATTACACAAAGTCTCCATTTACTATAACTACACAATTTTCAACGAAGATGTACTAATTAAGCATCTTGAAGCCATATCGATAATCAAAATTGACGCTAAGGATTGTCTAATAATTCATTCTATGGACTGATTTTATGAAATTTCGAATATTTATGTAATTTTCCCTTTTATATAACTAACATAAACAGGTCGTTAAGGACAATTTAAATCAATATTTTAATCACATCGATGAACAATACGTTCAGGATTGACAAATAGTTCATTTTATAAACTGAATATATGACACATCGAATATTCCTGGATCTTTCTGGAATTTCTGATGAAAATATGTATCCAGTACAATATTGGCTACACTTGCGTTCGTAATTCTGGTGAAGTGAAAGAAGGGTTCAGTCTCACCATCGGTGGATTAATTCGGGTTTTTTTGTTAACTTTCGAATTGTATTCTAAATGGGATTATTTGCTGTTTAGTAATCATTCTTTTGTAAATATCTTTTTTCATACTAATCCATATTTTTCTAAACAACCGCAAGTCTCGAAGTCTGCTCAATGGAAAGTCTGTCTCTATTATTTTTTGAATAAATACTTATTTTCAATGTGGGAATTGATGAACAATTTTTATAATTGAACAGCAGAATTAAAATCTGTGTTCAAGAATTGCTAGAATACATGAAGAAGCAAGATAAAATAGTTGATTTATTGCTTTCTTTTTTATGCTCCCTACGATAAAATCAGATGCTTTAATTTCTTTTAAAGGAAATAGCCAAGACTTCTAGCTTTTAGGGGAATGTGTAATTCCGGAAGTGTCTTCCGGGAAATGTTATAGAATCGATCTTAACAATTCAGTTTAATAAAAATATTAATGAATTACGTGCATTCCGTATCGTGTGTTGAGGAGGACAAGTCGGGCCGTATCTCTTTACGTCACTCGTCTGTCAATATTTTTTTTTACGAGCTGTATTGCAAAGTGCAATAGTGTTCGATTCAAGCGGAAGCTCGCCAGTTAGACAAGCGTTTGCTTGGTAGAGTACAACATAAGAGATCATCGCAGTTTATCATCATCGACATAAACTGTCAACTTCAACCCAGCAAACGGACTGTTGTTTGACCGAGCGGTAAAGGTTGTTTACGCTGCCGTCTAAATATAATTGAACAGAGCTTCAAGCCATTGGAACCGCTATTGTTGTGAAATTTTGCCTCGCAGCTTGTGGGTCTGTCTCTCGGTTGGGGAGATACCAAAAAAGTTAAACTAGGGTGGTAGGCCCGATTGTTGCCGCTAGTTATAAGCTTTTTTCTCTTCTTTATTTTCCTTTTGTAAGGTATTTGTAACACATTTTTTTTATACAAGCATTTCACTTGATAGATTAGTTAAGTTTTTTTTGGGAATGTGTTTATGTTTTGTGCATAATTATGACTTTTCCTGAGGCTAAAGTTACACGCATCAAGCATTACCATCCGATTTCAAAGAGACTTTGGGTTGTCTTTTTTCGAACTAAAGATCATTAAAAACTCGATATTTCGAGAAAATTGCTGCTTAAATATCGAATATTATAACTACGTGCCCTTGGTTGCTTGAACGAGCTTCTGGTTGTTTCAAGAACCATAAAGTCGCTCGTGAGCTTGTAACTATACTGGTGTACATCAACTACCTTCAGCATCGTTGCAAGAAGATAAATAAGTCTATCAACTTTCAAGCTCCTTTCGAGTGATCTATGCTGGTTCTATGTTAAATTAAATGGAGTTTTTTCCCCGGTGCGCTTATATAGACAAAGGATGCCGAATTGTACCAACTGCAGAAGACTGGAACACTCGGCTAATCATTTTGACAACAAACATCGTTGCGGCTAGTGTGGTGAAAAGGATTCTTGCACACAAGCTGTGCAGAATGTTACTTATTGTAATGAGAATCCTTACCCTGGCAATCCGATTAAGTGCAGCGTACCATCTCTGTACGCTCCCGGCAGACTTAGACAGAAATGCTCAAGTCTGCAACAGCCGTTCAAGATGAAACCCAATTTTCGATTTTGTCAGCTGACGAACCGGACCTCTGACTCATTTGATGAAGGTGATTCTACCGTTGTACACGCACTCGGATCCTCGAACAGGAAACGTTCTTTTCCGAAAGTGCGTCGTAAGATAACAAGTTACCTCCGCAAGATTGCAAGATTTTCAGGCAAATGGGAATAAAATAACAAAACCGAAGGCAGCTTCTGCTTAAAATTCCTGGCTGCAGTAAAAGCTTCCCGCCATTACACAAAATCGACAAAATAAGTGAAAACGCTACCCTCGAGCTTCTCAGAAAAATCCAAGTCCGAACGAGGATTGATAGTTTTTTCAGACATTGTGGCATTCATTTTAGACATGTTCAATATACAAGACCCTCTTAGAAGCTTAGTTTCTGCCTTGCTTCCGACATTGGAATCATATCTTAAGCAATTGATCGTTTCATGGCCTTAGCATCGATCATATCTTTAGATGGATAATTCATCGAACCAGGTCGGAGATATGATTACTGTACTACAGTGTAACTGCCGTAGTCTGGTGTCTAAACTAGTTCACGTTGTTAGTTCACAATTCCGATTGTGGTATATTTCCTCTTTGTGAACGGTCTTAACATTTTACGCCTGAACAGAGACGATCCTTATGGAGGATTGCTTTCAGGGATCAAAAAGTGCTACCCTCTCTACAACTTTTTCGCCCAGCTATTTCAGGTGTCGAAATCAAGTAGCTGTAAAGAATAAAGACCTTTGCATAGCTTCAGTTGGGTCCTCGCTTAGCTCTGTCGGTAAAGGCGCAGCTACGAAGCAATACCATGCTGGAGGTGACTGAGTTCGATTCCCGGTCTGGTCTAGGAATTTTTCGTAAAGGAAAATTTCTCGACTCCCTGAGAATAGCGTATGATTGTACTTGCCACACAATCAAAAATGGTATTTCGCATCGAAAGCTTTCAATTAATAACTGTGGAAGTGCATTTAGAACACTAAGTTGAGAGCAAGCAATAAGCTAATTGTGAAATCAATAAGCTTGAAATGCTAAAGAAGAAGCATAGCTACAGTTTATGTTCCTCTTAGAATTTCCATTAGCCGTAGTCAACACTGGAATTTGTTTCTTTTTAACCGTCCCTAGTATTGATTCTGGGTGACATGAATTCCCATGGTACTGGGTGGGGGGACCTATACGATGACAAAAGGGCGGCTATCGATTCATGTGACGATTTCAATTTCAACGCATACCCAAACCACAGAGAACAGACGTTCATCTTCGGTCTGCTACTTGTGTAAAACTTTAAACCGACATTTCTAATGTATGTCGTTATGCCCTTGGTAGGCAGCGCTGAGGGTCCTCCCTTAGCTCAGTCGACAAAGGCGCAGCTACAAAGCAACACCATGCTGGAGGTGGCTGGGTTCGATTCCCGGTCTGGTCTAGGCACTTTCGTTAAGAAAAAAATTCTCGACTCCCTGGGCATAGCGTATGATTGTACTTGCCACACAATCATACTAATGCAAAAATGGTACTTGGCATCGAAAGCTCTTAATTAATAACTGTGGAAGTGCATTTAGAACTATAAGTGGGATTACTGCGAAAAGCCGAACCACAAAAGGCCGAAACCACAGAAGGCCGAAGTGCATAAAAGGCCGAATCACAAAAGGCCGAATCACGAAAGGCCGAAAAAAATCGGCAGAGCGACCGAGTGGACCGGAGCAAGCGCGCGCTTGCTCCGGTCCACTCGGTCGCTCTGCCGATTTTTTTCGGCCTTTCCTCGTTGTGCACAATTTTAAAGTCAGTTATTGCAATCTATTTTTACAACATTTTAGTTATTTCATTTACTCTACAAGCAATTTAGATTTTTCATGCCTGATCTAAGAAAACTTTGTAAAGTATTTCCAGAATATCAAACGAGTATTATTTATTAAAACGAGAATTCCGTGCGTTTATATTAGAATTTTGCGGAATTAATAAACTTATACTATGTTTTAATCACGAATGTCTTGAGGATCAAAATGAAAAATTGAATGAAAAATGCTGAGCTTCCTTATGGGTATGTTTAATGAGAGCTCGAACTAACTCCGAGTAGCATGCTAACTCTTAAAGTGATGCTATCGCAGATGACGATTTTGTTGAGAGTATTGCTCTGTTGCTATCATCTAGAGTCTAACATGATGTTTGTTTTAATTTTTTTTTTCTTTTTCTACTACTATTTTATTGATGTCAACTACCGAAACTGGAAATAAATAATAAATGCTAACTGTGTTTTTTTCCCTTATAGGATTCCCCCAATTTAATGGCTGACTGAAGATTTAAAGAATGTTCACTTTTCTGTGGTTTCGGCCTTTTTATGTTAAATTTTAAAAATTTCGGCCTTTTGGGATTCGGCCTTATTTGAGTTTCGGCCTTTTGTGGTAGCTACATACATTTTCGGCCTTTTGTGTTTCGGCCTTTTTTTGTTCGGCCTTTTGTGATTCGGCTTTTTGTTCCTCTCCCCTCTAAGTTGAGAGCAAGCAATAAGCTAATTGTGAAAGCAATAAGCTTGAAATGCTAAAGAAGAAGGCAGCGCTGCAGTTGTTTGATAACTGTCATGTCAATGTTTATCAATAAAAAGCCTAGCACATAACCCGAAAAGTTTTGTTTGTTTTTCTCTGCACTTGCTTTTTATACCGGCTGCCCATATTAACTTTTACACACGTTTTTCAAGAAAAGGTACATGGACATCAATGTCTGTTTTCAGGGCCTAAACCTTCTGCTCAAGAAAGCAGACTCGAGCTATTTTTCTGTACAAGATCGCTTCCATTGGTCTGTCTGTGGAAAGTCATCAATGATCCCCATCGTAGCGATCACTTACCAATGAATGTTTCAATTAAGTGTGGCCGTCAACCTTCAGAACCATCTCGAGTTTCATTCGACCTCACAAGGAACATCGATTGGCATAATTATCCAACGGCGATGACTATCAATTGTCATTTTCAAATTCCCGGTTTTCTCGGACCAAATGTTAAAAATTTCCCGGTTTAAGACTGATTTACAGGTCCGGAAGAGCGTCATGGGATTTGTGCGGCTGTGTGTTTTAAATGAAGCCCGGAATTTGAATTACCGTGGCGGGAAATAAATCTACACAAAAATTACAGTTTTCTTGAAGAGTAAACCCAATTTTACTCTGGGAAATAAAATTCATCTCTACACACTACTTCTTCGGCGGGAACAAAACATTTCAATTTGTTTTCGAGTGGATTTTGCAAATTTGAATTCGAATTTTAAAAAAAATGTCAGAGGGAGAACCGAGTTCCGAAACAGTTTTTTTTTTCGATATAGATGTGCTCGAAGATTTGATGGTTTTGATAGTCAGTATGAACAGCTAACACAGGAAGAAATATTGGAGGAAGAAAATATAGACCTCCTGCCCAAAAAATAAGAAAAGAAACGCATAGCCAAAGCGACAAAACGGGATAGAGAGATTTCGAAACATCCTTGCTTGGACCAAATAACATGCAAGGAGAATTCCAACAAGATAGCTAAATATTTGATTTAAAGCCGTTTTCGGTTATTGTGGCAATGCTACACTGGTATCGCTTCTTATAATTTAAAAAAAAAACGTCTGTCAAAATACGATAAGTGTTAATTCGCAAATAAAATTGTTGGAATTGGGCAACGAATATGAGCTCAGTATCACCAACAAAGCGAAAAAGTGAACGATAATTATTAGGTTAATAATAATTATTCGGTTTTCTGATGTCTAATCCCCTTTCTTTCAAACACATAGGACGAATATACGTTGTTTTCATAGGTAAACGTTTGTCTGACAGCAAGTCCTATACAAGTCAGAACACACGTTGCTACACACTTCGCGAATGAGTCAAGGTATTCATAGAAGGTAAATCAATTGACACACTCTAAAATTTCACAGATCGTGATGAATGAACACGCTAAGATAGGAATAACTAGAGGTCGAGGATAATCACACACAATCTAAATTATGAATAATCATGTGAACATAAATTCCCGGTTTTTCCCGTTTTTTTTAAATTCCTGGTTTTCCCGGTTCTGTGGTCACCCTGGTTAGAAGAATATCGATTCCTTGCCGATCTGATGAAAAAATTAAAGTTCCAAATGCACCCTTCAAAAAGCGACCAGCGACCAGAGTGAAAAATACTCCATCCGATGGATTTTCGATTTCGCGAAAATCGCGAACATATTTTTCGAGAAACGTCTCCAAGCAGCAGCTCTCTGGACCGACCATTCACATTGCTGGAATTCTCTATGGCTCTTCTTTCATCAAATAACTCATCACCCGGATGCGATATGATAAAATTTAACCTTCTGGAAAATCTCCCAGGTATCGCAATAAGACGTTTGCTGGACTTATTGTACCGCCTGAGTGGAGACAGGTCAAAATGATAGCTATTCAAAAGCCGGGTAAACCGGCGTCTGATCATAATTCAAACCGTCGGATTGCTATGCTTTAGCAGCGCTGCTTTCCAAAGATGTTCAACTGGCCTTTGCGCACAGGGAGCAACTGGCTTCAGTATTCCTGTACATTAAGAGGGCTTTTGATTCAGTTTCATATAAATACTGTCGGATAATCTGCAGAGATGTGGATTTCCCGGAATTTTAGATATTTTTTTGTTCAATTTGTTGTCAGTATAGAAAATGATCTCCTCACTTGGAGAACTGACAACTTCCAGAACTAGTTACATGGGCCTGCCCAAGGCTCATGTCTAAGTCCCCTTTTTTTTAACTTTTACGACAAAGACATTGGCAATTGTTTGAAAGAACAATGCACGCTAAGACAACTTGCTGACGATAGTGTGGTTTCCTTACGAGGATCACATGTCGTAAACTTGCATGGACCACTGCAAAATTCCCTAGACAACCAATCTTCTTGGGCTAGGAATATAGGGATCGAATTCTCACCGCAGAAAACTGAACTGGTAGTTTTTACTCGAAAGCGGTACCCAGCACAATTGCAGCTTAATCTTATGGGCAGAAACATTACCCAATCGTTTTCTTTCAAATACCTTGTGGTCTGGTTTGATTCAAGGAGCACTTGGAATTACCACATTACGCCCACATTACGTATTTGAAGGGAAAATGCTAAAAAGGTTCAACTTCTTCGTTCAATTCGAGGCACATGGTGGGGTGCTCGTCCGGGAGACCTCATAACTCTTAATAAAACAACTATTTTCACTGCATAGCTCTTTCTGCTTTCTCTTGAGAAATAAAAATCTCATAAAATTGGAACGAATTTAATATCGTTGTCTGCGTATTGCTCTTGGCTGTACGCACTCAACGCATAACAAGAGTCTTGGTGTTCTGGCAGTAAAGTAAAACCGCTCCAGAATCGGTTCTGGAAGCTCTCGCTCAGAGTATTGATCAAATGTGGAGTGAAAAACGCATTTGTAATCGACAATGTTGAAGAAATGTTAGGGCTAAACACACAATCTCGATTTATGAGAATTTATCACCACTACATATGGTCGGATATGTGTCTTTCGTACCACACTCCAGACCGTGCTCACTTCAGCTATAGCAGTTCCTCAATTCATTATGAACTTTCCGTGAAACAAGCATCTGATGGGATTCCGGGACAACTTTGTTCTATTATAGTTCCGCGTATTTATCTGAAAAGTACCGACACGTCACTTTAGAAAAAAGGTTATCCCCTGATGGGTCTCGCCTCAATGGATCCACCGGCTTCGGTATCTTCAATGAAAACTCCAGCTCCTTCCACAAACTTCAGGAACCTTATGTTGCTGAGCTGGTAGCTATCAACTTCGCATTGAGGATGATTTCCAACATAACCGAAGGCCATTACTTCATCTTCTCGGTCAGCCTCAGTTCGATTGATTCTCTTCGGTCTATGAAACCTACTACACTTATGTTATTTTCTTTCAAAATAAAGGATACAGATGAGTGTGCTGGTTGAATGATCATATTTGATCACCTTTGTATGGCTTCACATTCACACTCCCAGGCAATGAGAAAGAGGACTCGCTTGCAAAAGTGGGCGTACATGAAGATGATTTATATGAAAAACACATTTCACATGATGAATTGTACCGTTTAGTAGGTCAGAGTACCCTTTCGAGTTGGCAAACCGAATGGGACACTGCAAAATTAGAGCAGCTGTTATTCCATCATTCCTATTGTTTCATCGAGGGCGTGGTTTAAGGACCTGCATGGATGTCGTGACTTCATCCGTGTGACGAGTAGACCAACCACTACCAGTTAGATGCACATATCTCTATAGAATTAACCTCGTGTACAGCAATCTTTGCCGGTGTGGAAATTGTTATGATGACATCGAACACGCAGTCTGAAAACGTACGGATTTGAATCTCGGGTAAACCAGGAGTTAACGATCCAAGTCCTACTAAACGTAGTATTAAGTCATTCTTGTTATCTTAAAAAACAATGTAACAATGAAATATCGGCTTCGTAAGGCTAACGCGATAGGGCCTACCAAATAGAAGAACTTGTTTAAAAAAATGTCATGTTTCTACTTCTCTAGATTTTTATAAACGATGTCTTCTTGATGATATCACCAGGATTCTAGATTATCAACAAACGTACATGCAAGAAGTCCCATGTCATCGTTGATGCGTCAACATCGGGCTGCATATTGAGAATTACAAAGTATTTCACCGACATTTCTTGCCTAAAGCTACTGATTATTCCTTGTTCCGATCAATTTAGAATACTGTGCAATGCTTTATTCAGACTACAACAACGGAGCCCAGAAAATTGACCACCGCCGAATTCGTAGATTCGCTCTACCGAAGCTACCATGGAGAGACCCATTCTGTTTGGCAAGCTCTGAAAAGTTATGAAAATCTCCGCTAGCTGATCGAGTTGGAGCCTTCCAACGCAATCAACATCCACTGAACTGTGGCATAAGCAGATTGCAGCGAGTGTTCCGGTCATGTGTTCCCTCCCTGTTCCAGTCGTGTGAACAGTGAATGTACGTCATTTCCAGTAATGTTCAAGTTCCGGAGAACTAAACGCTTTCTAACCCTTTCTTCGAAAAGTGTACCGAACTTTATGGACGTTTCCTAAGGCTGCATAAACATGGATTGTTGTTCTTTGTTTAATCAAATAAATATGTATGAGCTTTGTGATTTATCAGTTTAACGACAAAGTTGCAAAATCAAAGGATTGGCACGCAACAGGGTTGGTTAATAATGTTTGTAATTATTATTAAACGTAAGCAAACATTATTTCGTGAAGAAACCAGTAGATTTACTGATCAATCCCTTGGTTAAGCTTAGAATGAATATAGAAAAAATGATTTTAATATGGGAAACTAGCTTAATTACTAACATTATAATAACTTATTGTCATAATTTATAAAACATATATTTAAAAATAATGAATAGACGCTCTTGTTTTTTGTTGTCATAGTTTCCTATAAGTTCGATTTTCCAAACCGCTTTAAATTTTTATGAATCAGACATTTTCTTGTCCTTTGCATGTATAAATGGATGTGTTACTTGAAGTTGTCAGCTTTAAAAAAAACACTATGGGGAGGTTAAGAGGAGAAGATTCATAACAAAATGTCATCATTGGCAGCATCAAAACATTGCAAAAAGGCACATCTTGACAATTTGTTATTACGAATCATTCAAGGGAAATTCTCGGTCTTGACTAAACATCACAATCTACTACATCCACTCTGCTGATAATCTTTCAATAAATTTACACGAAAGGGTGAACCTTGTATTCCTGCTTGAACGCCCCCAAGAAAAAAAAAACCCATACAATAACAATCCACACTTACTTTCAAAGGCCTGCATAAAAAGCTCATGGTCCGTCTGGAGCTGTTCCATTTTAGGCTGTTTAGACACTTCCGATTCCCTGTCCTTCTTCTTCGATACCATCTTACGGTTCTTAGAATGACTACTACCACTAGCACATCCACTTCCAACAGCCGTGCCACTTGGACCTTTTAATTCCTTTCCGTCCAGCTTGATGGCGGTATTAGTAGTAATTTACCGATTATGGACTGTTGACCAAGTAGTAAGGAAGAAGGGTTAAAGGAGGGGAGCAATGGTTTCTTTTACCAATGCAGTACCCTTGATAGATTTCTGCGCGAAGAGGCTTTGCACGATTTGTTTCACATGAAATTTAATGAACAATTTATCACCGATTAACGATCTTAATTTCTTCTTTTAACAACAGCAAACTTCACAACAAATCCGATTCTCGACGCGCAGCTTCGTTTTCGCAATAGACGACGGTCAGAAAATAAAACCCGCTCAAAAGGTGCGAGCAATGTTTGACATGACGCTCACGCAATCTAGTACTGCAGTTCACGCTTGAAATATACACAGTATCTAAAAAGAACCGTTAATTTGGTAAAAAATATACCTATTATTACACGGAAAAAATCTAGAAAAGTTATTGTCGCAACGCTTGAAACCAGGAATAAAAGCTTGCCCACAATGGATACGTTGCGTTTACATTTTTGGGTGTTTAACAACGTTTCCATATGTTTTCTGTCAAAATAATGTCAACGGAATGCAAACGTATATATTGGTAGCAAGCCTTCAGCCATACTCGACAATTGCTTTTTTCCCTTTCATAATTCTCGAGCAGTTCATGATAATAGCAACATAGTAATAGCAACAATCAATATGCAACTTGCGATTTGAAATTGGTTCACTGTTGTAGAACCACTTGGTCCGAAGTACACCTTGAAGCCAGCACCTAATGCCTGGTGCCTGGGACAAACATACAACGTACAGCCAACAATCAATGTGCAATTAGCGATTTGAAATTGGTTCACTGTTGTAGAACCCCTAGGTCCGAAGTATACCTTGCAGTCTGCACCTTGCAATAATTCTTGCGCTCTTCGGTACCTTCCGGTACTAGTATCTTGGTTGTTGTTTTGATTCACTATGTTATTTTGACACAACATTTGAGAATGTGTTGGTGTGAGCTACGTTGTTAGGGGCGAATCATTGAGCTTGGGACTGAGCTTGGGACCGATGTGCGAGTACTGACTGAGCCAAGAAAAATATCGTATTTGTTTGGGACCTACTGGTCTTACACGGTGTTCAATAAGTTCGGATACACTTTCAAAATTTGTTAAAAAAATGAAAACATGTTTTTTTAATTTTTTGGATTTATGTTATTGAAAGCTATGTTTACAAGGAACGTTTACAACATTTCTCTTGGAATGACCCCCCCTTTGTACTCCTTAACGAGCTTCAAACGTTTCTCGAACGCGTCGCAGGCGGCACGCACGGACTGCATGGGCATTTCGTCCCAGATTTTGAGAATTACCGTCTTGAAATGATCCAAAGTGCTGACCTTGTATTCGTTCAGCTTCGCCATCATATAGGACCAAACAAAAAAGTCGAGAGGATTCAAGTCCGGGGAGCTGGGAGGCCACAAAGTTTTGTCCAGAAAGTCGGTTAAATTGTCCCGACACCAGGCTTGAACCACATTTGCCGTATGGGCTGGTGCACCGTCCTGCTGGAACACGTAGTGCTCATCGCCGTAGAGGCTTCGGAGACTGGGGGCAACAACCTTTTCCAAAACCTCAGTTTTGTAGTACGCCGCGTTGATTTTGACGTTTTTTTCAATAAACACCAAGGGTAGCTTACCACGTTTGCATACTGCCCCCCAAACCATCACCGACGCGGCACTTTGGAACCGAGGGATGTTTATATTGGATTCAGGAATGCTGTCCCTCGATGGCGCCCACACCCGGTCATTTTGCACATTGTGCGGCTGCTGCAGCACGAACAGTTTCTCGTCCGAAAAAACAAACTCCTGACCAGCGTGCCGAGAGAGGATCCTCTTAGCTCGATCCAACCGCTTTTTGCTGGTAGCCTCCGAAACGCCATGGACCTTACGTTTTTTGTAAGGCCTGAAACCAAGGTCCTTGGTGAGTATGGTGTGAGCGGTTCCAATGGAAACGTTGAGATCTGCAGCCGTTTTCCGGATTGAGCGGTTCTTTTTGCGCCGAATTCGCTCCCTCACGATCTTGATGACCCGTGGCGTCCTCGCTGAACGCGGCCGACCGGATCTCGCACGGTCATTGGTCGAGGACGTCTCCCGGTATCGCCTGATGGTCGTGTAGACAAAGTTCCGCTTGACCCCATGCGATTTCAGCAGCCGGAATATATCGCCGGGTCGCTCACCGTTCAAAAAACGCTTAATTACGAAGTCCCGATACTCTTTCATCGCGCGTAACAAACAAACAACAACTAACAGAATGTCAACACCGCGCACATTCGGTAGCAAAAAAAAACACACACACCAACACAAAAAAATATATATACACACCCACACACAAAAAAATAAATATATATAAATACAACCACTAGCTCCCCAGACACACACACAACAAAGCAATTTTCCCACAAACAAAAATCAACAGAAAATATAAAATTGTGCACCTTTTAAGAGCCCCTCCCCCCAGGAACACCTCAACCCCGCAACCCACCAACACAAATTTGCGCCTTTGTTTTGATTTGCTGTGTTATTTCGACAGAATATTTGAGAGTGTGTTCGTGTGAGTTCATTATTAGGGGCGTATTATCATAGACTAACTCTAAGACCAGTAGGTGCCGAACAAATACGATTTTTTTCTTGGCTCAGTCAGTACTAGCACATCGGTCCCAAGCTCGGTCCCAAGCTCAATGATTCGCCCCTACCAACGTAGCTCACACCAACACATTCTCAAATGTTGTGTCAAAATAACATAGTGAATCAAAACAACAACCAAGATACTAGTACCGGAAGGTACCGAAAAGCGCAAGAATTATTGCAAGGTGCAGACTGCAAGGTATACTTCGGACCTAGGGGTTCTACAACAGTGAACCAATTTCAAATCGCTAGTTGCACATTGATTGTTGGTATTCAACACAAAATCAACATCATTAATGCGGCATTGCATCAATTCAACAGTTGTCAAGTAATGAAGCGTTAGATTAGCTTTAAGAATATAATGATGCATTACCAATGCAATAATGCTACTTTAGCAATGTCTTATGGCATTACAAAAGATATAGCATTAGTTCGATCTTAGTGGGGCCCTTTTCAGCTTTAATCCAACTTCAATGATGCACTAGACGTAATGCATATGCCCTATATATGCAAGCTATTATAGCCTCGTGGTTACTTGGGCAGCACCTAACTATACATATTTGCGCCTTTGTTTTGATTTGCTGTGTTATTTTGACAGAATATTTGAGAGTGTGTTCGTGTGAGTTCATTATTAGGGGCGCATTATTTAGCTTGGGACCGAGCTTGGGACCGATGTGCTAGTACTGACTGAGCCAAGAAAAAAATCGTATTTGTTCGGGACCTACTGGTCTTAGAGTTAGTCTATGGTATTATTAAGCTTGGGACCGAGCTTGGGACCGATGTGCTAGTACTGACTGAGCCAAGAAAAAAATCGTATTTGTTCGGGACCTACTGGTCTTAGAGTTAGTCTATGACGTGACCGCGTTGTTTTACCTAAAACAAAACTAAGGTATTTGAATAAATGGCTGGATAAAAATAATATGATAGAGTAAGAATAAGGATGAATCCGATTAATCGATTCCTCTTTATCGATTTCCCTCTTTAAAAATAAGGTGATAAGAGGCAGGTGGGAAGCAGGAAGAACGTTCACATCGCTACGTATCATTCTGAGGTATACAAAGTGCATTCAACGTTCTAGTGTTTTACAGGTGGCAACCCCCTCCGTGGTAGTTGCAACAACCAATATAAAATTAATGATTTGAAATTGGTTCCCTGTTATAGAACCCCTTGGTCCTACACCCCCAAAAACGTAACTCACACCAACACATTCTCAAATGTTGTGTCAAAATAACATAGTGAATCAAAACAACAACCAAGATACTAGTACCGGAAGGTACCGAAGAGTGCAAGAATTGCATGACAAGGTGCAGACTGCAAGGTATACTTCGGACCTAGGGGTTCTACAACAGTGAACCAATTTCAAATCGCTAGTTGCACATTGATTGTTGCTAGTATCTTGGTTGTTGTTTTGATTCACTATGTTATTTTGACACAACATTTGAGAATGTGTTGGTGTGAGCTACGTTGTTAGGGGCGAATCATAGAGCTTGGGACCGAGCTTGGGACCGATGTGCTAGTACTGACTGAGCCAAGAAAGAGATCGTGTTTGTTCGGGACCTACTGGTCTTAGAGTTAGTCTATGGTTGTATGTCTGTCATAAGTATAACTATACATATTTGCGCCTTTGTTTTGATTTGCTGTGTTATTTTGACAGAATATTTGAGAGTGTGTTCGTGTGAGCTTATTATTACGGGCGTATTATCAACAATCAATATGCAACTAGCGATTTGAAATTGGTTCACTGTTGTAGAACCCCTTGGTCCGAAGTACACCTTGAAGCCACCCAAGTAACCACAAGCATTATATTATTGCTCTTATTCAACACAAAATCAACATCATTAATGCGGCATCGCATCAATTCAACAGTTGTCAAGTAATGAAGCGTTAGATTAGCTTTAAGAATATAATGATGCATTACCAATGCAATAATGCTACTTTAGCAATGTCTTATGGCATTACAAAAGATATAGCATTAGTTCGATCTTAGTGGGGCCCTTTTCAGCTTTAATCCAACTTCAATGATGCACTAGACGTAATGCATATGCCCTATATATGCAAGCTATTATAGCCTCGTGGTTACTTGGGCAGCACCTAACTATACATATTTGCGCCTTTGTTTTGATTTGCTGTGTTATTTTGACAGAATATTTGAGAGTGTGTTCGTGTGAGTTCATTATTAGGGGCGCATTATTTAGCTTGGGACCGAGCTTGGGACCGATGTGCTAGTACTGACTGAGCCAAGAAAAAAATCGTATTTGTTCGGGACCTACTGGTCTTAGAGTTAGTCTATGGTATTATTAAGCTTGGGACCGAGCTTGGGACCGATGTGCTAGTACTGACTGAGCCAAGAAAAAAATCGTATTTGTTCGGGACCTACTGGTCTTAGAGTTAGTCTATGACGTGACCGCGTTGTTTTACCTAAAACAAAACTAAGGTATTTGAATAAATGGCTGGATAAAAATAATATGATAGAGTAAGAATAAGGATGAATCCGATTAATCGATTCCTCTTTATCGATTTCCCTCTTTAAAAATAAGGTGATAAGAGGCAGGTGGGAAGCAGGAAGAACGTTCACATCGCTACGTATCATTCTGAGGTATACAAAGTGCATTCAACGTTCTAGTGTTTTACAGGTGGCAACCCCCTCCGTGGTAGTTGCAACAACCAATATAAAATTAATGATTTGAAATTGGTTCCCTGTTATAGAACCCCTTGGTCCTACACCCCCCAAAAACCTAACTCACACCAACACACCCTCAAATATTCTGTCAAAATAACATATAGCGAATCAAAACAAAAACAAAGATACTAGTACCAAAAGGTACTGAAGAGTGCAAGATTGCATGACAAGGTGCAGACTGCAAGGTGTACTTCGGAACTAGGGGTTCTACAACAGTGAAACAATTTCAAATCGCTAGTTGCACATTGATTGTTGCTAGTATCTTGGTTGTTGTTTTGATTCACTATGTTATTTTGACACAACATTTGAGAATGTGTTGGTGTGAGCTACGTTGTTAGGGGCGAATCATAGAGCTTGGGACCGAGCTTGGGACCGATGTGCTAGTACTGACTGAGCCAAGAAAGAGATCGTGTTTGTTCGGGACCTACTGGTCTTAGAGTTAGTCTATGGTTGTATGTCTGTCATAAGTATAACTATACATATTTGCGCCTTTGTTTTGATTTGCTGTGTTATTTTGACAGAATATTTGAGAGTGTGTTCGTGTGAGCTTATTATTACGGGCGTATTATCAACAATCAATATGCAACTAGCGATTTGAAATTGGTTCACTGTTGTAGAACCCCTTGGTCCGAAGTACACCTTGAAGCCACCCAAGTAACCACAAGCATTATATTATTGCTCTTATTCAACACAAAATCAACATCATTAATGCGGCATTGCATCAATTCAACAGTTGTCAAGTAATGAAGCGTTAGATTAGCTTTAAGAATATAATGATGCATTACCAATGCAATAATGCTACTTTAGCAATGTCTTATGGCATTACAAAAGATATAGCATTAGTTCGATCTTAGTGGGGCCCTTTTCAGCTTTAATCCAACTTCAATGATGCACTAGACGTAATGCATATGCCCTATATATGCAAGCTATTATAGCCTCGTGGTTACTTGGGCAGCACCTAACTATACATATTTGCGCCTTTGTTTTGATTTGCTGTGTTATTTTGACAGAATATTTGAGAGTGTGTTCGTGTGAGTTCATTATTAGGGGCGCATTATTTAGCTTGGGACCGAGCTTGGGACCGATGTGCTAGTACTGACTGAGCCAAGAAAAAAATCGTATTTGTTCGGGACCTACTGGTCTTAGAGTTAGTCTATGGTATTATTAAGCTTGGGACCGAGCTTGGGACCGATGTGCTAGTACTGACTGAGCCAAGAAAAAAATCGTATTTGTTCGGGACCTACTGGTCTTAGAGTTAGTCTATGACGTGACCGCGTTGTTTTACCTAAAACAAAACTAAGGTATTTGAATAAATGGCTGGATAAAAATAATATGATAGAGTAAGAATAAGGATGAATCCGATTAATCGATTCCTCTTTATCGATTTCCCTCTTTAAAAATAAGGTGATAAGAGGCAGGTGGGAAGCAGGAAGAACGTTCACATCGCTACGTATCATTCTGAGGTATACAAAGTGCATTCAACGTTCTAGTGTTTTACAGGTGGCAACCCCCTCCGTGGTAGTTGCAACAACCAATATAAAATTAATGATTTGAAATTGGTTCCCTGTTATAGAACCCCTTGGTCCTACATCCCATTCCCCCCAAAAACCTAACTCACACCAACACACCCTCAAATATTCTGTCAAAATAACATATAGCGAATCAAAACAAAAACAAAGATACTAGTACCAAAAGGTACTGAAGAGTGCAAGATTGCATGACAAGGTGCAGACTGCAAGGTGTACTTCGGAACTAGGGGTTCTACAACAGTGAAACAATTTCAAATCGCTAGTTGCACATTGATTGTTGCTAGTATCTTGGTTGTTGTTTTGATTCACTATGTTATTTTGACACAACATTTGAGAATGTGTTGGTGTGAGCTACGTTGTTAGGGGCGAATCATAGAGCTTGGGACCGAGCTTGGGACCGATGTGCTAGTACTGACTGAGCCAAGAAAGAGATCGTGTTTGTTCGGGACCTACTGGTCTTAGAGTTAGTCTATGGTTGTATGTCTGTCATAAGTATAACTATACATATTTGCGCCTTTGTTTTGATTTGCTGTGTTATTTTGACAGAATATTTGAGAGTGTGTTCGTGTGAGCTTATTATTACGGGCGTATTATCAACAATCAATATGCAACTAGCGATTTGAAATTGGTTCACTGTTGTAGAACCCCTTGGTCCGAAGTACACCTTGAAGCCACCCAAGTAACCACAAGCATTATATTATTGCTCTTATTCAACACAAAATCAACATCATTAATGCGGCATCGCATCAATTCAACAGTTGTCAAGTAATGAAGCGTTAGATTAGCTTTAAGAATATAATGATGCATTACCAATGCAATAATGCTACTTTAGCAATGTCTTATGGCATTACAAAAGATATAGCATTAGTTCGATCTTAGTGGGGCCCTTTTCAGCTTTAATCCAACTTCAATGATGCACTAGACGTAATGCATATGCCCTATATATGCAAGCTATTATAGCCTCGTGGTTACTTGGGCAGCACCTAACTATACATATTTGCGCCTTTGTTTTGATTTGCTGTGTTATTTTGACAGAATATTTGAGAGTGTGTTCGTGTGAGTTCATTATTAGGGGCGCATTATTTAGCTTGGGACCGAGCTTGGGACCGATGTGCTAGTACTGACTGAGCCAAGAAAAAAATCGTATTTGTTCGGGACCTACTGGTCTTAGAGTTAGTCTATGGTATTATTAAGCTTGGGACCGAGCTTGGGACCGATGTGCTAGTACTGACTGAGCCAAGAAAAAAATCGTATTTGTTCGGGACCTACTGGTCTTAGAGTTAGTCTATGACGTGACCGCGTTGTTTTACCTAAAACAAAACTAAGGTATTTGAATAAATGGCTGGATAAAAATAATATGATAGAGTAAGAATAAGGATGAATCCGATTAATCGATTCCTCTTTATCGATTTCCCTCTTTAAAAATAAGGTGATAAGAGGCAGGTGGGAAGCAGGAAGAACGTTCACATCGCTACGTATCATTCTGAGGTATACAAAGTGCATTCAACGTTCTAGTGTTTTACAGGTGGCAACCCCCTCCGTGGTAGTTGCAACAACCAATATAAAATTAATGATTTGAAATTGGTTCCCTGTTATAGAACCCCTTGGTCCTACACCCCCCAAAAACCTAACTCACACCAACACACCCTCAAATATTCTGTCAAAATAACATATAGCGAATCAAAACAAAAACAAAGATACTAGTACCAAAAGGTACTGAAGAGTGCAAGATTGCATGACAAGGTGCAGACTGCAAGGTGTACTTCGGAACTAGGGGTTCTACAACAGTGAAACAATTTCAAATCACTAGTTACACATTGATTGTTGGCGCTACTTCCGACATTAGGCCAGGCGCCCACTGATGCGGCTGAGGTGCGGCATCTGCTAGCATGTCAAAACACCTTGTCGACGTTCGCCTCACGCCACAAGACTTTGACTCGATATTTTGACATGGTATGTGATACCACACCTCCGACACATCAGTGAGCGCCTCGACTTAGGTTCAACGTATGGATCGACAGTAAAATCGATTGTCGCTAGTCGATAAATTCGGTTTTCAACTTAAACGATAATAATTTTTCTCCTTTTTGCGGTCTTTGTAGGGAAAGAGTTGTTGGTTATGTGAATGACATTAGTTATCTACCACCGTAAATGTTTTTATTTCTGAGCTGGAACGAATCTCTTATTTATTCTCGTTTTTCTTTTTTTATTCCAAAAAATATTTGCAAGTGTATTCTTGCAGGTTCAATTAGAAATAAATGAGTAAAAATTAGCGGTTATGCAAATTCAGCAAAACGATATAATACAACCAATGATCAATAAGAAACTAGCGATTTAAAATTGGTTCACAGCTTGTAACTCCATTGGTCTCAAGTACACCTTACATCATAGAATACATTCTTGCGCTTTTCGGTACAAGAATCATTGTATTTGTATTATTTTGACAGAATATTTGAGGGGGTGTTCGTCGTGAGTTATGTTTTTGAAGGTGATTAATTAAGTTTGAGGCCGAAAAGCTGGTACTTTCTGAGGCAAAAACTATAGCCATTTTCTTCTTGACTCTCAAGCCGCTGCTACAACCAACTGAAAATTCAGCAAATGCAATAAGATTGCTGAAACTTCCGCTGATGAAAATTCCACAAAATTTTGCTGAATTCCAGCCAAAAAAAGGAATAGCTTAATTTTGGTTAGGCCTCTGGCAATGCTGGCAGTCCCATGCTGGAGGCGCGACACATCCGAATCTAAATTCAATATGATCGCAAAATCTCACGATAGTGAATTTGAAACATCGTTTTCAATCTTTTGAAGCTACATTCATCAACTTGCATCGCTCTCCGTTACAGTAAATCTTTAAAATCTTCATCAATCTTCTTTCTTTCTACCAAGCGTGCGTCCATGGCACAAAAGCAAAACGAAAAAAAAAATTCTGGCTCCCGTCGGTCCCATACAAAAAAAATGGCTGAAACATTACTCATTAGTTCCACCGTCTGCCATCCCTAATGGTTCCGAACCTGTCACCAACAATCAATGTGCAACTAGCGATTTGAAATTGGTTCACTGTTGTAGAACCCCTAGGTCCGAAGTATACCTTGCAGTCTGCACCTTGTAATAATTCTTGCGCTTTTCGGTACCTTCCGGTACTAGTATCTTGGTTGTTGTTTTGATTCACTATGTTATTTTGACACAACATTTGAGAATGTGTTGGTGTGAGCTACATTGTTAGGGGCGAATCATTGAGTTTGGGACCGAGCTTGGGACCGATGTGCTAGTACTGACTGAGCCAAGAAAAATATCGTATTTGTTCGGGACCTGCTGGTCTTAGAGTTAGTCTATGCTGTCACCGATTGTGTTGAAGCTGCCTTGCTCCAGAAATTAGTAAGAAGAAACTCCGTTCAGCCCAATTCGTCCATCTGCCGCACACAGGACCTCATAATTTTCCACCAGAACGTCGGCGGAATTAACTCTAATGTCCTTGACTACTGTTTGGCTACCGCTGCTCGCTGCTATGATGTTATCGTCCTGATCGAGACTTGGCTCGATGGTCGCACAGTTTCCAACCAAGTATTTGGACCTGATTATGAGGTTTTCCGATGCAATAGAAATCCCAACAACAGCCGGAAATCTACAGGCGGTGGTGTTCTAATAGCGGTTCGTTGCGGATTGAAGGCAAAACCTATCGAAAATAGTGAATGGGAGTGTTTGGAGCAGATTTGGCTTACTATTAGACTATTGGATAGAACACTGTTTCTATGTGCTGTGTATATTCCACCTGATCGGACACGTGATACCGAATTCATTGAGGCGCATTGTCGCTCCGTTTTCTCTATAGTTGAAACCTCGGCTACAACTGATGAGTTTATGGTGCTAGGTGACTTCAATTTGGCCAGTATTGCGTGGAAATCGTCTCGCAGTGGCTTTCTCCATCCTGACTGCGAAAGATCCGTGCATCATTCAGAAGCTTTACATCTTCTCGATTGCTATAGCGTGGCAACACTCTCCTAAATTAACCACGAAGTGAACAAAAATCACCGCAGCTTGGACCTCTGTTTTGTAAGTGCTCGAGAAACCGCTCTGTACATCTCTACAGCCCCGCCCCTTTGGTTAATCATGTCCCACATCATCCACCTCTAGTCGTTTCCATTCCTGAAAGTCTGGACAACGACTATGCCGACTTTCCAGCGCCTGTGTCGAATGATTTCCGGAAAGCCGACCATCGTAGCATAACCGAGGTGTTGGCCAATATAGACTAGGATACAATTCTGGACGCTGACGACGTTAACAATGCCGCTCTCACATTTTCTCATGTCTTGGCATACGTCATTGACAGGCATGTGCCAAAAACTATTCGCCAGAAAGACTATCTTCATCCGTGGCAGACGAAGGAACTAAAAAAGCTTAAATCGACCAAGAGAGCAGCACTAAGAAGATACACTAAATATCGCACGCTTCCTTTGAAACATTTCTACGTGAGGCTCAATTATGAGTTCAAGCGGGTTAGTCGTCCATGCTACTCTCGATACCAACAAAATGTCCAAAGAAAGCTGATATCACGTCCGAAATCTTTTTAGAGATATGTTAATCAGCAGCGGAGCAGGGAGTCTGGACTACCATTGTCCATGGTCTTGAACGGTGAAACCGCTTCCGTTCCTCAGGATATTTGCGGCTTGTTTTCGATCAAGTTTGCCAGCATATTCACTGACGAAAATGTTACTGACGATCAGATAACTGCGGCTACGAACAACGTTCCTCTGCATGGTCACTCATTTGGTGCAATCGATATCAGTATTGAGATGATCTCCAACGCCGCATCGCAGCTCAAGACATCCTTCAATCCTGGCCCAGATGGAGTTCCGTCAGTATTTCTAAAGAAACACATTTCCATTCTCCTGGCCCCCTTGCATCGTCTGTTCCGGATTTCCACATCAAGTGGCATATTTCCCTCGGGTTGGAAGGTTGCTCACTTGTTTCCAGTTCACATGAAGGGAACCCAACGAGATTTGGATAATTACCGAGGCATTTCGTCTTTGAGCGCGGTATCGAAACTATTTGAGCTCGTTATGATAGACCCTCTACTCTCCCACTGCAAGCCATACTTAAGTGAAGATCAACACGGGTTCATGGTCGGCCGTTCCACTACCCCTACCCTTTTTTTTTACTTACTTAGTTCGTTTATTTGTAAGGCTCAGATGCATATGACACTTTGCGGAGCCGATATTCAATTTTGTTATTAACAATGATTTGCTTTGTGGTGTTAGTAAGTGGGGCACCAATTACTCGTGGCTGGCTCGAGGTTAATGGGTCACATTATCGCTTGGAAAGGACTAGGCAGGTAACTTATTTACGTTAATAATTGCTGCTCATGGCTGCGGCTGCAATCAAGTCCTCGGTTCCTAAAGCCCATTTCAGGAGCTAGGTGCAGATGGTTGACCAATAGCTTGCTGGGCAGGTACAAGTAGCACGAAAACAAGAGGAAAGTATAGTAGTATTGTGTGGGACACAATGGCAGGGAATTTACTAGCGTGGAGGGGTGGGGGGTTATGACATTACACATTGAGGTCAGAAAAACAAAGGAATTCGTAAATCGCTTGCATGTAGGATTTACCCTCACGGAAGGGTTGTCTACCTCGGGCCACTAGGGTATTCAATAGTCGTGCTCTGGAGGCATCATTATCCGGGCAATACTAAACTGCGTGATCGATGTCATCATAACCGGTTCCGCACCTACATACATTGCTATCGACGAGGTTAATTCTGTAGAGATGTGCGTCTAGCGAGTAGTGGTTGGACATAAGTCTTGACATCACACGAATGAAACCGCGACTTACATCCAGACCTTTGAACCACGATCTCGACGAAACATTTGGAATAATGGAATGTAACCACCGCCCAAGAGAATTACTTGTCCAAGCGTTTTGCCAACTTTGTAGAGAACTCTGACGTACTAATGGGGAAAATTCATCATATGAAATTCTTCTTTCAAAAATCTCGTCTTCTTTTGCGCCCACCTTTACTAGAGAGTCCGCCTTCTCATTGCCTGGAATTGAGCAATGTGAGGGGACCCATGCAAAGGTAATTCTAAATGATCTTTCGACCAACGCACACATCTGCTCCCTTATTTTTGAAAGAAAGTAAGATGAGTGCCTCACTGTTTTCATCGGCTGGAGGGCCTCAATAGAACTGAGACTATCCGAGAAGATGAAATAATGGTCTATGGGCATGTCGGAAATTATCCCCAATGCGAAATTGATTGCTGCCAGCTCAGCAACATATACGGAACAAGGTTCGTGAAGTTTCCGGAAGGCAGACGAGTATTCATAGTAGACACCTTATCCAGTGGATCCATCAATGCATGACCCATCAGTGAAAATTCTTCTATTGCAATTGACATGTTGGTACTTTTCGATGAAAATATGTTGAGAGCTCACAGAAGCGGTACTGTAAGGGTTTCACTCCTGCCAGAACCTCCAGGCTCATATTATGCGTTGAATGCATACAGCCAAGGGCAATACGTAAACAACGATATTGAATGCGTTCCAATTTAATGAGGTGGCTGTTTCTTGCCGAGAGGAAGCAAAAAGAGCCATATTCGAGAACTGAAAGAATAGTTGTTTTATAGAGTTTAATGAGGTCTTCCGGGTGGGCACCCCACCATGTCCCGGAAATTGATCTTAGAAAATTGATCCTTTGTTGACATTTCTGTTTCAAATACGCAATGTAATACTCCAAGTGCATTTCGAATCAAACATGACTCCAAGGTATTTGAAGGTCAAAGATTGGGTAATGTCTCTTCCCAACAGCTTGAGACGCAGTTGGGCAGGGAACCGCTTTCTAGTAAACACTACCAATTCGGTTTTATGCGGAGAAAACTCGATCCCCAAATTTTTGGCCCAGATGGACAGATTATTTAGGAAATTTTGCAATGGTCTTTGCAAGATTTCCGCACGTGGACCTCTAAAGGAGATCACAGCATCGTCTGCAAGTTGTCTTAGCGTGCATCTATTTTCCAAGCAGTTATCAATATCTTTAACATAAAAATTATAAAGTAAGGGACTTAAACATGAGCCTTGGGGTAAGCCCATGTAGCTAATTCTGGAAGTTGTCAGTTGACCTAGATTGAAGGTCATTTGTTTTTCTGACAGTAAATTATACAAAAAGTTATTTAAAATTCCTGGCAAACCACTACTGTGCAGATTATCTGCCAGTATATCTATGGAAACTGAATCAAATGCGCCCTTGATATCCAGAAATACTGAAGCCAATTGCTCCTTGTGTGCAAAGGCCAGTTGTATATCAGATGAAAGCAACGCTAAACAATCGTTTGTTCCTTTGCTCTTTCGGAAACCAAATTGCGTATTTGATAGTAGGTTGTTTGATTCAACCCAACGGTCAAGTCTTGATAGGATCATTTTTTCAATTTCCTTAAACAGACGCTGGTTTCCCAGGCTTATGAATAGCTATTACTTTAACCTGTCTCCATGCGGGTGGAACAATATTCAATTCCATGAGAGTATTATACAGGTTAAGTAATCGTCTTTTAGCGATATCAGGGAGATTTTTTCGAAGGTTGAATTTAATCATATCGCTTCCCGGAGCAGAGTTATTCGATGAAAGAAGTGCCATTGAAAATTTCAACATTGTGAATGGTTCGTCCTGAAAACCGTTACTTCGGGTGGTATCCCGTAAACTCGGTTGTGTTGGAACAGAGTCTGGGCAAACCTTTTTAGCGAAGTCGAATATCCATTGCATGGAATATTCTTCACTCTCATTGGAGGATGAGCGGTTTCGCATATAACGAGCCTTTCTCCAAAGCGTTGTCATCGAGGTTTCTCTAGATAGTCCCTCTACAAACGAACGCCAGTAATTGCGTTTCTTTGCTTTGAGTAAGTTTTCTAAGCTTTTTTTCAAGCTTGAGGTACTTATCAAAAAGCTCACATGTTTCATGTCTACGATAATCTTTAAACGCATCGGATTTCTCAAGATACAACTTAGTGCATTCGCTATCCCATCCAGGGGTGGCGGATCTTCTTTTGAGGGATGGACTTGGAACACGTCGTTTCTGAGCTTCTAATGCACTTTTGTACATCAATTCAGAAAGGAAACGATACTCTTCTAATGGTGGAAGAGGATCGGTAGAATCAATACCAAGGGTTACCGCCGATGCAAAATGTTGCCAATCGATATGCCTCGTGAGGTCATAAGGAACATGGATTGACTGGTCTGTTGTATTAAAACTATTTGTGATTGAGATAATAATTGGTAAGTGATCACTACCATGGGGATCATTGATTACCTTCCACAGACAATCTAATGATAGTGAATTAGAGCACAAAGATATGTCAAGTCGACTCTCCCTGGCAGGAGGTTTTGCTATTCGTGTCGCTTGTCCAGTGTTCAAGATGGTCAAGTTGAAATCGTCGCATAAGTCATAGAAAATACCCGCTCTGTTGTCATCGTAATGTTCGCCCCAAGCAGTACCGTGGGAGTTCAGATCGCCCAGAATAAGAACTGGAGATGGAAGTAATGTAATTGAACTCCTAAGTTGACGGCGGTTTATTGATGCCCTCGTAGGGGCATAGACGGAAGCTATGCAAAGATCTTTATTCTTTACATTTATTTGGCAAGCGACGATTTCAATGCCTGAGATTATTGGGAGTGAGATTTTATAGAAGGGGTAGCACTTTTTGATCCCCAAAAGTACGCCACCATATGAACCATCTCGGTCCAGGCGAATAATGTTAAAATCGTGGAAGCTCAATTCATCTTCAGTAGAAAGCCATGTTTCACAGAGAGCAAATATATCACAACCAGAATTGTGAATCAAATACTTGAACGAGTCTAATTTAGGTATTAGACTGCGACAGTTCCATTGTAATACGGTGATCATATCTTGATCCTCACTCGACGCATTATTCATCGAAAGATATGAATTCACCAATAAGGGGCCATGATACAGTCAATTGCTTGAAGTAGTTTCCAACTATAGGAATAAGCAGGTCAAAAAGTCCTCGGAGCGGTGAAGCATCCGAAAGGCCAAGAGCATTTAAAATGTTATCCACAATGTCCCCTAAAATTAATCTTACCTCGCTTGGACGAGATATTCTTAGAATTGCGAGAAGACGTAGTTTTTGGTTTTGGCAACCTCATACGGTTACTGTTATTAGGTAGCGGCGGGTTGGTATAGCTACAGCTAGGAACGGATGCATCAGCTATTACCGGTTTCTTCGGTTTTTTTAATTGACCCCCGCTACCTCCATTTTTTTGCAAGCTTTTGAAAGTGGGTTTAATAAGTTTCCGGCGCACACCTGGAGAACTAGTAGGCTTTCTTTTACCAGGGGCGTGTGCCTCCGGAAATCCACTCTCATCGGCTTCGTCAGAGTCCAGTTCGTCGGAAGACAAAATCAAAAAAGGATTTTCATTTTGAGCGGCTGATACAGACGATGCAGACGCTCCGTTTTGCGACTTTATCATTTCTGCTTGGAGCGTTCTTGTATGGAACGTCTCACGTTACCAGTGCGCTTCTTGTACACGGGGCAGTTCTGCAAATCGTGGAGAGGCTCTTTGCCACAGTAAGCACACTTTGTCGCTTCCTGTTGGCAAGCATCCTCTAGATGCCTTTGGCCACATTTGCCACAACGGGGCTTGTTGTCGCAAAAAGTAGCCGTATGACCCAACTGTTTGCACTTGGTACAATTAAATACCCTTGGTACAAAAAGGCGCACTGGGAAAAAAAACTTTATCAATTTCAACAAATTTTGGGAGAACTGATCCGGCGAAGGTCACTAGTAGCAACAATCAATGTGCAACTAGCGATTTGAAATTGGTTCACTGTTGTAGAACCCCTAGGTCCGAAGTATACCTTGCAGTCTGCACCTTGCAATAATTCTTGCGCTCTTCGGTACCTTCCGGTACTAGTATCTTGGTTGTTGTTTTGATTCACTATGTTATTTTGACACAACATTTGAGAATGTGTTGGTGTGAGCTACGTTGTTAGGGGCGAATCATTGAGCTTGGGACCGAGCTTGGGACCGATGTGCTAGTACTGACTGAGCCAAGAAAAATATCGTATTTGTTCGGGACCTACTGGTCTTAGAGTTAGTCTATGCTAGTAGCGAGTCCGAGTCCGTCTTTTTTCCATCTACCATTGATCCTGCATGCAATTGTTTGCATTCCAGAATTTCAATGGTAGACGAAGCAGAATTTGGAAGTCGCCCCTTACCTTCCATAACGTCTTCACACGTTAGGCTGGCTGCAGAATCCACACCATCTATCTCCACATCTCGAGATGGGATGTAGACGTAGTACTCAACATTATAACCTTCGTCACTAGCAATTTCATTTGCAATTTTATACGTAGGTGCAGTGACACGCAGTTTGTTTCGGTTGACCTGATGAAATTCGGTCCCCGGATAACGACGCGTCAAATTTCTAGGGCTTTCACTTTCTGCCGAAAGTAGACAACCCAAGGAGAGGCACAAGACGGCTGATAACAGCGCGCCCTAAAAACATCTTTGGGAGGCAAGTCGCCCCCCTTAGAAACATCCATGCAAATTTAAATTGAATTAAAAAAAAAACTTAATTAAAAAAATAAATATATAAAAAATGAAATCAGATTTTTTATTTTTGAGGCCCCCTACAGACAACGATTTTACTATAAGGGAGAGAGATACACAAAACACTACCAGTGGGAACAAAAACAACAAAAATGTGCTACTTACTCCTTACGCTGCTGTTGTGTTTGCTATTGCCTTTGCCGCTGTAGCACTTTCTGCTGCTGCTCGAAACAAAGTACCGGCTGTGGTAGATCGATGAGCTTCCCTGCTACGATGATGATTGTGGGGTTACGTTTTCTCCCTGGATGTTTGAGTACTGGCTGGACAGAGCATCCGTCGGACTCGGCCGGGAATGCCTGCTTCCCTTAACGAACGCTCGGCTGGATTTCGACACACAATGACCGCGTGGTAAAATCGGGTTGAGTAACGCAATACGGAGTGCGAAAAAAAAAACTGTACTTAAGCTCTTCAGCGTTCGATGCGGAATGAACTAATCTGTTGTGTCTCACTTCGTTTATTACGGAAAATATGGCCAAAAGGGTGCAAACGGACGTCATCTATACAGACCTTTCAGCAGCTTTTGACAAGCTCAACCACGACATCGCTATCGCAAAACTACATAAGCTTGGAGTAAATGGAAGTCTCTTACAATGGTTTCGCTCCTACCTCACTGATCGTCTGCTGACAGTTGCTGTTGGTGATTGCCTGTCCGACGTTTTTCCAGCCACTTCAGGAATACCTCAAGGGAGTCATTTAGGGCCGCTGGTCTTCTTGCTGTACTTCAATGATGTGAATCTAGCCCTCGTAGCCCCCCGTCTTTCGTATGCCGATGACCTGAAGATCTTTTTACGATTCCAGTCTATCAACGATTGTCACCTCCTACAACAGCAGCTACAAATCTTTGCTCACTGGTGCAACCTCAATCGCATGGTGGTTAATCCGGAGAAGTGTTCGGTGATCACTTTCTCTAGAAAAAAGGAGCCGATTCTCTTCGACTATAAGCTTCAAGGCACGGTAATCACACGTGCGACTTACATCAAAGATCTAGGAGTTATTCTGGATTCTCAGTTGACGTACAAGTTTCACATCTCGTACATCGTGGACAAGGCATCAAGAGCTCTAGGCTTTATTTTTCGGATGGCTAAAGACTTCTCCGATATTTACTGCTTGAAGTCCCTTTATTGCTCCTTGGAGCGATCGATTCTGGAGTATTGCTCTGCCGTCTGGAATCTGAGCTATATTAATGGCGGGAGTAGAGTCGAATCTGTTCAACGCAGGTTTTTACGCTTCGCTTTGAGAAGGTTGCCTTGGAGAGACGCGTTTCGTATGCCGAGTTACGAGAGTCGTTGTCGATTGATCGATCTTGCACCGCTTCGGTTTCGTCGTGACACATCCAGGGCTCTCTTTGTTGCAGCCATTTTACAAGGCCGAATCGATTGCAGCAGCATCCTGGAGCAGATTAATATTAACGTTCAACCAAGAGCATTGCGCAATAGCGTAATGCTGAGGATGCCAATTCGCCGAAACAATTAAAGCATGAACGGAGGACTGCAGCGTGTTTTAATAGAGTCTCGACAATGTTCGACTACCATGTCCCTCTTAAAACTCTGCGCAGACGCAAAAACCCATTAATGGGTAAAACATCACCCATTTTCAAATAGCATTCCTATCTGTCATAAAATGGGGGAATTTTCAATCATGCAATGGGTAAAAAAATACCCATTAGAGGAAACCCCATACAATAAAAAAATGGGTATATTTTTACACAATAATGGGTGAAAAAAAAGTTCAAAACCAATCGTGTCCGGTACATCGTTGGTGGAAAGCGCAGCTTTTACAAAATTTTACAAAAACTAATATAATATTCAAAATTATGCTTCCAGATCATCGATTGTATAAATCGATTGTGATGCGTTAACAATCGCTTTGTACGGACGGAACATGGAGGAACTTACGAAGAAGTTGGACGCAGACATATTCGTCGTTTCCATAATTGTACCCGAAAAGGCATGAATAAAAACAAGTAAAAGTATTTTATTTTTCATGTTGATGCATTTATTGATTAATTATTACGAATACCATGAATTTCCAATCCTAACTGGCTTCATTACAATGGGTGAATAAATACCCATTTTGGCTTCTTTGCAATGGGTGAATAAATACCCATTTTGTGACATTAACTGCTTTTACCCATTAATGGGTAAATCGGGTTTACCCATTGAATGGGGAGAAGCACTTCTAGCGAAAATGGGTGTTTTTTCACCCATTAATGGGTTTTTACAAACGACCGTGTTGGGTTAATCATGTTAACCTACACGGAAGAAAAAAAGTACCCATTTGAGCAGTTGCGTGTGGGAAGCCAATTTTGGGTATAGTAGTGTTAACGTACCCGTTGTGTATAAATAACTTACTTTTGGGTGAAATTCTACCCAAAAGTAAGTTATTTATACCCAACGGGTCGGTTAACATAACTATACCCAAAATTGGCTTCCCCCCCCCCCCCAACGTTTTTTTTTTTTTTTTCCCCCCCAAAAACAATTTTCCCAAAATATGAGAAAACTTTACTCATAACCGCGGAAAAGTGCACATACTCATTTTATGGGTAAAGTCGCTTTAACCATATTTGAGTACACATGGTTAACTAACAATATAGGTAATGTTTACTTATATATGGGTAACCAATTTAAAGTTAATTTCACGCAAATATAGGTAAATCTAAAACATTATATTTAAATTAGAAGCAAATATGGATATGGATATGGATTTCTCTGTGCTTCAATTATACTACTGCTACTACACGGAGAAACCAAACGATCCAAAATGAAGTGTGATAGTACTCAAAACTAAGTACTCTGATAGGACTACTATTTTGGATATAATTTTGTTCTCACCGGTAGGTAGTTTTAACTAAATCTTAAAGTTAAATTGAAAAAGCCAATTTTACGCAAAGCAAGGTATTTTAAGAGTAGTATGTTTTCAGTATACGTGCGAGGCGCCTTCCATGAAACAATCCCAATCGGAGTGTTGGGCTGCCACTTTGCTTTGGCTGAAAATTTTTGATCGCCATTTAATGAACAATGGTGCTGTGAGGCGGAAGCAAATTCGTGTTTCAGTTTAAAATTTTACGCGTTTATGGATATGGATATGGATCAATTAAGTAAAATTCTGGATTTGGAAACCCCGTTACAAAAAATTTGCCGGTAAGTGTAATTATTTCACTTATTCGATTGCTTTTTCTAATTCTAGTGGCTTTGGAGGGATGGAGAACTTTATTAGTGAAAACCCAGTATTTCAGCAAAGTTCATGGAGATGATCACGGAACTTCGATATGATGAGTCACTTCCTGAAAAGAAGGTCCAGAAGTTTCTTTCATGGCTTTCCTCTATAATTCTTTAGAGTCAACGGCATGCCATGTACCTAGTAAATCGTTTCATGACAAACGAAAAGTACTCGTTTCAATATGAACCTTTAGTGGATTTGATCAAATTTCCAATGGAATGTTTCAATGTACCCGAGAATGTACCAATAAATAAAATACATTTTGATTGATTTGCATTTTTAGATTTCGTTTATTGAATTTAGCTAAAGAAAGTTCACTAAATCAAATTCTCGAATAATATTTTCCAGAAAAAATAAAACTCAATTTTGGATTATTTTTACTGTAGATTCACTGCTACACAAACAGTTCATTTCACTCAGCACTGAGTCTTTTCGAAATACTCAAAATTGGATACTTTGCAAATAACTTAATTATGACTGGTTTTACTTTGCTGTCAAGTTGAGTGAAAATCACTCAATTTTGGATAGTTTGGTTTCTCTGTGTATACTTTTCTAAACCCAACCCCCCCCACAAACACCTACTAATTTTGCCGTAATGAAAAATTGGCATTGAAATATAATCTGAACAAAAGACACACTTTTCATTGAGGTGAAAGTTCATTAGCTGATTAATAGGAAGTTAAATCTTAAATGCTGCCAATTACTGTTAATAGTAAAAATTGTTTCTATATTCAGGACTGTTGAAGAGAAATGTAAGAAAATGTCGATGACAATCTCGATTTACACAAGCAGATTCTGTACTTTTCAAATGATGATATTGAATTGATCTGTTTATTGTTTATCCGAAATGTGAGTTATTTTTAGCGAATTCGTTTTTGATCCTGTTTCAAACTGGATCGGGTATCAAAATTGGGTCGGCTTGTTGTGTGTTAAACGTCAGTTTGTACGGTTTTATTAAATAATTTTGTAACTCGTATCGGATTGAGGTTGGCACTGACCTAGTTCCAACCTAGGTTCAAAAGCGAATTCGATATTAGTTGTGGTATTTTGAAGATATCATTTTGTAAAAGGTTCATAACATATTTTTTCTAGATTTACATATGATAACCATTTAAATAACTTTTGGACTCTGCACCATAAACATCAACTATCAGGGATATGGAGTCAAGTTTAAACAAAGTTTTGAATATGAACCGACAACAACTCAGTGGTCAATTGTACAAGTATACAAATGTTGTCAAAGGTATAACATACATTGGGTATGTTCGGTTTATTCAATGTAATGTGTTTATATTTTTTTATAGGATGGCAGTATCGATGGTTCACGGTGGATGCTCAAGCTGGATTGCTGAGCTATTATCTATGTGAACCATCGAATGATGACTCAACACCACATATCATAGGAAATTCACCTCGCGGTCAAGTTCACTTGGCAGGTGCAGTGATATGCCCTAGTGACGAGGATTCAAAAACATTTACGGTAAATTGTGTATCCGGTGATATGTTGAAGTTGAGAGCAGGAGATGCCAGAGCCAGACAAGAATGGGTAGACGGATTGAGAGCTATTGTGGAAAGCCACTCGAATTCCGCTGCTTCATTACCACCGAGGGATCAACTTGCTGCACACGATGCATTTGGAGCCGCTCGACAACAAATGCAACAAACCGAGCTAAGTAATGCAGCTTTAGCACGTGCGATCGAAAATGTATCCGATCCCCTAGTACACACAGATCCCGATTTATTAATGTTGAAAGCGCTTTCAGCTGCAAATACACATTGTCTACTTCAGTGTCTAGGTTTGCTGCAAAGGCATCAGGAGCTTGCGGATGCTAGAATTGAGCCTACAATTTAAAGCATTTGCTGCATGAATTAAGATCGCGCTATCAAAACTTTATATTTCACTATATTTTTCGTACAAATAGCAAGTGTACCAGGGAATAAAAGAACGGTAAAAATAAGGGAATTATTTTCAGTTGTGAATATAGAAAAAAATACCAGTGAAACAGCTTTGTTCTGTACAGAACAGCCTCTAA
The DNA here is from genome assembly GCA_024533555.2 of Aedes koreicus. Lineage (NCBI taxonomy): Eukaryota > Metazoa > Arthropoda > Insecta > Diptera > Culicidae > Aedes > Aedes koreicus. The sequence goes on along the minus strand of JAHHFK020000744.1, from coordinate 48,506 downwards.
ATTTTACAAGATTTCGCATAGGACTTAAGTTAAAACGCGTTCCTTACTCGCCCAAATTAAATCATTAACGCTAAAATGTTTCTTAAAAATAAATAAAATTTCCCTTCATTGTTTTGTAAATCTGTCGATTTAAGTGAAAATTAATGTAAATTCTCCAATTGGAACACAGCATGAGTAACGAATTGTTTAAAACAAACATTTCAATCGCCGAATTCTGACAAAAAAATCAACCTCGAATCTTATGTTAAATACAACCAGGTAGAAAAAAAAGTTGAAAATAGCGTTAGGACTTCGGATATAACAATCGTCTTGTGAATATGGTACAATCGCTTAGTAGTTTCTATTATCATCGTCTATCCTTATGTTTGTGTTTCTTTTTCTCTTTTTTGTTCTTCTTTGATTTTTTGTGTTCCTTTACTTTTTTCTTTTTACCTTTTTTGCTAGAAGTTTTATCTTTTTCGATCCACTCCTCGACGATGGAATGAGATCCAGTTTTATTGATCATTGCCTTCAACCGGGCATCTAACTGGGTTTGGGTCGACAGTGATGTTGATGAAGCTGTGGCAATTTTGGTGCCCGCTTGGGATGGCAACTTTGGTCCATAATACTGCTCATCTTCGGAACTTGTCGACGAGCCCTCAGAATCTGCACTATTTTCACCAACTTTAGAGTCCGGTTCTGTCCGTTTGATTTCAAAAATACTTTTAAAAATACCTCTTGGAGGAGAGTTGTTTCGCAGTACATTCATTTGACTTGCAGGTTTTATCGCTACCAAGTTTTCCACCAGTTTAATTTTATCAGTTTCATTTATTGAGGAAGCAGAGTTTGTTTGCACGGCGTCTGGTGGTTTTGGGTCAGTTTCCTCGTCCTCATCACTGCTACAGAAAATAGACTTGAAGAGATCTTTCTTTTCTTCCGGCTTCATATTAACGCTCTCTAATACTTTTTGCTCCAAGTCAGTTCGCTTTTCCAGTTTCTTCGAATCCATAGTCTGCAACTGAGGTCTTGGGATATTTTTGCTGGTACTAGGATTATCAACACCGGAAAATAAGTCTTTCGCAGAAATTCTGACGGGAACAGATTCGGAGCATCTTTCATCTTTCGTGCGCCGTTTTGGAATAACAACTGGGGTTACGAAATTTGACTTACTATGCACCGGCGCTTCTAGATAATCGAACACAGAAAACTTGATTTTGGGCTTCGAATTTTCTTCTTCAAGCATCCCGCCAAATGGTTCCGGTACATTAAACCGTTTGCAAAGGTCTTTGTTTGGCTTCCATATTGATCGAACTCGCTTTATTTTAATTTCCAACGATTTTGTAGGATCAACAGTTTCCTTTTCGGCAATCAAGCTTGATTCGGTAACAAATCGATCGGACATTAGACCATCCAGAGGGCGGTACATTCGCTGAGCTTGCGCAAATTCTTTAAATTCACGTTCACGATCCCAAGAAGACATTCCGAGCGGTTGAAGAGAATTGAGAAATTCTTCTTTGGATTTATATTTATCCATTGGCGTGAAAGATACAAACTTATCATACCTTTCTTGTTTTTCGGGATCAGCTATAAACGGTTTGAATCCTTCCTTTGTAGAGCCTAGGTTTCCAGTTGCAAATTGAATGTCAAACTGTAGGGGATCCTTTTTAACTGCACTTTGATTTTGTACTGGAGCCGATGTCTGCGTTGGATTTGATTCATCTTGATTGAATACCTGGCCAGCAACGAAAGAATCCTGTCGTTTGTTAATGATGTCCAGCATTGAGTTTTTGGCATCAGTTGATCTTTCAAGGGGCTTCTCTCCTAAAGCTTCTGCACGTTTTTGGGGATCCAAATCATGTCTTCCTAAACCTTGTATTTTGTAACGGTTCAATTCATGAAACTGTTTTTCCTTTGTATCGTCCAAGGGCTCAAACCGGGAACGCCTCTGTAACCAATTTCGTGGAATAAAGTTACTGGGAACACTGACTCGAAAGACTTTTTTCATTCCGATAATCACTTTTTGCGACGGATGAAATCCGTCGACACAATTGGCATGTGTGCTGCACTTGATTGCTGCCGGTGCCTTAGCTTTATCCTCAAGGGAGAAGTCATATCGAGACATATCGTCTTTTGCATAAACGTCTTCATCATCGTCATCCTCTAAGGCACCTACACCAAAGCCTTGACCTCGAATTGAAAGTTTTTTATTATTTCTATCAACTATTTCCAAGGTGTCAAATAGGTTAAACCTTTGGGCCTCGACAGTTCCACGTTCGAGCCCTGAATATCCTAAACCAAATGTATTGTCCTTTATTGCTGCTAAAAGGGGATCAAAATCATCAGGAGCAAACGTTATTTCATAATCTGACGAATCGTTATCGCTATCAGAATCATTTTCATTGATATTTTCATTTCCTACATTAGGAAGCTCACACCCATACATTTTCGCAACGTAAAGTTCCTTATTATTGCGAGTTTTAGCCTTTCGTTTCTCAATTTTACTTTGTCTTTCGCCCACACCTTGACCTTCACGCCACCCCATGTTTTTGAGCATCCGCATAGCAGTCTTCTCTTTTGCAGGTTCAAGCAATGTCTTCAATACAGGAGTTCCTGGAATAGGCCCATTAAAATTACTTTGAATTAGCCGACGTTTTGTGCTCTGACTAGTATGAGCAAAATCTTCCTTGGTTTGAACTCGCTGCGGTGCGATTCCAAATTCTCCTAGATCTTCATCATCCATAAAATCCATTGGGTTTTGTGATCTAGCAGCAGCTTTTTCCTTGCGAGAGCTTTTAAATTCTGCCGGTTTCCAACCTTCTTCTGATCCAACTGTATTCCAATATCCAGCGGAAAATCCACCGGTAAATGCCCCATGGAATCGACGTTTTCCATTTATATCCAACACTATTTGATCTTCGACTGAAACTGGTTTCTTAGAGGGAATCTCGTCTGAAACACACAAGAATCAACATTCATCCATAAAGTATTGAGAAAAAGTAAATCCTACCTTCCTCATACATTGGCAAAGGTGTGCCAAATCTACACAAAGTCTCTTCGTCTTCATCCATGATAACTGATTTAATTTTATATTTTATATGAAGCAAGCTTATCGCTCATAATGGTAGGTTTTTAAAATAACAATTTTGGCTGCGTAGTATGCAAATATAATTATTATGCACATTCAATTTGTTTTGATTCAATGACGTTTGACGTTTCTTTAAGAACACGGCCGGCTAAACAAAGTCAAATTTGGTTACTATTATCTTACATGCACTCCCGTTCCATTCTACTCAGTGACTTAAACACTGCCCTAATAAATTTCGTACGGTTTTTATAATTTCTTAATTATACGTATCATCCAAACCATTAAAGAAATGGTTGCAGGATTTGTGATATCGTTCGTTTAAGGTAATTTTTTATCAGGGTGGCCAGACTGAGCAGTTATAGGTTATATCGTTATAACATGTTGTGAGCCTATCTTGATGACGAATTTCTTGTTGAAATTTTTGACAACCGTTATAATGTGTTATAACTCTGTCGTCTGAACAAGGCATTAGTAGAATTGTATTCCTTTCTCTTCACGCTAATGCCTGGGACAGACATACAACGTAGAGCGTTGTACTCCTTTATGCCTTGTTCAGACTACACGGGTAAAAATCCATACATATTTGTTGGCAAAAATCCATGTAAAATTCCTCATAATATTCATTTGTTCACACATAAACAGAACCCTCCGAGAAACACATATGAAGTTTACGTGGCAAATGAAAAGTATGTGCGGCCACACATACACGGTGTTCAATAAGTTCGAATACAAGTTTTCATCATTGCGTAGGTATGCGCCATGTACATATTCTGCATTGGTATTGGTGTCAGCTTTAGCTTCATTCATACGCTACCGAATGTGCGCGGTGTTGACATTCTGTTAGTTGTTGTTTGTTTGTTACGCGCGATGAAAGAGTATCGGGACTTCGTAATTAAGCGTTTTTTGAACGGTGAGCGACCCGGCGATATATTCCGGCTGCTGAAATCGCATGGGGTCAAGCGGAACTTTGTCTACACGACCATCAGGCGATACCGGGAGACGTCCTCGACCAATGACCGTGCGAGATCCGGTCGGCCGCGTTCAGCGAGGACGCCACGGGTCATCAAGATCGTGAGGGAGCGAATTCGGCGCAAAAAGAACCGCTCAATCCGGAAAACGGCTGCAGATCTCAACGTTTCCATTGGAACCGCTCACACCATACTCACCAAGGACCTTGGTTTCAGGCCTTACAAAAAACGTAAGGTCCATGGCGTTTCGGAGGCTACCAGCAAAAAGCGGTTGGATCGAGCTAAGAGGATCCTCTCTCGGCACGCTGGTCAGGAGTTTGTTTTTTCGGACGAGAAACTGTTCGTGCTGCAGCAGCCGCACAATGTGCAAAATGACCGGGTGTGGGCGCCATCGAGGGACAGCATTCCTGAATCCAATATAAACATCCCTCGGTTCCAAAGTGCCGCGTCGGTGATGGTTTGGGGGGCAGTATGCAAACGTGGTAAGCTACCCTTGGTGTTTATTGAAAAAAACGTCAAAATCAACGCGGCGTACTACAAAACTGAGGTTTTGGAAAAGGTTGTTGCCCCCAGTCTCCGAAGCCTCTACGGCGATGAGCACTACGTGTTCCAGCAGGACGGTGCACCAGCCCATACGGCAAATGTGGTTCAAGCCTGGTGTCGGGACAATTTAACCGACTTTCTGGACAAAACTTTGTGGCCTCCCAGCTCCCCGGACTTGAATCCTCTCGACTTTTTTGTTTGGTCCTATATGATGGCGAAGCTGAACGAATACAAGGTCAGCACTTTGGATCATTTCAAGACGGTAATTCTCAAAATCTGGGACGAAATGCCCATGCAGTCCGTGCGTGCCGCCTGCGACGCGTTCGAGAAACGTTTGAAGCTCGTTAAGGAGTACAAAGGGGGGGTCATTCCAAGAGAAATGTTGTAAACGTTCCTTGTAAACATAGCTTTCAATAACATAAATCCAAAAAATAAAAAAACATGTTTTCATTTTTTTAACAAATTTTGAAAGTGTATCCGAACTTATTGAACACCGTGTAGTGGTTATTTGTACACATAGGAAGTATGTGTGGTTACAAATAGATTTCATTTGTTGATCAAAAATTCATGTGTGGGACACATAGAAATTATCATTGCTTTTTTATCAGTGTACAGAGTTATAACATGTTATCACGGTTGTCAAATAATTTCAACAAGAAATTCGTCATCAAGATAGGCTTATAACATGTTATAAGAGCACCCGTACCGGTGCGCGTCTAAACTATATTTGATCGCCCTCACCATCACTTCCAACTGTATCGGACGACACTAAAACACTGGCCAGACTGAGCAGTTATAAAATGTTATAAGCCTATCTTGATGGCGAATTTCTTGTTGAAATTATTTAACAACCGTTATAACATGTTATAACTCTGTAGTCTGAACAAGGCCTAAAAGCGCTAGCAAAATTGTAGCGCGACTATCGGAAAGCATCAGGCGCTCAAATTTAGCAACGCGATAGTGGCGCGAGACAGGGTTGCTATTCGACTGCCAATTGTCAAAAATCTCCGATTGGTTTGTTGTTTATTTTTGTTTACGCAATCAGGATTAGAGGCAAATTTTGAATTTGATTCAAAGAAAATTATTGCTTTATCAACTTTAAGTCAATTTGGTTTAATAATAAGAATTTTATCAATACGGTCGTGCGATGGCATTTTCAGGATTTCTCCTGGATAGATTTTTGGTTGGCATGAAAGAGAACCATTAGCCGCAATGGCCGCTCTGGCAACATCTGGGGTGTCGCGGGGGAATCTGTAGGAGATGTTTTACGCCAAACCACGTGGTGCGACGGTTTTTTCTACATGTTTTGTTTTTTCTTGATGAGACTTTCGGTAGGCCTGAAAAGAACCATTTGCCACATTGGCCTCTCTCGGAACCTCTGAGGTGCCCCGGGGGAACCTGTAGGAGGGGACATTTCGGTAGGCATGAAAAGAATATTTTACCACAATGGCCCATCCGGAAACCTCTGGGGTGATTTGGAAAAATATAAAAAAAGAAATATATATATTTTTTCCCAACCCCCCCCCCCCCCCCAGACACCCCCCCCACCCCAAGTGTTCTTCCCCCCCCCCCCAAACCCCCCCCCAAAAAAAACCCCCAGAAAGAGCCACCCCAATTGACTATGTTTATAACCAACCCCCAACCCCCCAAACCGATGATGGACCCCTAGTTTACCACCCACCGAAACAAAACACGGTAACAAAAAAAAGTACCGCCCGGTGTGAGATTGAGTGACTAAACTAAAATGACAGCTCGATGCGCTAGTATTTTAGTCGTCCAGATAGTTGCGCCCGATACGGATGCTCTAACCAGCGGGTGGATACCCAAGTAACCACGAGGCTGTAATAGCATGCATATATAGGGCATATGTATTACGTCTAGTGCATTATTGAAGTTGGATTAAAGCTGAAAAGGGCCCCACTAAGATCGAACTAATGCTATATCTTTTGTAATGCCATAAAACATTGCTAAAGTAGCATTATTGCATTGGTAATGCATCACTACATTCTTAAGCTAATCTAACGCTTCATTACTTGATAACTGTTGAATTGATGCGATCCCGCATTACCGATGTTGATTTTGGGTTGAATAAGTGCAATAATATAATGCTTGTGGTTACTTGGGTAGTCGAAGAAAATAAATATTTTTTTTCCCCAAGGAAGAACACACCCCCCCCCCCCACTATTTTTTTCCCCCCCCACCCCAACCCCCCCCCACACACACCCACAAAAATCCCCACAAAAAAAAAAACAAACCAAAAAAAAAAAAAAAAAAAATTAACCCAAGGGGAACAAAAAAGCCCAAAAGCCCCGGCAAGGGGCCACACCCCAGGGGTATTCCCGCAACAAGGGTTCCAAAACAGTGAACCAATTTCAAATCGCTAGTTGCACATTGATTGTTGTTATAACTGCTCAGTCGAAGGGGTTCTACAACAGTGAACCAATTTCAAATCACTAGTTTCATATTGATTGATGATACTAGCGATTTGAAACTGGCTCACTACTTTAGAACCCCTCGATCCCAAGTTCATCTTGCAATATATTTTCGTGCTGTTAGGTACTAGAATATTTGTTTTTGTTTTGATTCGTTCAGTTATTTTGACAGAATATTTGAAGGGTAAGTCGTTGTTAACTATGTTTGTAGTGTCGATTCATTAGGTCAGGCGCTGACTTGATGTGGCCAAGGCGCCTCGACTTAAGCTTGGGACCGATGTGCTAGTACTTCCTGAGCCATAAACTATATCCATTTTCTCCTTGACTCTCCAGCCCCTGATTGTATTCAGTGTGATATTTTTTTCAATCAATCAATACGCTTTCTGCGCATATATAGCGAATTTTGACCTCAGTTTTGTCAGATTTTAATTAGTGCTCTAAAGCAAACGGGAGCTAAAACACTCCCAAGTAACCACAAGCATTATATTATTGCACTTATTCAAACCAAAATCAACATCATTAATGCGGGATCGCATTTATTCGACATCATTAATGCTGGATCGCATTAATTCAACAGTTGTCAAGTAATGAAGCGTTATCTTAGCTTTAAGAATGTAGTGATGCATTACCAATGCAATAATGCTACTTTAGCAATGTCTTATGGCATAACAAAAGATATAGCATTAGTTCGATCTTAGTGGGGCCCTTTTCAGCTTTAATCCAACTTCAATGATGCACTAGCCGTAATGCATATGCCCTATATATGCATGCTATTATAGCCTCGTGGTTACTTGGGCTGGCCAGACTGAGCAGTTATAACATGTTATAAGCCTATCTTGATGATGAATTTCTTGTTGAAATTATTTGACAACCGTTATAACATGATATAACGATATAACTCTGTAGTCTGAACAAGTCATTATACTTTGTTCAGACTACAGAGATGTAACATAATACAAGGGTGTTTTGAAAAATATCAACAAGGAAAATGTCATCAAGATAGCCTTGCATTATGTTACAACACTGTAGTATGAACAAAGCATTAAGTTGAGGTAAGGGGTTTGTTCTTGGATTGAGATGGCCGCGTTGCTACAAAATGATCTGAAATGTTTAATTTATTTATCATTTGAAACTTGTAGTCAATGTTACATGATGTATGTTCTCTTTAGAAAGATGTATGTTTTTAATGAAATATGGGAGCTACACACCAAATTCCCAAAATTTTGTTCGGTACTCTTTTTTGCTGAATTCGGTATGTACAATCGAAATTTCACCGAAAATTTTGTAAAATATGACATTCCAGCAATCAAGCATACTGAATTTCTGTAAGTTACAGAAAATTACCGAACATTGTAAAAGATAACAACCGATCGAAACTGTAAAACGCTGCAGTTCCGCAATACTGTAAAAGAAATGACGAATGTACTGTATATTTAATCTTTTGCAGAATCAACTGTAAACAAAAATACCGAACAAATTGTAAATTTTTTCCATGCTGTCATACTTGACATTTTGAAGTTGCTTGTTGGTCATTTCTGTTGAGTTTCATGGTGCGACCAAAAGTAAGTGCCAGAAATGGAGGTAGGGAAAAATTTAAAAAGGTAACCCAAGCGATAGTACGTCCAACAGTATGTCTGATTACCCTTGTTTCTTATTCACACATATGTATATTACAGATTTCTTGAGAACGTTGGCAATAACACGCCACAAAATCTGAGCTGTGATGCTTAACGGCTATTACAAGAAATGGTTTGAATAAATACCAATGGACCTCGAATGAATGCAAAAAATATTTAATTTATCACATTAATTGTCCGAAATGTAAAAATAAAGAATGAAATTTAATAAAAACCCCTTTACGAACAAATCTATAAATTCAGCTGAGAAACTGTAAATTCTTTACATTATTTTCGGTGAAAATAGGACAGTGCGCGTTACCAATCGTTCAGCAAAATTTACAGGGCGGTGCGGAGTATTTTGACAGCTCAGTAGCGGAGTTAAATTTACTGAACGTACTGTAAAACTTTAAAACTACCGAATCGATTACCGAATATTCAGCTGTTTCATATTCGGTAAAAAATTACAGTATACTGTAAAAAAATCTAAGTGTGTACATAGTTTTGGCACAGACAAACAGACGTAACACTAAGAACAAATTGCCTTACAATACATCGTCCTAAATATAAATTGAGATACGTTAAAACACTAGCGCTATCTGACGGCCGCTCTGCCCATTTCTGTGTCAACCATGTTTGATAGTCTTGCCTGCCGCAACAGCTGCCAACGAGCGCGCTCATGAAACACACGCACACTACTTCAGGCTCGCTTGACTGTCAATCGTTTGTTTTGAAGCAAGCGAAGCAGGTTCGTTGAAAAGTCAAAATTAGTGGACGCTTGCTCCTCCGTTACATCCTCGGTCAATTCATGATTGAACAGACTGGCAAGGAACTCGATGTCTTGGAATTCAATTTCCGTTTTGTGGGATGGGAATCTCAGGAATAATGTGCTTAGCAGCAGGTTGCGACGGGATGGCATTGCCCCGTAACCTAAACAATGATTCTATGCTCATAATAGATAACAATTAAATTACTTTTTTGCTTACCCTTTCTCAGGCTTGTAACAGATTTTATAACCTGTCGAGTTGAAATGGTCGGAGCATAGTTTCCGCTTTTCGACCGCCTTTTGTTTGCCTCCATCAAATTCCACCACAATCTCCCTTGACTGGCGAAATTTCACCCACTACGCGCATCTACTTAATGTCAAAATTAAATTCTATGTACTAGTAATAATAATCTTAATAAATTTCATACCTTTCCACGTTATGGGGAAAACTAAAGAAGCATTTTCCGCAGTTTTTACCTTCCCGATTAGAGCAAAATATAAAATTTACGATTGCGTCCCATGTTTTGACGAAACAAAAGAAACAAAACATTTCCGAACACACTCACACTTGCAAGCGATGCTAGTGCAAGGTAATCACTCAGCAGGAAAATGTCATAAATGTCGATGCGAGCGCTGTGAGTGGTGGCTTGGCCAACTATTTGTATTCTAATTAATCGTTTTTTTAGGTGGAAGATGGGCATCAATTAGAGTGTTACGTCTGCTTGTCTGTGTTTTTTTTTTTTATACATACACACAGAAAAAAAAAAATATAAATAAATTTTATAATCAAAAAAAATAATAATAAATAAAACAAACAAATTATTTTTTTTTTTCCCCACCCTGCAAAAAAAAAAAAACAAAAAAAATATATTATTTTTTTTTTTTTTCACACAAAAAAAAAATTTTTGGTAAAAAAAAAAAAAAAAAAAAAAAAAAAAAAAATACCAAATATTATTTTTTAAAAGAAAAAAAAAATATTTTTTTTTTTTACACACAAAATTCATCCAAAAAAAAAAAAAAAAAAAAAAAAAATATATTAAAATTTTTAAAAATTATTTTTTATAAAAAAAAGGGCACCACAAAAAAGTTTCTGTTTCTCCCCCAAAAAAAAACAGCAAGAATGAATAACTATATGCCGACGAAAAGAAACTCTTAGAAGGATGATCCACAGAATTAATATACCGTTGTTCTAGCCGTTCTTCCACACGCTGAACTGATGAATTTAATTGATCCTCTTCTTTAGATGGAAGTAGTTTGAGCCCAAACTCTCCCAATTTAACCATGGTGTACCAGTGTAAACTCGACGACATCGTTTCCCTATAAAATGCAAAATATGTATTAGTGGAATAAACATTAATTGATGAATTACATTATACTTGCGCCCTGTCACAAATAAACTGTTTGTCGAAATACTTCTTCGATATTCCAGCTGTGTCCAGAAGAACATGGCATTAAAATCGGGTATGCTAATTCTTCGTTTGATTTCTCACCCAAATCGTTATTATGGTCTAAATCTACAGAAAAAGACGTAAAAATGAAAATTAAATACAAATTAAAGCGAAATAGGGAATATTACTTGCGAAAACTGCATATAAATTCTTTGGAAGCTCTATCTCGTCCAGCACAACGTTTACTGCCACCATTTTAAAGATTTTTATTTTGCGCTTTAACGCTTCCTCTCTTGATTCGTTAACTCCTTAGTGATATTTCCAATCTTAATCAAATTTATGTGTGAGATGTTATGGTTTTCAACCATTAGTTCTGACACATATTTTTCAAATGGAATACTTTTGTTTACAATCTTGTAAGTTTATTAAAAGGTTAAAAGTATGTTTTTTTTAGCTAGTTCATTTATTTGGCAGGCTCAATTCCTTTAGCTTTACGGAGCCGATAATTCATTGTTTTTTTTATATAATGAACGTCTTAATACTAGCGTTAGTATGACTTGTGCCGTTTACTCGCGGTTTACCCGAGGTTAAAAGGGGTGCCATTTTTTGGGGATGGATTGGACAGAGGAATATGGAAATGGGATGCTGTGGTCTCATCAGATAGTTGTCGCCAGCACTTTGTACGGTATGGTCAAGGTTCCCTTTTGGTGTTTGGCCGGTTGTGGTTACCATTGGGTGACGATGAGATTCCTCAGATGTCGGAACAAAACAAACACAAACAAATAAATAAAGAGAAAAAAAAAACACAAGGATGTTAAACTCTTATACTAGACATATGGAGAAACACATAAATTGATTGCATATAACACAGATCGCGAGATCCCAACACATCTCTCATAGGAACATAAGGTTGTCTTCGTTGGGCCTCTAGGGTATTCAAAAGTCGTGTTCTGGCGGCGTAATTATCCGTGCATTGCCAGACTGCGTGATCGATGTCATCATAACCGTTTCCACACCGGCAAAGATTGCTGTCCACGAGGTTAATGCGATAGAGGTGTGCATCTAACTGGTAGTGGTTGGACATAAGTCTACTCATGACACGGATGAAATCACGGCTAACGTGAGGTCCTTAAACCACGCCCTCGATGAAACAATAGGAATGATGGAATGTAACAGCCGTCCTAGATTTCCGGTGTCCCAATCGGTTTGCCAACTCGAAAAGGTACTCTGACGTACTAAATGGTAAAATTCATCGTGAAATTTGTCTATCATACAAATCGCCTTCCTGGGCGCCCACCTTTGCGAGCGAGTCCGTTTTCTCATTGCCTGGGATTGAGCAATGTGAAGGGACCCATACAAAGGTGGTCAAATATGATCTTTCGACCAGCACACTCATCTGTTTCCTTAGTTTTGAAAGGAAATAAGATAAGTGTTTACTAGGTTTCATCGACCGAAGGGCCTCAATCGTACTGAGGCTGTCCGAGAAGATGAAGTAATGGTCTGCGGGCATGTTGGAAACCATCCCCAATGCGAAGTTGATTGCTGCCAGCTCAGCAACATAAACAGAACAAGGTTCCTGAAGTTTGTGGAAGGCACTAGAGTTTTCATTGAAGACACCGAAGCCAGTGGATCCATTGAGGCGAGACCCATCAGTGAAAAAACTTTTTTCAGAATTGACGTGTTGGTACTTTTCAGTAAAAATACGCGGAATTATAATATAACGAAGTTGATCCGGAATCCCATGAGATGCTTGTTTCATGGAAAGATCATAATGGATTGAGGAACTGCTAAAGGTGAAGTGAGCACAGTCTGGAGTATAGCACGGAAGACACATATCCGACGATATGTATTGGTGGTAAATTCTCATAAATCGAGATTGTGTGTTCAACCCTAACATTTCTTCAAAATTTTCTATTACATATGCGTTTTTCACTCCACATTTGATTAATATTCTGAGCGAGAGCTCCCAGAACCGATTCTGGAGAGGTTTTACTCCTGCTAGAACTTCGAGACTCATGTTATGCATTGAAAGCATATAACCAAGAGCAATACGCAGACAACGATATTGAATTCGTTCCAATTTTAGAAGGTGACTTTTTCTTGCCGAGAGAAAGCAAAAAGAGCCATACTCTAGAACAGAGAACAGAGTTGTTTTATAAAGAGTTATGAGGTCACCCGGATGGGCACCCCACCATGTGCCACAAATTGAACGAAGAAAGTTGATCCTTTTTTGGCATTTTTGCTTCAAATACGTAATGTGGGCATTCCAAGTGCACTTTGAATCAAACCAGACCCCAAAGTATTAGAAAGATAACGATTGGGTAATGTTTCTGCCCATAAGATTAAGCTGTAATTGGGCTGGATACCGCTTTCGAGTAAACACTACCAGTTTAGTTTTCTGCGGTGAGAATTCGGTCCCTAGGTTCCTAGCCCAAGAAGATAGGTTATCTAGGGAATTTTGCAATGGTCTTTGCAAGTTTACGACATATGAGCCTCTTAAAGAAACCACACTGTCGTCAGCAAGTTGTCTTAGCGTGCATTGTTCTGCCAAACAATTGTCAATATCTTCGACGTAAAAGTTATAAAGAAGGGGGCTGAGGCATGAGCCTTGGGGTAGGCCCATGTAATTAATTCTGGAAGTTGTCAGTTCTTCAAGTGAGAAGATCATTTTCTTTTCTGACAACAAATTGTTCAAAAAATTATTTAAAATTCCGGGAAATCCACATCTCTGCAGATTATCTGACAGGATATCAATGGAAACTGAATCAAAAGCCCCCTTAATGTCCAGGAATACTGAAGCCAATTGCTCCTTTTGCGCAAAGGCCAGTTGAATATCTGAGGAAAGCAGCGCTAGACAATCGTTTGTTCCTTTGCCCTTGCGGAACCCAAACTGTGTATTTGATAGAAAGTTATTTGATTCGACCCAGTGATCGAGCCTTCGAAGGATCATTTTTCCAACAATTTCCTTATGCACGAGAGCATAGCAATCGGACGGTATGAATTATGATCAGACGCTGGTTTACCGGGCTTTTGAATAGCTATCACTTTGACCTGCCTCCACTCAGGCGGTACTATGTTGTTTCGAAGTAAGGAATTATATAAGTTCTGAAAGCGTCTTTTTACGATATCTGGGAGATTTTTCAGAAGATTGAATTTTATCATATCGCATCCGGGTGAGGAGTTATTTGAAGAAAGAAGAGCCATAGAGAATTCCAGCATTGTAAATGGTCTGTCCAGAGAGCCACCGTTTGGAGACGTTTCTCGAAAAATATGTTTTGCTGGAACAGAATCCGGAGAGACCTTTTTCGTGAAGTCGAATATCCATCGGTTGGAGTATTCATCACTCTCATTGGAAGATGAGCGATTACGCATTTTGCGAGCCACCCTCCACAAGGTTTCTCGTGAGAGTCCCTCGACAAAATTTCGCCAATATCCGCGTTTTATTGCTTTGACAAGTTGTTTAAACTGTGTTTCAAGCTTTGAATATTCCTCGAAGTAAGTGGAAGTCATGTGTCTACGGAAAGCTTTGAAAGTGTCAGATTTTTGTAAATACAATTTTGTGCATTCATCGTCCCAGCCAGGTGTGGCTGGTCTCCTTTTGAAGGGTGCACTTGGAACTTTTCTTTTTTGTACTTCCAATGAACTTTTGTGGATCAGATCGGCAAGGAATCGATATTCTTCTAACGGTGGAAGTGTATCGACGGATTCAGTACCGATTGTTACCGCCGTTGCATATTTTTGCCAATCGATGTTCCTTGTCAGGTCGAATGGAACTCGAGATGGTTCTGAAGGTTGAGGGCCACACTTAATTGAAATAATGATTGGTAAGTGATCGCTACCATGGGGATCATTGAGAACTTTCCACAGACAGTCCAATGAAAGCGATCTTGAACAGAAAGATAGGTCGAGTCTGCTTTGTTGAGCAGGAGGTTTAGGTATGCGCGTCGCTTTCCCAGTGTTCAAAATTGACAAATTGAAATCGTCACATAAATCATAAAAAGTAGCCAACCTATAGTCATCATATAGGTCCCCCCATCCAGTACCATGGGAATTCATGTCACCCAGAATTAATACTGGGGACAGTAAAATAGAAACTAAATTCCAGAGTTGACTACGGCAAATGGAAGTTCTGGGAGGAACGTAGACTGAAGCTATGCAAAGGTTTTTATTCTTTGCAGTTACTTGACAAGCGACGATTTCAACGCCTGAAAGAGATGGTAGAGAAATTTTGTAGAAAGGGTAGCACTTTTTGATCCCTAAAAGCACTTATCCGTAAGAATCATCTCTATCCAGGCGTATAATGTTAAAATCGTGGAAATTGAGTGCATTTTCTGAAGAAAGCCATGTTTCACAAAGAGCAAATAAATCATAATCGGAATTGTGAACTAAAAACTTGAACGAGTCTAGTTTAGGCACCAGACTACGGCAGTTCCACCATAGTCTAACTCTAAGACCAGTAGGTCCCGAACAAATACGATTTTTTTCTTGGCTCAGTCAGTACTAGCACATCGGTCCCAAGCTTAATAATACGCCCCTAATAATGAACTCACACGAACACACTCTCAAATATTCTATCAAAATAACACAGTAAATCAAAACAAAGGCGCAAATATGTATAGTTAGGTGCTGGCTTCAAGGTGTACTTCGGACCAAGGGGTTCTACAATAGTGAACTAATTTCAAATCGCTAGTTGCATATTGATTGTTGGTTCCACTGTAGTACAGTGATCATATCTCCGACCTAATTCGATGAATTATCCATCGAAAGATACGATCGATGCTAGGAGGGGCCATGAAACAGTCAATTGCTTAAGGTATGATTCTAATGACGGGAGCAAGGCAGAAACTAAGCTTCTTAGAGGCTCTTGTATATTAAACATGTCTAAAATGAATGCCACAATGTCCAAAAAAGCTATCAATCCTCGATCGGACTTGGGTTCTTTTTGGAAAGGTTGAGGAGAATAATTTTTATTATTATTTTTCTTTTTGGGCAATGGTGGGAAGTCCTTACTGCATCCAGGAATTGGAGCAATAGCAACCTTCAGTTTTGCAATTTGTTCCCCATTAGCCTGAACATTTTTCAATCTTGTGGAGGTGACTTTTGTTATCTTACGGCGCACTTTCGGAGAGGAACGTTTCCTTTTTGAAGATCCGGGTGCGTGTACCACCTTAGAATTACCTACATCAGATAAGTCAGAGTCCGATTTTTCAGCTGATAAAATCAAAAATTGTTTTTCGTCAAGAACTGCTGTTGCAGATTTAAGCATTTATGCATAATACAATTTTGAACAGAATCGGCGAAGGTCACCCGAAACGAGTCTGAAAGTTGATAAACCTTTTTTTCGTCTTGCAACGATGCTGAATGCAGTTGCTTTACATCCAGTATAGTTATAAGTTCACGAGCAACTTTAGAGTTCTTGAAACAACCAGAAGCTCGTCCTCGACGGTCAGACTCGCATCGGAGACAACGCCATCGATCTCCACTGCTCGCGAAGGGCATATACACAGTATTCAATATTGAATGCTTCGTGGTCAGCAATGTTATTAGCTATGTCCAAACCCGGCGCTTCAACACGCAGTCTATTAAATCTCTCTTTGTGAATCGAGACACCAGGATATTTTCGCAGCAATTCTCTCGAAATGTCGAGAGTTTTCAAGGGTTTATCTTTGGGCCGAAAAAAGACAACCCAAGGTCCCTTTGAGAACGGATGGTAGTGCTTTATGCGTGTAACTTTAGCCACAAGAGCGGCCATAATTATGCACAAAGAAACAAAAACACAATCACAAAAAAAAAACCCTCCACCAATCAATAAATTTAAATCCTTATATAAAAAAAGAAGAAACATTTTTTTTGCAAATAGGGTATGTGTCCCTTGACTCAGCCTAATATGCATCAATCGATTACATTTTTTACTATAACTCATAAAGTATTTGAGCTGGAAGCGATATTTAACTAGTTATACACTTGCTTAGATATTTTCAATATGCCATTTGGTAGTATGTATCACGAAAAGTTACAAAACTCATTTTATAAAATCAGAAACTATCGAGGGATATGGATGTAATGTCGGTCTATAAGCGCCAAACTGGGTCTATTCATGGATGCAACTTCGACCCATTCGATATATTTGTTATTAAATGTTGTCTTCATAAGATTTTTTTTCTGATTTTCATATTCAGTGCATTTCTAGCTGTATTCGCTCTACTCAACAAACAAAATTATAAATCAAACTATACTTAAACTGCTAAGAGTCACTTAAATGATTTTCACATATGATTTAGCGACCATTTGATAATCAAAACATTATAATTCACTCTACACAGATTTTGTTCCTTTAGTTTGTGTTAAGGTGAGCCATATGGAAAACTTTCAACCGAAACTCAGACATTTTAATTGTAAATTTTACAACATTTTTACTACGCTTTCCATATAACAGGCCATAGTTGGGAACGTGGAAAAAAATATGTTCCTAACATTGGGTCTATGGTTTTCTTGTTAAATCATTCTTATTTTACCTATGTGACCTGTTAGTTTATAACGTGTGACTATTTTCTGTACATCTTGGCTGTATTATTCGGTTTATAGGTTCAATTTTTGCAAATTAAGATCATTCGAAGATCGTGTAGATAATCTGTTCAGCTTAACCAGTAAAGTCATGATGTCTAAAAAGTTGAGGAAATCGAAAATTACGCGGAAGTGAACAACTATTAATTGATCAATATTGTCTCAATCGCTTTAAAATCAATCGGTCATCCTGATAGGAACATAATTTTGTTGTAGAAGGAGATGTCTCGCTCATCGCCATGAGGCACCAAGAGTGGACAGTAATGTTTTGCTAGAATGAAAGATATGAAGAGAAAGTTGAAAGTTCCGTCAGTGTACGGTAGGCTAGAAATAGAACAGAGGTATTGAAAAAGGAGATAGCACTCAACACAACCAAAATCAACACTATTTTGCACCGCACACCGTTGCAAACAACACCACACACTCCAAGACCCCAATTCTCTGCAACCTCAAGGAAACGGCCACGGGTTCTGCTAGACGCACCAACAAGCCACGATATGGTATCTGTTGGTACTAAAGAAATCGCACCTGATGAATCCATCCCGTTAGCTGCGACGCAAGGGGCGGATATGTTTTGGTTGTATCTGTCCGGCTTCGATCCGCATGCAACGGTACAACACATTGAGAAACTCGTTCAAAACAATCCCAAAACCGATAACGTTGTGAATGTTGTCAAGTTGGTGCCGAAAGGGAGAACTCTGGATGACCTAACATTTGTAGCTTTCAAAGTCGGCCTGAAAATGGAGCTAAAGGACACTGCCTTATCTGGATCGTCATTGCAAAAGGGAATTAGCTTCCGTCAGTTCGACTTTAGCCACACCGCATCTTCTCGAACGACATTTCGCTTCCAACCCACACCAGAAGAAATCCATCAGCAATAATAATCAATCTACGGTACTGTAGTATCGAGTATTTTATAATTTCAAAATCAATAACAGTGCAGAATCAGAACACCTTCAGTATACATCTTGATAGTATGATACCTACAATAGATACACTTTGTACCCGAGAAGAAGTAATAAAGGAGACAGTTTCATTTCGACTAATACCGTGAATAGATGTCCGTTATCCGAAATTCCCACTCGCATTCAAGAGTCTACATTTGACGACGAGGAAAAAAAAATGTAGTTTTGTTTCGCTGTGCGTTTTATTTAGTGAAAAAATAATACGGGTAATTATATGGGATCTACGGCTATTTTACAAAATTATTATTTAGAATGTTCATTTCCCGGAGAAAAAGAAAATCAACGTGGAATTTGCATGAGAAGAAAATCATAATGGCGTTAACTCATGAACGCACGCTAGTCGCTAATTTGTGTGAAGTGATTTTGATTTAGTTTGGTGTATCAAAAAGATATTAGTTATCAGCTATGGTTAAGCAAATGGTGGTGGATCTGAAAGAAAATGAATAGGTATTTGAAAATTTAGTGAAAATGTGTGATCCAGAAAAAAATCAAAATGGTCGGATTTCCGGTTAGTGACGATTATCAATGATCAGTTTTGGAACGGGCATAGAAGTGTGTGTGTGTGTGAATGTTTTTCGTACCTTGAGAGTATGTAGTTGTGATGCGACATTTATGGGAAAAAAAATTAGTTTGTTCGAATCATATTTGCCCCAGTAGAATAGTGTACGTGACATCATTCTAACAGATGAAGAGGAATTCAATGAACAAAGATACAGATAATAAACTCCTTGAGCATGGAAAAGATGAGATAAGGTGTTAGTGACTAGAGAACGAGCTGCCGTTATCGAGTGAGTGCTTGTTGTAGGGAATATAGGAATAATGCTGAAAAAGAAGTAAATGATGATTGTGGTAGTGCAGTGGTATATCGAAAACCGCATGGAGAATGTGTAATGATGGGAACGGTACGGCAAAGAAGAACATTTAGTGAAAAATCTTCAATCTTTTCAATAAATTCAGCGGTTTTTCTCGAGAGATGATGTACTGTAAGTAAATTGAGATTATATTCATTCAATGCTAAGAATTATCATTTATTTGTGTGAGACCATGTAAGAGAAATGACTCTAGTTTCACTTAAATGTGAATGAACAAATGACTGAGTATTGCTACGAAATTATATGGGTTGAAAACCGGATATTTCTCAGGCCTTGAATACGAGGTTGACAAAAAAAAAAAAAAGTTTTTGGAGGATAGTTTTGGGTCAAATATTTTCAAATAGTTTGTTCATTCAACGGCATGCATTCATTCATTGTATTTGATTTGGTTGATCTGTACTGAAATGGGTTGAAAACCGGATTCATTACAAATGCTATTTGGGTAAGGGGAGTGAATATACCGGGAAAGAGGGATGAAAACGAAATGGGCTGAATGCCGGATTCTAAAAAAAATTGTGCTTTATTCTGCAGTGGAATGAGATGTAATACCATCAGGGAAGATAGAAGCATTCGAAAGGGGCTGAACGCCGGATTCGGGAAAAAAGACTAAAATTGTGTGTTTTTATTCTACAGTGCCGACATAAATGGATTTTATTAGACGTGAGCATATAATCCAAGTAAGGCTACAAAATAAATAAAAATGAATGCCATTGGTTAAGATGCCTTGGAGTTACGTTTTTAAATGGACTGTGCACTGGAACGTTGAATC
Source organism: Aedes koreicus (assembly GCA_024533555.2). Taxonomy (NCBI): domain Eukaryota; kingdom Metazoa; phylum Arthropoda; class Insecta; order Diptera; family Culicidae; genus Aedes; species Aedes koreicus. The sequence continues at coordinate 28,559 of JAHHFK020000744.1, read as the reverse complement.
CATAGAAGGAAGAATATTTCGAATAAAAATAATTAAACGTTGTGGAGAAGTACTGTACATGACACGGTATTTTACAAGATACGTGATTAAATGGATTTTGCGGAGAATTTTATTCACATAGCCGTGTGTTTTCCAGGGCTAATTAATTCATAAGGTTTTGTTTGTAATGAAATGGGTTGAAAACCGGATTCATAACAAACGGAGGAGTAGAAAAAAAAATGCAAAAGTGATTCAACATTAGGTAAGGGAATTGAATCAGGTAAGATAACATGAGAGTAAATGAAATGGGCCAAATGCCATTCTATGAAAATTGTAATTATAGCTTCATTCTGTAGTGGAATGGTTAAGGTACCGGATTCACCAACTGTTACTGTATTGAATGTTAGTAATTATTGAAACTAATACAAATATGTACAAGATTAATGAAAATGTTTGCCTTGGTTGCGAAAATATGGAGTTATATCATAAAGTGGGCTGGACGCCGGGTTCAGAGTCTTAACTGTTTTGAGAATAGGCTAATATTTTAAACATCGGCCACAATTTGATACGGTACACCACACTTATCAAAACGCACTAGTAAAATGTAGAAGTTTGAAAAGGAAATGGACATTAAAAAAAAAAACAAAAAAAAAATTTTTTAACTTTCTTCTAGAAATGGATTCAATGCGTCCAATCAAGCCATTTGATGCAAAGGTGGAGAATCTATTGGAAAAAGATAGGCCTCTTAGCGAAGTTGTAGCGATTGGAAAAACGATTGAGGACGTTGAAATACACTGCAAGGAATTGGTTTCAACAAATAAAGAATCGAATGCAGTAAACAAAGTGGATGTGCAAAAGTTTTCCGATCCAACAACTTTCCGAGGTCAACAGCCATGGTCTTTTATGACACCAACAGAATTGCGAAATCAGTATGCTCGTGGTCAATGGCGCCCCTCACATTCCGGAAACAGACCTGAGATCCTTGGCCCATCACGGCAATCAAATCGGTTTTCACCTAGGCCGAAAGAAAGATCGGCTGATGCGTTCCAGCGACGAAACTATGAAGATCACAGAATCTGTTTTGGATGTGGTCGTCGTGGACATGCCAAAGGAAGTGAAAGATGTCCAGCCAAGCAGGCTCAATGCCGGAGTTGCAATCGGTTAGGACATTTCGCTAAGTGGTGCACGAAGCGATCCGAAAATTATAATGATACAATACCCGCAAAGCGAATCAAAGCAGTATATGAAACAGAAATGCATCAGGACCTAGAGAAGAAGGATGAGGAAATTTGCTATGTGATGGGACAAAATACGTTTAAATTCAAAATCGGTGGAATTGAGATCCCCATGGCTATTGATTCAGGAGCGGCAGCAAACATAATAGATGAGATGACATGGAAGAGGCTACTATCGTCCAAGGCAAAGGTGTGTTTCGAACCAGAAGTCGACCGATCGTTCAAAGCATATGGATCCGAGCAGCCGCTCAAAATGATCGGGAAGTTCACCTCAGAAATTCAAGCAGGAAACAATAAAACACATGCCATGTTTTACATAGCAAAAAGCGGCAGACAATGTTTGTTGGGTGATGAAACAGCAAAAATGCTAAACGTGTTAAAGATTGGGTACAACATAGATTCAGTCCGCTCTTGCGTTTTTCCGAAGATAAAAGACATCGTTGTGGAAATACCGATCGACTTATCAGTGAAACCAGTACAGCAACCCTACAGACGTGTTCCGTTTGCGTTGGAGCCCAAAATTGCCGAAAAGCTGCAGTACCTATTGAATCAAGACATAATTGAACGTGTAAATGAGCCAATTGTTCCTATCGTCAAGGATTCAGGAGAAGTTCGCCTATGTGTTGATATGAGACGCGCTAATTCTGCAGTGTTGAGGGAGACCCATCCACTACCAATCATCGATGAATTATTCAGTGGGATAGATGGAGCGATTCGTTTTTCAAAGCTGGATATTAAGGAGGCCTACCATCAAGTGGAAATATCAGAGCGGTCCAGAGAAATAACGACTTTCATAACCAAACAAGGCCTTTTCAGGTACAAAAGATTGATGTTTGGAATAAGTTGCGCTCCCGAGGTTTTCCAAAAAGTCATGGAATCAATTTTGGCTGGGTTAAATGGTGTGATAGTCTACCTTGATGATGTGTTAGTATATGGAAAATGTCAACAAGAACATGATCTCAGATTGGAACAAGTACACAATCGTTTAAAACAGTATGGGGTTCTCCTAAACGAATCTAAATGTGTGCAAAATGTGTCTAGGTTGGAATTTTTAGGGCATGAACTCTCAAGTGATGGTATCCGCCAGACTGAGAGCAAAATCACCGCTATAAAACGCTTTCGTGAACCACACAATGTCTCCGAACTAAGAAGTTTTCTCGGGCTGATAACTTACATCGGGCGATTCATTCCACAACTGGCTGAAAAAACAGACTCATTAAGAAAACTACTGCGTACTGGAGAGCACTATAAGTGGAATTTGGAGCAACAAAAATCTTTTAATGAAATCAAGGCTGCAGTATGTAACACCAAGTTTTTGGGTTATTACAATCCTATGGACCTTTGCATTGTTATTGCTGATGCAAGTCCTGTAGGACTCGGAGCAGTTTTATTGCAAGAAGACAAATGAGCATGATTGACCGCCCACGGATGCAATTCCGTTATTGCCAGATCAGCTGTATTTGCACAAAGAACCAACAGATGATGTTTGGGACTCACATACATCTTCAATGTGTAAAAACTGGTGACCCAATATAAAGCAATACCGGCGCCGGCCGTGCCCGAATGCTGGTCAAGTAGGGAATGGAAAGGACCGTGTTGACATGATACTCGCTTTGGAGGAAGCCGAGAAATCCTCTGCACTTCCACGAGAAATCACTGGGATGTTGGATAGTTGGGGAAGGGTTAGCAGCAGGGTTCGTTTTGGTTAACGATACGCTGAAAGTACATACCTACACCATCCGCCAAAAGCAATAGACCGCTCAAATGTGACTGAAAATAGACAAACATAACGAAAAACAAAACAAAACAAAATAGACAAAATAAAATAAAATAAAACAGGATGCCTTCAAAATATGGTAGAAATAAATAATTTGTTGCTTTGCAAACCGGCTCTCCTCGATGTCCTAGATGGCCACGTCCTGCTGGACCCGCAGCTGCTGCCGTCGGCACTCGTCCACATCAACCCGGCCGTCACCGACGTGTCGGAAACCTTCCGGTAGTAACATGATATCTGTGTAATACACTCTTCTTGCACCGATTAATTTACAAACTAGGCCTGCACACCCAATCAATATTCACTTTGGCACGGTTGTGGTATTTTTCTTTAAAATCTAGTTCTAGATATTTGCACTTTGTTGCAGGAAACAGAATCAATAAGAATAATAAACCCGCTTATGACCTCTAACTTTACACGGTTGCTAAACAATACACACTATCTTCCCCCACAATACCCGCGAACGACGAAACTTTGGACCTGAGCTCGCTTGAGGAAAAATCACCAACACATCACAGCGCAATTGATTGTATGCAGTTTTTTGAAAGAATCGCGAGCACGGCGCGATCCCGCTACACGCAACACTCTTCTAACTTCAGCTCACCGGAACAAATTGCACACGCACACTAGTAATCCGCGACGCAGAACAACGCGACGCGCGATGAGGTGCTACTGCCGCAGTCGTCGTGCTAGATGATATCGTTGGTGTTGTTGCCGCCGATGCGATGCAAACTACTGCTAACACACACAACCACCTACCTCTCTATCTTTACGTTTTAATGAATCGCATCCAGGGTGGGCGAAAAAAAAAAATTCAATCCATCAAACTCACACCAACACCACTGCGCTTCTCCCACAAAGTGCAAACGCGAGCGACAGACAGAGAGAGAGAGAGCTATCCGTTCAGCGCGAAAGGGAGAACATTTTCAGCAAGAAAACTCCTCTTCACTGCAAAAAAAAATATGTTTTCACCACTTTTCCAAACTGTTTAGCGACGGAAAATATCACTTCCACAACGTACGCGATTGCTGCTAGCCTGGAGAACACTTTTCAGGCCGTTTCGAATGCGATTTCACCCGCACAGTACGGACTTTTTCGCGAGCACAATCTATCCCGACTGAATTTACTCACTAAAGTCAAGTTAAAAGTTATTGCAAGAAGACAAATCGGGTAAAATTAGGATCCTATCGTTTGCAAGTAAAGCGCTTTCTGACGTTGAAAAGAAATATTTCCACACCGAAAAGGAAGCATTAGCGCTCGTTTGGGCAGTAGATAGATTTCAACTGTATTTATTGGGAAAACATTTTAAACTAATAACTGACTGTAAACCACTTCAGTTTTTGTTTAGAGAACGAACAAAACCTAATGCCAGAATAGAACGATGGGTGCTGAGACTACAGGCGTATTCTTTCGAGGTAATGCATGAGCCAGGTACTGGAAACATAGCGGACGCTATTTCTAGGCTCTCAGTATCTAACGCGACAGATTTTGATGTAGTAGGTGAACATTGCATATATCAGTTAGTACTAGCTGCTATACCTAAAGCTACTACACTGCAAGAAAAAGAAGACGAAACTATGAAAGATAAGAATATTCAACAAGTGATTCGGAGTCTTGAAACGGAAACTTGGCATGAAAATACAAAGGTTTTTAAGATGTTTAAATCGGAGCTTTGCATTGCTGGAAACTTTTTACTGCGAGGGGATCGGTTAGTGGTACCAGAAAAATTACAAAACTAGATCCTCGAAATAGCACATGAATCACATCCTGGAATGGTCGTTATGAAGAGGAGGCTTCGACAAAAAGTATGGTGGCTACAGATGGACAAACAAGTTGAATTGTTTGTGAAGAAATGCAAAGCATGTACCTTGGTTTCGTCTCTGGATCCACCGGAACCCCTAAGCCGAACCAAAATGCCTGAACATTCTTGGACGCATGTAGCAGCCGATTTTGTTGGGCCACTACCCTCAGGCCACAATTTACTGGTTTTGATTGACTATTATAGCCGATTCACCGAAGTTGTCATAATGAAACAAATAAGGGCACACTTATCTGTACGTGCTTTACATGAGTCATTTTGTCGTTTTGGAATGCCTGAGCACCTCAGAACAGACAATGGACCACAATTCATCAGTTCTGAATTACAACAGTTTTGTGAGCAATTTGGTATTAAACAAGAGAAAACGACGCCATACTGGCCCCAGGCAAATGGAGAGGTGGAACGAATTAATCGCTCGATCGGCAAAAGACTCAAAATAAGCCAGGAGACAGAAGGATCGGATTGGAAATGGGACTTAAGAATGTTCATTCTTATGCACAACTCCACGCCACATTCTACAACAGGGGTTCCCCCATCTAGTTTGATGTTCGGACGAATACTGAAGGATAAACTTCCAGGTCTGTTGGTTAAAAGTAAAAAGGTACTTGAAGAAATCTACGATTGCGATCATGAGAAGAAAATGAAGGGTGCGGAATACGCAAATCAACGGCGGAATGCTCAACCTAACGAAATTGACATTGGCGATACCGTAGTGGTAAAGAGAATTCAAAAAGAGAATAAATTATCAACAACATTCAATCCTGAAGAGTTCTCTGTCATTGACCGAAGAAGTTCAGAAGCTGTCCTGCAGTCTAAAGATTCTAACCGAATTATTCAGAGAAATGTGTCTCACCTGAAGAAACTATTTATTTTAAACGGGCCAAACTCTCCAATAGAGCAAACCTTGAGACCAGATAATTCCCTGCATACGAATAGCAACATCAAGGAAAATTCTTGCACCAAGACTCCCGCAGCAATGGAAACAAACGAACGACCTCGTCGGGCACCCAAACTACCAGGTCACTTAAAAGAATTTGAAGTTAATAAGGTTCAATAATAATTTTAAGGAAAATGAGGGATGTAGTATCGAGTATTTTATAATTTCAAAATCAATAACAGTGCAGAATCAGAACACCTTCAGTATACATCTTGATAGTATGATACCTACAATAGATACACTTTGTACCCGAGAAGAAGTAATAAAGGAGACAGTTTCATTTCGACTAATACCGTGAATAGATGTCCGTTATCCGAAATTCCCACTCGCATTCAAGAGTCTACAGGTACGTACCGAAAATTCTACTTCCCGGAATGAACGAACCACTACTCTGCTCCGAAACACACTACACTCGTCTTCTTCACTCGTTATTCAATCGATCCCAAAACACCACAATGATCTCAGAACAGCACAACAGACGTTCACTTTGTACTACCAAAACGTTCACGGCCTCCGTACGAAAACAAACGATTTGTTTTTGTCACTGTCTGGTAGTGACTACGATGTCATAGCCAGGGTCATACAATTTCAATTTCAATTGAAAACTGTCCTGGGACGATGAACTTAACATTCACTCCTTTCAATTGAAACACAATATCTTCTTTTGACAGCCACTTCTTAGTCAGCTTCAGCAGAACAATCTTCAAACAAACAGTTTCGACTAAGCTTTTCATTCATCGGTGTTTATTTTAGCCTTCGGTGTCAAACTAGTATGAAGCAGGACAATTGAAATTCATGCAATACGTGCATGAATTTCAGTTCTGAGGTATTCATTATTTTTAAGACTAGAATCAGTGCCATCAGATAAAGTAATTGTAGCATCGAAAACAATAATCAACCATTTTATGAAATGATAAATGAAATTGCTGATATTTATGTCGCTTTCATGCGATCCCTGTTGTGTTCACAGCTCCAGCGCAAATGCAACAAATGTAATTTCAATATGTCTCCGCAGTATCAAACAGAAACGCGCTTGCCAGCTCGGGGAGCTTTTTGTCTAGCAAAGTTACAGCAATGCGTGCATCGTTAGCTGACAATACTTCTAGCAACAATGGCACGCATGTTTTGTTCGCCAACCACTGCACTGCTCGAGTGGGGGGATGAAATCAAATCAATTTCAATGAAGTTGATTCACGGTCGTTCACCACGTCGTTTGAAGCAAGCTTGAATTTCAATTGAAACGCTTTTGACGGTGGCTAGATCGCAAATGAATTTAAGCTTACTCACGTTTGACAGGAAGTGAATCGGTGAAAGTAAGATTCATTCACTGCACGAAAGCTTATTGAAGTGAAGTGAAATGAATACAGAAGCGATTCAATTTCATTTTAATGCGTCGACGATGTAGGACCCTGGTCATAGCTTTCACAGAAACTTGGCTCAATAACGATATCGTAAACACGGAACTCGCACACAACTACACGATGTATCGATGCGATAGAAATGCTAACACCAGCTGTTTTTTTGCGTGGAGGTGGAGTACTAGTTGGGGTGAGAAATGGGCTGCACAGTACGTCTGTTAGTCTTGCTGAATGTGAGCGATTAGAACAGATCATTGTTCGTGTTGTTTTGCCGAATTTTGAGTTGTATGTTTGCGCTATTTATCTCCCACCCAACAGTGAAACGTATTTGTATGAGCAGCATTCTGCTTGTGTTCAGAAGCTACTTGATCTTGCTGGCAATCGTGGCCGTGTTTTGGTTGTTGGTGATTACAACCTTCCCCACTTGTGTTGGATGCACGATGTTGAAATAAACTCCTTTTTGCCGATCAATGCCTCGTCTGAGCAAGAGACAGCCCTGATAGAATCGATCGTAGGCTGTGGTCTTTATCAAGTTAATTATTTGACGAACGTTAATGGGAGGCTTCTCGATCTGGCATTTGTGAATGACGATAAGTGTGTCGAGCTACTGGAGCCACCGTTGCCATTGTTGAGAATCGATCATCACCACAAGCCATTCGTACTCAAATTTGAAACCACTAGCAAGTGCGATGATTTGAATGTTTCGGACTCTCTTCACTTTGATTTCAACCATTGTGACTTCGCATCGCTTAATGAATTAATTTCTGCCGTTCGCTGGGATGAGTGTCTTGTTGGGTGTAATATGGAAGAGGCGGTTTCCGTCTTTTATCAACAGGTTTTTTCAATTGTTCGTGATGCTGTCCCGGTGAAGCAACGACGCCGTTTTTTGGAGACCAGACAACCTTGGTGGAACAGTGAGCTTCAACATCTACGAAATCGCCTACGGAAGGCTAGAAAACGCTTTTTTCGGTCGAGGGATGTACAGCGAAAGGTGGAGCTGCGTGACTTAGAGAGCGAATATAACTCTTTGCATGCGCGATGCTTTAGAAACTACATTCATCGTACAGAAGAAAGATTCAAGCAGGATCCCAAATCGTTTTGGACGTTCATTAGAAGCAGAAAGCAGAACAATGGAATTCCTCAGCGTGTTTTATACAACGATACAACAGCCGAAACTCCACTCGACTCGGCAAATTTGTTCTCGTCCTTCTTTCGAAGTGTGCTAAGTAACAACCGATCACCTTCGTCTGAAGCGTACCTGGACAGTTTGCCTCGATACGACTTCAACATGGCGCGTTTTAACTTCTCCCAGGCGGACGTGCTGAGAAAGCTGCAAGGGATAGATGACTCCAAAGGCGCTGGGCCAGATCGTGTCTCCCCGATCTTCATCAAGCACTGCGCTGATTCGCTTACCGTGCCCGCCACCATTCTTTTCAATCGTTCGATTGTAGAAGGTATTTTCCCAAGTGCTTGGAAAACAGCTGCTATTACGCCGATTCACAAGACTGGCAGTATACACAACATCGAAAATTACCGTGGCATCTCGATCCTGATCTGTTTGCCGAAGGTTTTTGAAAGCCTCATCCACGATTCGCTCTATCCTTACGTGCATCATATCATCTCCGAGTTTCAGCATGGATTCGTGAAAAAACGCTCAACCACAACCAACCTGATGACTTTCGTTTCTTCGTTGGTCAACGCATTGGGAAAGCGTCAACAAATTGATGCCATCTATATCGATTTCACCAAAGCATTTGATAGAGTGCCGCATTCTTTGATGGTGGATAAATTTAATAGAATGGGCTTGCCCGCTTGGTTGACGCAATGGATATTCTCCTACCTAACGGAGCGTTGTGCCTACGTACGCATTAATGGGACGTGCTCGGATCCATTCGATATCACGTCTGGTGTGCCCCAAGGGATTCATTTGGGTCCACTTATTTTTGTGAAACGATTAAATCGCCAAAAATAATGTTCGCAGATGACCTGAAGTTCTACCGCGCGGTTTCATCGTTAGTTGATTGCTGTTCTATCCAAGCTGATATCGACGCATTGTTGAGTTGGTGCAAGCTAAACGGCATGGAAGTCTACGTCCGTAAATGTAACGCCATCACATTCGTTCGAACAAGGAATGAAACCTTCTTCGATTACAGAATGGAGACAACCAGTATCGCTAGAGTGAGCACAGTAAAGGATCTCGGTGTACTACTTGATAGCAAGCTTAACTTCTCACAACAAATGGCAGCAACGACCGCTAAAGCCTACGCGGTACTTGGATTCGTCAAACGAAATACGAAGCAGTTTGAAGACGTTTACTGCTTGAAGTCGCTCTACTGTGCGCTGGTACGTAGTATATTAGAATATGGTGTTCTAGTGTAGGCGCCGTACCATGCCGTTAATATTCAACGCATTGAACGAATTCAACCCAACTTTCTTCGGTTTGCGCTCCGCCGGCTGCCTTGGAATGATCCTGTACGACTGCCCCCCTACGAACAGCGATGCGCTGTGGTACGCCTACCGACGTTGGCTGATTGAAGGGTTTTGTTTTTTGCAGCGACTCTTCATCTTTGACATCTTGACTAATAACATCGATTGTTCAGCGCTCCTGAGTAACGTGCAAATCAACGCTTCAGCAAGAATAACTCGGCGTGTGGATTTCCTTCGCTTATCTACGCATCGTACTTTATTCGGACAGAACAATCCATTTGACGTTTGTTGCCGTAGGTTTAATGAAGTGTCTGACCATTTTAATTTTAACACATCTAAAACAATGTTTAAAAATAGCATTAGTTTATAGTATAATTAGTTTATAGTATAATGTTTAAAAATAGCATTAGTTTATAGTATAGTATAAGCGAGTTTTTCGAAGACAAGTAAATAAATAAATAAATAAATAAATAAAATAAAATTGAGTTATTTGTAGTGTACATAACTACAATATAACTAATCTATGCGGATGAATGTTGGTTTCGGGGTCTTGTTATGTATATCGATACTTGACGAATCATCGTCAAACCCTTCATCCTTGGTCAGGAAATATGAAATGACATGTTACCAAGTAGAAAATGTACTCCAATGGTTAATGAAATCTGTACAATTAACCACACACTAGGTTCCAAATTTTCAACTCGAAAAATCTCCTCTGTCAAATCAATTTCATTCGGAAACTTTGAGAAGCTTCTTGAGTTGAACCTTGAACCCTCAAACTCGCTTCATGACGTTGTACCATCTGTACATAACACAGGATGTCAACCTTTCACCGAATATTCCCAATCGTGTTTGCTTCTTCGATTTCGGAAATTCGGTTCATTTTGATTTATCCATGAAACAAGAGCTTCGTGGCATCCCAGAGCATCATCGTCCTATGATTGCTCCGGTGTTATTTGCTGCAAAGTTTGGCCTAGTTGATTCCACTAAAACGTTTTTCACTGACGGATCTTTGATAGAGGACTCCGCTGGCTTTGGTGTATACAATGAAAATTATAGCGTCGCTCGTAAATTTCAAGCACCTTGTTCTGTTTTTGTCGCGGAATTGGCGGCAATTCATTTTTCCTTAGAAATTGTTGCCTCACTTACACCGGATCAATACTTCATTTTCACGGATAGTCTCAGTTCTATAGCGGCTATTCGCTTCTTGAGGCCGGTAAGGCACACCTCTTATTTTCTTATGAAAATACGAGCTCTTCTAAGTGCTTTATCTTCACGTTCTTTTATTATCATCTTTGTTTGGGTCCCTTCTCATTGTTCGATTCCTGACAATGAGAAAGCGGACTCACTTGCAAGGGTGGGCGCTATGCAAGGTGATACTTATAACCGACAAATCGCCTTTAATGAATTTTTCTATATTTTTCGTCCGATATCACTCGTTTGCTGGCAGTATAAATGAAGGAGATTTGGGGCGATGGCTACATTCTATCACTCCTAAGGTGTCTAAGAAATGTTGGTTCAGGGGATTGGATGTGGGTCGAGACTTCATTCGTGTGATGTCTCGCCTCATGTCTAATCATTATTCTTTAAACGCTCATTTGTTCCGTGTTGGACTGGGAGACAGCAATCTCTGTGAATGCGGACAAGGTTACCAGAACGCAGATCACGTTATTTGGTTTTGTGCTGAGTATCGTGGAGTCAGATCAGATCAATGTACCGATTCGAGACATTTTGGCTGCTCGCGATCTGGAGTTTATGAATCTTATTCATGTGTTTTTAACTAACATTAATTATAGATTGTAGTTTGATTAACTTACTTGTTTAGGTTAAATTTTTGAGGAATGTGTGCGTCAGTGTGTGATTGTGGTTGTGTGTGAGTGAGTGATTTTTTTAAAATTGAAAACGTTCAATTAAAAAATTGTAATTTGAAGTTCTAGATATAAAAAAACCATTGTTCCTTATGCTATGTTCAAAATTTCCACCGCAATTTTCCCATCCATAAAACTGTATTAACCTCGAGACGGTCGCGAGTAATCGGTTTTACCCCCTTAACCTTAGTTCTAAGATAACTGATGTATATAAACATGAAAACTTGGCTCTGTAAAGTCGATTCGATTGAGCCTGTACAAATAAATGAATACACAAAAAAAATCAATTTCAATCGGTTTTTAATCAAAACGACATATTTAAGTAATTTTCATGCTATGAGTTTGTAGTTTAGTAGTTGAAAATGCTGGCATATAGGACCTCCTCGGACTCAGTAGACGCATACGTCCAAATTGGCGATTCCACGGCGATGCTTTGCCTGAAGCAGTTCTGCTTGTCGCTAACCGATGTGTTTGGTGAGCATTACCTACGCTCTGGAGGAGAAGATTCCCGGGGATGCTGGGAAGTATTGACTGCTGGCATTGGCAGTGGGCCAAATGTCCTCCAAACCTACAAAGGTAAGTAATATTGTAAATCCCTACAAAGGTAAGTAATATTGTAAATCCCACCTGAAAAAAAAGGCTAACACTAGATCAAAATAATGAGAGAAAAAAACCTCCCCAACACAAATTCGATTACCAGGCGAAGATCTTCAAGCAGAGCTGGTTTTCTGTATTTAAAAATAGCGTAGGGAGACGGATCCCATTTCCAGCACTTTGTTAGAAAAAATGATCCTATCAAGACATGACCGTTGGGTTGAATCAAACAACCTTCTATCAAATACGCAGTTTGGTTTCCGAAAGAGCGAAGAAAACAAACGAGTGCATATGGCTTTTTAACCAATCAATGTGCAACTAGCGATTTAAAATTGGTTCACTGTTGTAGAACCCCTAGTTCCGAAGTAAACCTTGCAGTCCGTACCTTGCCATGCACTCTTGCGCTTTTCAGTCCTTTTTAGTACAAGTATCTTTGTTTTTGTTATGATTCGCTATGTAATTTTGACAGAATATTTGAGAGTGTATTGGTGTGAGTTACGGTCTTAGGGGCGAATCATTAAGCTTGGGACCGAGTGCTGGTACTCGACTATTAGTACACGACACTGAAGTAGTCTGCAGATTGTAGACGAAATACGCATAATATGATCCTGGAGGTTCTGGCAGGAGTAAACCCCTGACAATACCGCTTCTGGGAGCTCTCATCTAGAATACTGATCAAGTTTGGAATCAGTAACATCCTTGTGAATGAAAACTAGAAATGCTCGAATTGAGAACCAAGTCTATATTCTTCCGAATCTATATTAACTATATGTCATGCGATATTAGTCTACGTTTTCCTTATCACAGTTTCTCCATTGATTATGATCTCTCCATGAAACAGGCTATTCAAGGAGTTCCAGATCAACTTCGACCTATTTGAATTCCCCATATTTTCATTGAAAAGTTCCAACATGTCAATTGCAATAGAAGAATTTTCACTAATGGGCCGCGCATTGATGGATCCACTGGTTTCGGTGTCTACAATAAATACTCATCTGCCTTCCGGAAACTTCAGGAACCTTGTTCTGTATATGTTGCTGTGCATGCAGCAGTCAATTTCGCATTGGGGATAATTTTCGACATGCCCACAGACCATTATTTCATCTTCTCGGATAGTCTCTGTTCTATTGAGGCCCTCCAGCCGATGAAAACAGTTAAGCACTCATCTTACTTTCTTTCAAAAATAAGGGAGCAGATGTGTGCGTTGGTCGAAAGATCATTTAGAATTACCTTTGCATGGGTCCCTTCACATTGCTCAATTCCAGGCAATGAGAAGGCGGACTCTCTAGCAAAGGTGGGCCCAAAAGAAGGCGAGATTTTTGAAAGAAGAATTTCACATGATGATTTTTTCCCATTAGTACGTCAGAGTTTTCTTCAAAGTGGGCAAAACGCTTGGACAAGTAATTCTCTAGGGCGGTGGTACATTCCATTATTCCAAATGTTTCGTCGAGATCGTGGTTCAAAGGTCTGGATGTAAGTCGGGGATTCATTCGTGTGATGTCAAGACTTATGTCCAACCACTACTCGCTAGACGCACATCTCTACAGAATTAACCTCGTCGATAGCAATGTATGTAGGTGCGGAACCGGTTATGATGACATCGCTCACGCAGTTTGGCATTGCCCGGATAATGATGCCTCCAGAGCACGACTATTGGATACCCTTGTGGCCCGAGGTAGACAACCCTTCCGCGAAGTAAGAGATGTTTTGGGAATGCGTGATCTTCCCTACATACAAGCGATTTACGAATTCCTTTGTTTTTCTAATCTAAGAGTGTAATGTCATCACCCCCTCCCTTTCACTCTAGTAAATTCCCTGCCATTGTGTCCCAGTTATATTATCCTTTTGTTTCTGTGCTACTTGTACCTGCCCAGCAAGCTGTGGTTACCCATCTGCGGCTTAGTTCCTGAAAGGGACTACAGAGACCGCGGATTTGATAGACGACGCAACCATGAGCAGCAACAAATACCTGAAATAAGTTACCTGCCTAGCCCTTTCCCAACGGTAATGTGACCCATTAACCTCGAGCCAGCCACGAGTAATTGTCACCCCACTTTTACGCTCCGTAAAGTTTTACACACGCCTGAGCCTAACAAATAAACGAACTAATTCAAAAAAAAAAATTAAAATAACGTTTACTCGAATTTTTTTTCAAATAATAAAAAAAATCGATTGTGTTTAAGCGGACGAATTGTTTTTGTTTTGTTTATATCCTTAATTTGTTTTTTTTTTGTCCAATAAGTTTTTCACCGGCAAAGAAAGGCTACACACTTAGAAAATTTTACAGTATTCGGTAATTTTTTACCGAACTTTCAACAGCTGAACGTTCGGTAATCCGATTTAACGGATTTCGGTAAAATTTGACACCGAAATCCGGTGAATTTCCGAATACTGTAAAATTTTCTAAGTGTGTAGGCCAACATTGTACTGGAGGCAATTGCTTCCCAAGACACGGACATTTCGCGCAGCTTTTTCGAGTCTCCCGGTCAACAACATCATCAATGTTAGTTATTTATTCAATACAATGTTGTTTGTTGTATTTTATTAGTTTCGATTTTTCTAGGGAGTCATGCTGAATGCTACGTATCGGCTTAAAGGGAAAGAACGCCACGAGTTGAGTTGAGTTGAGCGACTTGATTGTAGTTTTCGACCTGTTTGTTGTTTTTCAAAATCTCGGCCTTCAACTCAAAGAATCCCGACAGCTGATTTTCGAGCACCGCATAGAGATGATACCGCGCTCTTGAAACGGGCAACCTTGATTAATTTCGTGCACTCCCCAAGTAACAACAAGCATTATATTATTGCTCTTATTCAACACAAAATCAACATCATTAATGCGGGATCGCATCAATTCAACAGTTGTCAAGTAATGAAGCGTTAGATTAGCTTTAAGAATATAATGATGCATTACCAATGCAATGATGCTACTTTAGCAATGTCTTATGGTATTACAAAAGATATAGCATAAGTTCGATCTTAGTGGGGCCCTTTTCAGTTTTAATCCAACTTCAATGATGCACTAGACGTAATGCATATGCCCTATATATGCAAGCTATTATAGCCTCGTGGTTACTTGGGTCGTCACACATCCAGAACAGGTTGTTTCTTTCCCGAATTTTTTTGATAAATGGGGTTGGATGTTCAGGTTGTCGCATTTCATATTGACAACATTATTGCAGAAGCCCATACACACGACGCAATCTTCGTTTTTCTTAACAGTTTAAGCACAGCCATCGCAAGCACTAGCAGTTGCCGCCATATCGTCGAATTCAGCTTGCAAGAAAAACAAGAATCACCCCAACGTGGTCCTACACTAGTGTAAAAAACCTTTTATTGTTCATTAATAACCTTACACACTTCGAAAATTTTACAGTGTTCGGTTTTACCGAACTTTCACCAGCTGAACGTTCGGTAATCCAATTTAACGGATTTCGGTAAAATTTGACATGTTCCGGTAATTTTTTTACCGGAATACTGTAAAATTTCACCGAAATCCGGTAAATTGGATTACCGAACGTTCAGCTGTTGAAAGTTCGGTAAAAAATTACCGAATACTGTAAAATTTTCTAAGTGTGTACACTATGAAAATTGACCACAAACCCAAAAAAAAAATTCACATAATCATTGGAAAATATCCACTAGAAATTCACATAACTTTCAAGTGATTCAGGAAGTGGAAAATGCTTTGCAAAATCAAGTGAATCTTATGTGTCCAGTGAAATGTAAATGATTAGTCAAGTAGAATTTCTTTTTCTGTGTGATATTCATGTAAAAGCCACTTATTTCAGCATTGGAAAATATCTACTTGTGTTTCCAGTAGTAGCTAAGTGGAATATTTTTCCAGAGCCAGGAAACTGTTTAAATTTCATAACATTACCTTATGAAATACTATGATTGAAGTCACAACCACTTCTAATGGTTTGCTTATGGCATTATTCATTTGTTAGTGCAATGGAACTCATATACATTGGTTTCACTAATTTTCGCTTTAGTATGTGCATTTATTGTATTTTTCATTGAATTCTAGTGAAATTTTCCTATAATAAATTTCAGGTTATGAAAAAAAATCCAATGTCAGTTATCTAATTGTACGCCCGCAGTACAATTACTGTTTATTAATGAAGAATTTTATGACGAGACTACTAATTTGGATCTTCATGAAAAATATTGAACTAAAATTACCTACCCAAGGAGGACGCTTATAATATGTATTAGACTTAGATTTGATGAAATTCGATATTTTTTACATCAGTGTACGTTAACATTATGTACCTGACACAACTTATTTGTTGCAAAACGGACAACGGGAATATAGGTTGTAAGTAAATCTATGTACACTATCACTCAAACTCCGAAATCAGACTTTATTTAGATACGTTTAATAAAATCTATAAAAGAAAATGACAAAAAAAAGCAGTTTGCATCATTGGCAAATTGTTATTTTAATTAATTTAATTAACTTCAATTTAAGGACCGGCTAGAAGCCTGAGGAGAGATTTGATCAAATAAAATAAAATAAGAAGCGGTAAACAGTTGAATTGAATTCAAAGTTTATTATCACATATCTTGTATCAATTGGATATTTTTAACAATATAAGATCTTTGATTTTTTCGTATTCGAAGTAACGAGGAAAGTTCAACGGAATTTGCATGAGTTTCCATCGCGTTATCCCAAACCTATTGTTTCTTCTATAAAATACCCGCAAGAAATGTTCATAGCTCGGAGCTACTGAATCCATGTCCTCCACGGTGAAAACATAACGCTTTTCAAGAGCTATATAAACGCCCTTCAGCTTTGGTAGTTCCAGCAATAAATTCTCCAGTGTTTCTACGAAGGCTTCGGTTATATTATCATCATATATCACTGAAATAGTACAAATGGTAAATGCAGAGCGGATTAAAGTTCACGATTAAAATTATTTATCAAGTTTTGCTTTTTCCAGACCCTACAAAATATATTAAGGTTTCTTCTCAAGTAAACTCGTAACATGAATAACCAATATCTTAAGTTAAAAGAATATGAATATAACTTACCATCCGCAGCTATAACATACTCTACATCTTTAAGTTGATCTTTGAGTTCATCAGAATAGTTAACGTATGGCACTTTGAAATCAAGTTCCGTAACAACGACATTACAATTCGTATTTTTCATATGTGAGTTCCGCGTGATGTTTGCTTGAATAAGCTCCAGAAGACCACCGACATTAATATCTAAAAACAATATGTAATAGAAATGCTATCAACGTATTTATAGGCCACTCACCAGTGCAAACGACTTCGCGCGCGTAAAAGCTAGATACTATGCTGGTTAAACCAACTCCTGATCCCAATTCTAAAATTTTTCTATTTTTAAACTTTTTCTCATTATGTAGAATATAATCTGCCAGCAATAATGCTCCTCTCCATATTTGCAACCCCACTAGATCAAGTTTCGTTGATTTAAGATGTTCTGAAAAAAAAAAGAAAAAATGTTCAGAGGTGTATGTCAGTATGATTGATCAAAAGTGTGTGTGCTATCGTGAGCTTCCACCAGTATTCGAAAAAAAAAACTCAAATTCGCAAAACACATGCGTGAGTCTATGCGTCTATTAGTTTTGCCATGCCGAATTCATCGACGTCAAAAACATCAAAAAATCATTGCGTCGGCTTTGGGTGTGGATCGTTGATATTATTGTTATTTTTAAAGTAGAGGATAGAGCACTAACCCTGTCTGCATTAGCATGCAACAACTTGTCATTAGAGTGGTTGTTATGTCTTTGATGTTGTGAATATGAATGGGAATTGGTTGCCATATTCACGCCAGAAGTCTCAACGCAAAAATATATATATATATTTGAGAATAATTTTCCGAACACTGGCTTCCACGCAAGCTTACCTATTTCAATTACTCCCTTTTTCTTACGTTCTACAATTAAATCTCCATCTTTATCGATTTCAATTGAATCCTTTAAAGCGTTGCCTACTAAACAATCCTCGAAAGTAGCATTCTTATCACTTAGTGTTACTGTTGGTGTTACCCTTTGTGTTCCATTGGAATGATTATTGCTGTGGTTATCCGTCCCATTTAAACCAGAGCCGTTGAAATTGACTTTGGTACCTTCTTCTACCACACTACATACATTCTGTTTATCGTTTTTGCATGTCTCAATTTCTTTTGGGTAGATGAATGTAAATTTAGATATGCTGTCTGAGAAAAAAAAACAACTTATGTTACTCGCAAAAATTTGGCAAAATCATCCAAAAATAGCTCTTACTTCCATTTGTTTTTTTCGTTGTTGAGAAGTCAGTTTCAGCATACAGCTCAGAGCACACCTCAAAAGTTGCCATATAACTTCCGTGTATTTATTTGTTGATGTAATAGATAAATGGAAAAATTAAATAATCACTCAACGGTATCGGATTTTTACTGCTCTATCGTTCAAACACTAAAGCTGCAACCGGAAAGGAATACCATAGAAAATTGGCAAGATGAGAAAGCCGCAGTATTCGCTACCGCGTCTACAACAAGACTGAGATCACGCGTTTGCGAGAATGAAGAGAACAAAAGATTTTGTTTATAAATAAATTTATCCTATTTTTCGCACACAAATATATATAACGGTCTAACACAACACAACAAGTGTTGGTTCAAATCAATGATAACAATGATGTTATTTTTTAAATTGCGATTGCCGCCGATTTTTCTAATCAGCAATTATCACAGATGGGTAAACTGTTATATTGATTGATTTGCCGTTTCTTTTTTGTGTTAATATTTTTCTAATGTTTTGTTTACACTACGGTAATATAACATGATAATAGAGGGTTATTAAAAGTACAACAAGAAAAACATTCGTAAAAACGTCATCAAGATATCCATGTAAGATGCACAATTGTATGATGATTAGTCTGAACAAAGCATTGTAAAACATATTTCAAACATTGCCTGGTTCATCTCAAGAATAGCAGTCAAAAGGGAAAATGTACTAGAACCTTTAAAAAATCAACTCAACATTTGAAATGTTTAAAGCAAATCAATAAACAAACTGCACATGCTAAGACGTGAAGTAGGCGATGGATCAGCACAGGAGGCAGAAAATCACCCAAATAAATCCAAAAAAAAAGGAAGACGCGTCGTATTGTCATGATTAAAATTGTGTCCGCTAAATTTAAATTTACAACTTGCTATATATAACCACTGGGAAAAGCGTCCACAATACTTTCACTTTCAGCTGACTGCACGTGAAGAACGTCTTTTCTCAAGATAAAAATATGTTTGAACCGTTTCAAAAATTAACTTCATATAAGGGTAATTACGAATGGCATTAAATTGAATTATTTACGACATTTCAATAGCAAAGGCTATTATAACCACATTACAACAGCGGTATTGACTTACGAACTATGCGGTGTAAACACTTTTTTATGAATGAAATTATTTATAGATATACTCGAATGTTTGATGCCATTGACATCATAATACATGCGTACTGAACACTGTAGAATGGATTTACGCAGAGATTTGCTTTAAAGAACTCAAAATTTAATAATGCAGAACACGCAGAAAACATTCAAATCTATATAGGGTAACAGGATGTAACGTTAGCCTACACTCTTATGCGTTGTAACATGATACAAGGCTATCTTGATGACATTTTCCTTGAAGATACTTTTCAAAACACCCTTGTATTATGTTACACGCCTGGAGTCTGAACAAGGCATTAGCTCAGTTTACCCATAAAAGCAAAAAAGTGCACATACTCATTTATGGGTAAAGTTGACTATACCCACATTTGAGTAAATTTGTATGGGAAAAAATTCTTTTTTTTTTTTTAATCAGTTCGTTTATTTATTAGGCTCAGGCGTGTGTAACACTTTGCGGAGCCGATATTCAATATTGTAGTTAACAATTTTTCTTTTTCGATTTTAGTAAAGTGGGGTGCCAATTACTCGTGGCTAGCTCGAGGTTAATGGGTCACATTATTGTTTGGAAGGGGCTAGGCAGGTAACTTATTTCAGGTATTTGTTTCTGCTCATGGTTGCGACATCTACCAGATCCTCGGTCCCTGTAGTCCCTTACAGGAACTAAGCTGCAGATGGGTGACCACAGCTTGCTGGCAGGTACAAGTAGCACGGAAACAAAGGGATAATATAACTGGGACACAATGGCAGGGAATTTACTAGAGTGAAAGGGAGGGGGTGATGACATTACACTCTTAGATCAGAAAAACAAAGGACGCCGCCGCCGCCGCCGATTTTATAGCGCCGCCGCCGACACTAATTTTCGACCGGCGCGCCGCTGCATTTTTTGCCCGCGCCGCCGGGCAATTTGAGGCACGCCGATGAAATTTTTCACCGCGTTGGCATCCCTTCAGTTATGTTCATTACCCCTTTAAAAATCTGCTTTTATTACAATTGATGACATCTCGATTCGATGTGCCATCCAGAGGGGTGCGTATGAGACGGTGATCAGCTTTGTCGTTTCGTTCTAGCAACTGCAGTGTACATTTTCGTGTTTCGACTTTCAGCAATTTCGCGAGTGAGTTTCAATTTAAATATAATAAAATGTCCGCCTTAAAGGTCCAGAAAATTTCCACCGCGAGTGTACATATTGATACCACAAATAATGGTAATCGAACCGGCGATGTGTGGAAAAAATTTAGTGCACTAAAATATGTCAAAAATGGTTTTACACATCATCTGCTTCCTGACAAAGTGTTTTGCAATGCATGTCTAATCGAAGCAAAACAAAAGGCTGGTTTTAATTTGCACGAAGACAGGGATCGAGATATTGAGAACGATCCTGCAATCGATAGGTCGTTAGCATTCGGCAAGTAAGTTTTATTGATAATGAAATTGATGATTTTTTCTTAGAATCTCTCAGGTATAGAAGGTAACGTCAGGTTGTATGCCTATGTGTACTTTTTCCTTATTCAAAACTGAAATTAAAAATGGTTAACGTAGCCTACCCCCTCGGGAATCTTGTCCAAGGATTTTGTTCTAATGTAATTTAAAGGCTTGCCGAATAAAACCATCGTCGGGCAGACATTGTTTTTATTTTAACGTGACAAATCTCGAATCAAAAAACTTGGCTAACCACTGAATTAACCGGTAAATCAGTGCACAGTGGATTCTTTTTAATACGTGATTGTAGTAATGTTGTAAAAATATTGATAGTTCGGTCTATTTCACTGCTCTTAATTTGAACTTTTCAATAATTGATTTAACTTTTGATCTTTAAGCTCCTAGTTATGTATATGAAATTTAAAGCAATTTGAATTTTTTTAATATTTAGTTTTTCAGGTTTTGATAGTTTAAGATTCCTAAATTTTTTAATCTACACATTTTTAAATATTTGTTTTTATTTTTTTATTGTCTGATTTTAAGATAGAAGAAATCACGGCTTTGGCGGGTTTTCTTCCCTTATTATCAGGGGGTTTTCAAAAACTGTTTGCGCTTATATTTTGCCAGAAGATTCTTTCTTCTTTCCTAGCATTTCAAGCTTATTGCTTTTGCCATTAACTATTTCTTGCTTTCAACATAGTGTTCTAAATGCAGTTCCACAGTTATTAATTAAGAGCTTTCTATGCCAGGTACCATTTTTGCATCAGTATGATTGTGTGGCAAGTACCATCATACCCTATGCCCTAGACCAGACAGGGAATCGAACCCAGCCACCTCCAGCATGGTGTTGCTTTGTAGCCGCGCCATTACCGACTGAGCTAAGGGAGGACCTGCCAAAATATTCACTGAGTGTAAATAGAAGAATGTTGTTGCTATGTTTCAAAAAATTTCTTTAAGTCTCAGGATTTTGTATTTTAAGATAACTAAACTTTTAAATTTTTTTTTATATATCAAATTCTGAGATTTTTTTCAGACATGAAGTTATTTTGATTTTAGAACTTTTAAATTCATTAATTTTTTGGATCTTCAGATTCTTAAATTTTTAAATTTTTAGATTTTTCGATGTTTTGATATTACAATTTTTAGATTTTACATTTTTAAACCGATTTTAAGATTTTTAAATTTTTTGATTTTAAGATTTTTAGATTTTTCGATGTTTCGATATTAAAATTTTTAGATTTTAAATTTTTAAAACGATTTAAAGATTTTTTTTAGATTTTTAGATTTTTAGATATTTAGATTTTACATGTTTAGGTTTTTTGATTTTGAGATATTTAGATTTTTATTTTAAGATTTAAAGTAGATTTTCAGATTTTTAGATTTTTAGATTTTAGATTTTTAGATTTTTTGATTTTAGATTTTTAGATTTTTAGATTTTTAGACTTTTAGACTTTTAGATTTTTAGATTTTTAGACTTTTAGGTTACTGGAACTGGATAGAACTGGATTTTAAAAACATGCTTCTTACCCGAGTGCTTAAGAAACCTGGATAATTTTCATTTTTGGTAGAAATTTATGTTTCATTTGTATGGGAGCCCTCCCTTCCAGAGGGGGGTGGTTTCTCAAACCACCATACAACCATTGCCTTCACCCCCCACATGCCAAATTTAGTTCCATTTGCTTGATTAGTTCTCGAATCATCACATTGGGCTCATCGATTATAATAAAAATTTGAGTTTCATTTGTTTGAAGCCCCTCCCCCCTTTCTTCAGAAAGGGGAGGGGTCTTGAACTACCATAGAAACATTCTTGCCTTCAAAACCCCCCACATACCAAATTTGATTAAATTTGCTTGATTAGTTCTCGGGTTATGATGAAATTTGTGTCTCATTTGTATGAGAGCGCCCCTTCCTGAGAGAGAAGGGGTCTCAAACAATCATAAGAACCTTGATTAGTTCTCGGATTATGATGAAATTTGTGTCTCATTTGTATGAGAGCGCCCCTTCCTGAGAGAGAAGGGGTCTCAAACAATCATAAGAACCTTTCCCTGCGCCAAAAACCCCTTCATATAAATTTTCACGTTGGTCGGTTCAGAACTTTCCGAGTCTATAAGGGTCTGACAGTCAGACAGACAGAAATT
Source organism: Aedes koreicus (assembly GCA_024533555.2). NCBI lineage: Eukaryota > Metazoa > Arthropoda > Insecta > Diptera > Culicidae > Aedes > Aedes koreicus. Next base: position 5,604 of record JAHHFK020000744.1, on the reverse strand, counting down.
CATTTTTATGTATATAGAAATCTAGCCTCCAAAAACCCCCATATGCTAAAAGTGGTTTTATTTACTTGATTAGTTCTCGAGTTATGCAGAAATTTGATATTATTTGTATGGGAGCCCCCCCCCCCCTTCAAAATGGGGAGGGGTATTGAACTGCCATAGAAACATTTCTTGCCTCCAAAAACCTCAACATGCCAAATGCCAAATTTTGGTTTCATTTGCTTCATTGGCTCTCGAATTATGCTAAAAATTATGTTTCATTTTTATGGGAGTCTCCCCGTCCAGAAGGCGGAGGGGTCTCAAACCTCCACATGCCAAATTTGGTTCCATTTGCTTTAATTTTTATCGAGTTATGCAGAAATTCGTGTTTCATTTGTATGAGAGACCCCTCTTTCAGTGAGCGGAGGAGTCTCAAACCACAATAGGATCATTTTTTGCCTTCGAAAACCTCCACATGCCAAATTGGGTTTCATTAACTTGATAAGTTCTCGAGTTATTCAGAAATTTCTGTTTTATTTGTATATGAGCCCTCCTTCCAGAGAAGGGAGGGGCTCGAGTCAACTTAGAAACATTTCTTGCCTTCAAAAACCCCCACCTGCCAAATGTGGTTCCATTTACTTGATTAGTTTTCGAGTTATGCAAAAATTTGTGTTTGATTTGTATGGAAACTCCCCTCCCTCCCCCTTCCAGATGACGGTGGAGTCTCAAACTTCCATAGAAACATTTCTCTCCTCCAAAAACCTCCACATGCCAAATTTGGTTCCATATGCTTGATTAGTTCTCGAGTTATGCACAAATTTGTGTTTCATTAGTATGAGAGCCTCCCTCTTACAGAGGGCGGAGGGGTCTTGCTTTTCCACCTTCTTTTTTTTTTCCCCCAAACCACCTTTTCCCCCTTTTTTCTTCTTTTTTACCTTGGAACTTCCCAAACTTAATTTTTCTTTTTAAATTTTTTACCTTGGTCCTTAAAACCTTCCCCACCCCAACCCTCAACCCTCTATCAACACACCACACAACACAACACAACACAACAACAACAACAACAACAACAACAACAACAAAATCCATTTTATATATATAATAATAATTCTTTTTTCTATTTCTACAGTTTTTTCATTCAACATTCTGTAGTCGACTACCAATCGCCATTTTTGTATAACCGAAGCGAATTATCCCTTTAGTGAGCATATCTGTTATTTGACGCTGTACCTCCTGTTTGCGGACAAACGGGTAACGATAGCATTTGCTATGTATGGGAATATCATCTTTAGTTTCTAGTTTGTGCTTAAATACGTTAGAAAAAGTGAGGTCAGAGCCCTCTCTGTAGAATATATCTTCATATTCTTGTATGACATCAAGAAGTTTAACTTTCTCTTCACTGTTTAAGTGAGAGGTTCGAATTTCGTCAGACAGCCTTGTTCTTTGAGACGTGTTCTTTGGAAATTTTTGAATTTCTTCGAAGTTGTGAATTTCGGTAAGGGGTACTTCGGTGTCGAAGTTTAGGATAGTTGGTTCATTTTTGAGATTAGTAACTGGAAATTACACGTGAAATTTATCTGGGTATAATTTGGAATTTTTTTTTTCATTAGGATGGATACGTTGCCTATATTAGGCGTGTTGGATGCTGTGTCTATAATTGCACCTAGTGATCTTAAACATTTATTTATTTATTTATTTATTTGAAGTAAGTAATACTTGTAGCTTAAGGGTTGTCCCTTATCAAAATACTACAATCGGTGTTCAACGTTGCTCGTACCACTTCCATATCCAAAAAACATTATGAAGCAAAACACACAAAAAAAAAACTTACTTAAAAACTAAATACTGACTTATTGACTTGTTGACTAACTGCCCCACATTCTCTAATTCTCTCCATTGAGCCAGATCAAACATTCACGACGGAAAATTGCTGCAGAACGCACATTTTTTTATTACGTTTGGAAGTTGATTCCATAAGATGAGTGCACGTACGAAAAAGGTATTGGCATAATGTGATGAGCAATGCTGCAATAAAATAAAGTGTTGTACACGGTTGCTTCTAAAAGGTTGTAGCTTATCAGCAAGATATTGCGATCCTTGATGAATGATTTTGAATAATGTTACATAGCAACGTAATTTAAAAAAAGTCATAAAACGGACATCCTAGGAGTTGTCGCTGTAAGTGCGTCACTCTGGAATATCTGTTCAAATTGAACACCCAACATACACAATGATTCAAACAAACTCTCATGCGATCATAATCAGCGGCTGATGCGTTTAAAACTAGTTCCAGACCATATGACAAATGAGGCAACAAAAGAGATTTAAATAGCTTGATTTTGGTAGGAATGGAGAGCATTGAAGCTGTTTGTTTCAAGTGGCGAAGACCAGCATAAATTTTACCACATTGATAATTTACCTGGGAAGTCCATTCAAGGTTGCTTTGGAAAATAATTCCTAGATTAGATACTTTCTCCACATATTGGATGACCTCATCATTAATAAACAAATTTGGCAAAAGTGGACGAGTTTGTTGTCTTGTAATATACATTGCTTTGGTTTTAGATGAATTGATGGGAAGTAGATTATTTTCAGACCACTTTTGAACACGCTCAAGATCGGAGTTGATTAACTGTGCCAAATTCTCAAAATTGGTGCTTGTTGAACAGAAGTAAAGCTGCACATCGTCAGCAAACATGTGTATAAGACAAAATTTCAAAACCGTGGGGAGATCGTTTATAAATAATGAAAATAGTAGAGGACCTAAAACGGACCCTTGGGGTATACCTAAAAGGATACTGATAGACCTGGACAAAATACCATTTGCCTCTACAACTTGCGTGCGTGAGCTTAGATAGGATTTTATCAGTGTTACCGCATCACGATGAAAGTTAAATTTGTGTGATAATTTATTTAGGAGTTTTACATGTGAGACCCTGTCAAAAGCTTTAGAAAAGTCGATGAGAAGCAGAAATGCTACACCTTTCTTATCTATTGTCTGATGGATATCGTCATGAACCTTAAGTAAAGAAGAAGTTGTGCTATGACTAGATCTAAATCCAGACTGGTGCGGGCTAAGAAGGTCAAATTGTTGCACATAATCTTGAATTTGAATTTTCAAAAAAATGTCTAACGCCTTCGAAAGAGAACATAAAATGCTGTTTGGACGTAGGCTCCCCAAGGTATTATTGTGAGGTTTTTTACGTATTGGAACAACCTTGGCAGTTTTCCAAGCACGAGGAAACTTACTGGTGGATATAAACAGGTTAAACATATTATTAATAGGAACAACTATGAAGGGCAGGATAATCTTAATGAACTTTAAATCCACACCATCCAAACCAACTGCATTTGACTGAATAGAAAGGATTGCTGAAGAAACTTCTAACTCAGTACAAAGTGAAAAACTGAAACCATTTGAGTTTAGAGGCGGTATATGCTGGAGGCATGAATCCCGTGTAAAGTTATTGCCAAAATAAGTATTAATTTCATCACCAGTGCTATGGCATTCAACATCGTCGTTTGAAGCAGTAATATTGAGCTTCTTTAGCCTTTTCCACATTTCCTTGTTAGAGGACGCTGATACCAAATTAGTGGAAAGGTAATCAGATTTTGCTTTATTAATCAAACCAGTAACTCGATTCCGAAGCCTTTTATACTGGTTTCGATCAAGCTCACTTTTAGTGCAAGTCCATTGGCGATATGCTACATTCCTTGCAATCATAACATTTAAAATATCATTGTTAAACCATGAAACATTTGACCTGAGGCTAGGTGCACGCAATGGGACAAAGTTTTCATAAAGTTCAATTACGGTATTATTGAAGAAGTCGAGAGCCAAGTCAGAATCAGTGATACTATATAGTAACGTCCAATCAAGATGTTCCAGGGTATTTTGGAGTAGAGAATAATCTATTCGATTATATCTGTGTCTTGCCTCGGGCTCTCAGCTCCATAATACTGCGTATTTAGAGAGGAGAAAAAAAAATAGGGTCGTGCGGAAACCCGGCGGGGCTACTTGTTTAAAAAAAATAATGAAAAAATCATTATTAGTAAACAACAAAAAAATCAACGACCTACCACCGTTATAAAAATGAGTGGGCTCACTGTTGACGCAATATAATCCGAAATTGTCCAAGGCATTACAAAAACGAGACGTTTTCGAGCAATTATTCCTTAAATCTGTATTGAAATCACCTAATAAAACAATGTTTGCAAAATTTAATGATAATTCGGCCAGCAATTGATCTATTGTACTTGAACAATCGACTCCCGGAGGGCAATACACCACACCCAAAAGAAATTTATGTTGGTTAACATTAACTTCAACAAATAAATATTCAGTGCGATTCAGATCTGCCGTTACCAGTTCTGAAGCCGCAATTAAGGCTTGCTTCATTTAGAATTGGAACAAACTTTTGCTCATATTGTGGAGCTAGGAGCCGGTGGACGGATTTGGAAGTTCTTGAAGCCCACGTGTCGGGAATTTTGTCAGCTTTACGTATGTATTTTTGACATTCCGCAAATCGACTGTACTTTGTAAACAATCAACATGGAAGCCGAAAGAACGGAAAAAATTGTGCACAGTTATTTGGAAAATAACTTGAGGTCTGCATCTAGGCTAGCTAAACAGCTGAAATTGTCCAAAAATACCGTATGGCGCGTTATCAAACGGTATAAGGAAACATTGACGACGATTCGGAAGCCTCAAGCCAATCGTCGGAGTGGAACTGTCGACCGGAAACTGCGTGGTAAGATTTTGAAGACGATTAAGAGGAATCCCAATCTGTCGAACAGTGATTTGGCCAGAAAATTCGGTGCTGCCCATAGTACCGTGAGGAGAACTCGACTCCGGGAAGGAATCAAGTCGTATCGAGCTAGCAAACAGCCAAATCGGACCATAAAACAGAATAGTGTGGCCAAAATCCGTGCTCGGAAGCTATACGACCAGGTGCTGACCAAGTTCGACGGGTGTCTTCTGATGGACGATGAAACCTATGTCAAGGCTGACTTCGGGCAATCCCAGGTCAAAAATTTTACTTGGCAACGGCTCGGGGAGATGTTCCAGCCAAATTTAAATTTGTTTTTGCCGACAAATTTGCACGAAAATTCATGATTTGGCAGGGCATTTGCAGCTGTGGCAAAAAAACGAAAGTTTTCGTTACAAATAAGACAATGACGTCTTAACTATACCAAAAAGAGTGTCTTCAAAAACGAATTTTGCCGTTCATTCGATCCCACGACCATCCCGTAATGTTTTGGCCAGATTTGGCAAGCTGTCATTACAGCAAAGTCGTTCAAGAATGGTATGCAGAGAAAGGGGTCCAGGCTGTTTCACAAAACCTTAACCCACCCAACTGCCCTCAGTTCCGCCCTATTGAGAAATACTGGGCAATCATGAAGAGGAGACTCAAGGCAAAGGGAAAGGTTGTCAAAGACATCAATCAGATGAAGACCTGGTGGAATAAGATAGCTAAAACGATGGACGAAGAAGGTGTGCGCCGCCTAATGAGCCGTGTTACAGGAAAAATTCGAGAATTCCTTCGAAACCGTGACGAATAATTTTATCCGTATTTTTTCTAGTATGAAGTATGAAGTATGAAGAAAACGCTACATTTGTATAAAAAA
>JAHHFK020000743.1:80000-98910 GCA_024533555.2 Aedes koreicus | reverse complement strand
CTTCTCCTATCTTGTGACGTCATGCCCGCAGTGTGTACCCTGTACGTGAATCCTTCTACTCTTAGTTTCTCTTCCCTCTTTCTTCCCCTACTAATACAAACTGTAGGCCCTTCAAATGCTGGTGGTGTGTTCGTGTGGGTACTTAAAAATCGGTTCATGTACTTACAGATTTCGCTGATTGTTGGTTACCTGGCTTGCCCACCCTGGGCCGCTGAGATGCTGAATACGACGCTCTAGCCGTTTGCCGTTCGCTGTCGTCGAAGTGGGTTAGCGCCGAAACGTCGCACGCAGAGTTTCGTCGGTAGACCACCGATTTCAGGGACCCTTCAGTATGCACGGAAGATGGACGTGAGTCATCGATACGACCTGTCGTGATGAAGCTACGGCGCTCCGTACGAGGACTTCTTGCATCTGTAGGTGATGTTGGAGATGTGTTCTGTGCTGCTGGACTCTTTCGGGACTGGTTGTACATTATTTACCCGGGACGTGGTCTGGGCGATGCCCTCTGGCAGGGACAGGGTTTCCCAGACCAACCCCCGCTTGTTGCCACCACCAGGTGACGGGGTGGGGTGGGGGGGTCGGAACTTCTTTTTCCATAACCCCCCCCCCCCACACCCATCCGCGGCGCCCCGCAGCAAGCAGCAGAATAATAGCCCCATGAGCTCGCCCCTAGTCTCTGCGACACCACACAGATAGTTTTGGGGTGCGGGTAGGGGCGTAGGGGGAAAGGGGGTCCGTGTCACCACAATTTCCAGGAGCCCCAGTCGCGGGACCCCCCAAAATACCCCCGGTTTTTCGTGTGGTGTCTGTGGACAAATATAAAAAAACACAAAATACCATTTTCCAGTAAAAAACCCCACGTTATTTCAACAATTTTCTAAAACAGTGATTGTTGTGTTTTCCTGCTCTCACATTTTTCCCCAAACCAAAAAAAAAACATTTTTTTTTTTTTTTTTTAAAAAAATCCACTTTTTTTTTTTTTTTCCAAATTTAAACAAAATCCCCCCTCCCGGCTTTTTTTCCCAAAAAAGCTTTTAATTAAGATAACCCTTGCGCTGAACTGGCCGGCTTGACGTGCCGCAAGGGCTCAGTAGGGATTAAGACCCGAAGCTAAGAGTCAGTTCCATTGAGGTTATATCACATTTATTAGCAGAGCAGCACATCGAAATTTTAGGTTCATTATTCTTTATATGCTATACAATTTCAGATCATCCATGGATATCCCAAATTTTGTAAAATAATTTTAAATCAATTTTTTTTTCTGGTGGACATGATACATTATCTAAGCTTTCAGGTTCATGGTGGATGTGCGGGTCCGTATACAATTGCAGCAGGACCACAATCTGCAGACACGTAAATACAAATGAAATTATTATCGTTTTATATTATAACATCCATTCACTACATTTTGTATGCTTTTTTATAAGTCATTTTCAGCTTCACATTTATGCATCCTTGTCAGTTATAGCTCATCTAACCTTCGTTATGTATTTGAAAAGATAGGAAGGTTTTGATTGTTTTTTTTTTTTAGAAAGGATCATATTCGAAAAATTCTACTTAAAACAGCACTTTCCTTCTTCATCAGAAATATATATTAATTCAAAACCTAACAGTTTACAATCATTCATTTCCTATTTCACAGACATGAGGAATCATTTATGGGTGTACAAGAGCTATAGAAAAATTCAATTTCCTAATTTTTTATTTTAGTTTTATTAAGATTCAGTTTTTAGATTCATACTCATCTGAAATTTATTTCGCCTTATTATTAGCTGTCTTCAGTTTTTCTAATATTATTATGACATTAATACACATCTAATTTTTATTTTCAGTAACATACCAGTAGATGTCATATAGATCTTGTACCTACGCTTATTATGTTCTCTGACTATTATTGTGAAAACAAATTCTAATCTTAGTAGATCTTATTTCAATAGAAAATGCAACAGTCTTTCGATGAGTGGATGGTCAGATTAGTTACGGATATATGTATTCTTCTATAGTTTACTGGCTTGCTGGTATTATTATTTTATATTTTAAAGTCAGTTTATTATTTAATGTTGTGATATTAAATTATGTGACATAATTGCATTTAAATTCATTTCATTAAAATCGCTATTTCAGATGAGACTCACTACATAAATTATTGCAAGGAAACGGAACAGCACATCGAAATTTTAGGTTTACTATTCTATTGCTATATAATTTCAGATTATACATGGATATTCCAAGTTTGATGAGATAATTTTAAATCAATTTTTTTTCTCGCATTTGTCTAAACTTTCAGGTCCACAAATGGAATTGTTATTATCATTCATATATTCATTCACTATATTATTTGTCATTATAATATTCATTCGCTATATTTATTATAATGATAATATTAATTCACTATATTTTATACATTACTATATGACATTAAATATATATTAGGAAGGGAGGGAGCATCAGGGTATCACTCAAGCTGGAATTGGACAATGGAGTGGTATGACAACCGGCGTCTAGGAGGGAACAAACAGTATCATTTTCTTTATCCTACCGATTCGATTGTGGTGCTGTGAATTCTACTCCAACAATTTCAGTGAGAGTGACGCGCCCTTCTTAACAAGCCATCCCGTAGAAAGCTTAATGAGTATTGCGAATTGGGTTATTCGATTTGTTGGATCGTATCGTTGGAAGGAGATTCTTATGTTCCCACGGGTTTCGCGTAAGTGTCTCTGCTTACGGGTCCACCCCACCGTTTTTGGCCCTTCATACAGCGTTACTGTGAATGCAAACCGGTAACTCAATTTGATCTTGCTATTAAGTGGAGCTGCATACATGACAATGTCTTAGAAGGGATGGTGGCTACCTTACATACATACATATCATAATTTTTAATAAATAAAAACTAAGAAAAAACAAAAAAATACAAAAAAAATAACATTACACTACTTCTCTTACTCTAATAATATTTTTATATAATCACTTTTAATACTACTCAAATTTACCCCTTTTAAAAAAAAAAAATTTTTTTTTCGCCGACTAAAAAAAAAAAGACCAACAAGTGCTCTTTCTAAGTCCAGAAGCCTCAATTTTCCAATTTTCCGTTTTTGCGTTTTTCGGTCATACTTTCTTGATTTCAAACTTATGTATCCCAAATTTACTAAAATCGACCAACTGACCTTTTGATCAATTGACACCCACATTTTTTGGGCAAAACGAAGGATGTACTTGAATAATTTTGTTACCAAAACAGAAGAGCTACCGATTGTAAAGGTCACGAAAGAGCTGACGAACATGCCGGCATCCAGTTTTTTTTATAGGCTATGCTTCAGATTCCGGCCAGCTGCCGTCAGGCCGTGGAAGTGGAGGCATTTTTGTAGAAGCCTAAATTAACGTTCCCCATTGTACCCTTTCAGCTTTAGAGACTTTCTGGATACTGTGTTCGCTATAGAGCTGCGCCAGCTCGAGATTTATCCATCTGCTTCATACGCCGTTTTCACATAGGCCGCCAAAAATGGTCCTAAGCACGCGTCGTTCGAAAACTCCAAGTGCCTGCAGTTTCCCTTCGAGCATTGTCTCATGCCCGTAGAGAACTACCGGTCTTATCAGCGTTTTGTACTTGGTACACTTTATACAGGGGTGAAGTTTACCAGACCTCAAGGTCTTGTGGAGTCCATAGTAGGCACGACTTCCGGTAATCATACGTCTCCGAATTTCTTTTCTGCATTTGTTATCCAATGATCCGAGGTACACAAACTCATCCACCACCTCGAACTCATCTCCGTCGATTGTCACAGTTCTGCCGATGCCAGCGCTATTACGCTCGGTTCCCCAGCCAACAGATACTTAGTCTTCGACGCATTCACCTTCAGTCCAACCTTTTCCGCTTCACGTTTCAGCTTAATGTACTGATCAGCTACCTCCTGGAACGTTCTGTCAACAATGTCCACGCCGGCAGTGGCCGGATTTATTGAAAATCGTACCCCGCATGTTAAAGTCCGCACATTTCATAACACCTTCTAGTGCACTGTTGAACAGAAGGGCTGGAAAGACCATCGCCTTGTCGGAGTACTTTGCGTGTTTCAAAAGAGTCCGATAACGCACCCGATATCTTCACGTAACACTGTACACCATCCATCGTAGCCTTGATCATTCTGGTCAGTTTCCCGGGAAAATTTTTCTCGTCCATAATCTTCCATAGCTCTTCACGATCAATAGTGTCGTATGCGGCCTTGAAGTCGATGAATAGGTGGTGTGTAGGGATTTGATATTCGCGACACTTTTGGAGGATCTGCCGCAACGTAAACATTTGGTCAGTTGTCGATCGACCGATCACAAAACCGGCTTGATAACTTCCCACAAATCTGCTTGCTAGCGGCGATAGACGGCGGACGATAATCTGGGACAGCACTTTGTAGGCCGCGTTGAGAATAGTGATCGCTCTTTAGTGATGATGATGATGATGTGTGATAAGAACCCACCATCAGTGCAAGGATTACCTATGGCTGCAGGACTATTTTCCGCAGGTTGTTCTGAGAGAATAGCCTACGTGATGGCTTCTTGTAGCAGGGTCAGCCGATCTCAGTGACGACCTTCGGAAGACTACGGCCAGAAGGCCGCGTGTCTTCGCATGACAAGGGACTGGCGACTCCACGAACCCTTGTCCAGTCAACAAATCCTTCGACTGCCTTAGGCTACCCCCCTTGGGCAATCCCCGTTATATAGTTGTTAAAGGAACAGTGGAAATTTTTAGCATAAATGACTTATAAAATTAAAAAAAATTAAAAAATGTTAAGACAAAAAGAAAATTCCACGGCTATACTGAACTTTAGATTCAATTAACACATTTTATTTGTTTTTATTTGCACTAGTAAATGTACTGGGATATTGCAAATTTCTACTGTTCCTAATAATATAGTTGTGGGCAATAAAATGAGGAAGGATCTTACCATAAAATTACATTTCAAATAACTTACCATAAAAGCATATCAGTCTCTATGTTGCATGATAAAATCAAGGGATACTACTTTCCAACGCATCTTCCGCTGCATGTTATTCGTATAGGACTAATTTGCTTTTATAGACTGATCCAATATGAATGGATCAAGAGCTTAACTGCATATACTGTGCTGGTTTTTACAAGGTCTCACTCTTCTCATATTGAAAGACATCATGAAAGACCCAATTGCTATATATACAAATTTCAACTTGAATAATTTACATGGAATTTTACACTATACAAATTAAATTACTTGGCTATGTAAAGAGCAGCTACAGTAAGTCAATGCGCTTCCAACCGTTCACTTACCGAAAACCCAACCTACCTCTTGTTGCATTATTAAATCCTCGTAAATTGAAATTTAAAGTGATCGTAAGTGTAGTGATAGTAAAGTGATAGCAGCAATTCACTATCAATTCAGTGATAGTAAGTGTAGTGATAGTAAAGTAATAGCAGCAATTCACTAAAATCTCGGTTTGAGGTATCCTGAAAAAGTTTGTTACATCTATTGAAATTTAATAATTTTATTTTACTCATATTTACTGGTTACTATTTGCTGCTTGATGCTGATTTTATAACCTCATCTATGAAGTAAAATCAACAAAACCACAATTATCAAATATAATAACATTGTGAGTAATGATAAAGTAATGACAAGGATTGAACTGTAAAATCAGACACAAGCTAAATGAATACAACGCTGTATGAATCATATCCGCTCGAATTCGGTATAATGTTCATTTGCAAGACGGTAATGAAAAATACATTCAATAATAATTGCAAAAGCCTATCACCAACTCCGTTGCCACCTTCTGACATCTAATGGATTGTTACTGAAAAATAAATAAAAATTAGATATTTATCAATATCCTCCTAGTCCTGGAAATGCTAAAATAGTATAGATCATACCAAAAATCAAAGATGAAATTTCAATAAAAGATTATTTTATAAGACATGTTGTAATTTTTTTCTTCATACTGTTCTAGTAACATTTCAAAGATAGCAATTGGAGTAATCGAAGAGTCCAGTTTGATGATATCTGAAATAAATGGCTTATTTAATAATAATACCACCCAACAAAATATTTAAATATAATCCTTTACTGCTTAGAAGCACATGCCAGTCTTTTATGAATTTTGTGAAAATAATTTTTTTTTTCGTCTTTTATAATTTCGTGAAAAATAAATTGAGCCTTTTATGCTTGTCATGTTGCTCCAGGGTCTTACATGGTTTTGGAATGCAAAGATGATTCTAAAGCGTGCTGAAATTATTATTAAAATGAGAATGGAAAATATACAATATGATTTAAAGGTACACGATCTTCAATCGCACCCTCTCACTTCGCTATTGTCAGATTGACAACATTGCCCAGGCTACGCCAACCAGCGTCTCCATGTTTCAGCTGGCAGTCTTTTGTGATCATATGACTCGTGGAGGCGTGAGGTAGGAACTTGTGAGGACCGGAGGTCGATTGCACCCTCCTTCGAAGTTGTCAACTCACCATTTGAAGCCCTAGTGATCGCTCTATAGTTGTCACATTCTAACTTGTTACCCTTTTTGTATATTGGGTATATAACTCCCTCTTTCCACTTTTCCGATAGCCGTGCTGTATCCCAGATACTGACTGTCAGTCGATGCAGACAAGTCGCCGACTTATCTGGGTCAATTTTTATATGTTCCGCTCCGTTGCATCCTTCCCGGCTGCTTTGTTATTCTTAAGCTGTTTGATAGCATCCTTAACTTCACTTATCGTGGAGTTGGCACAAGTTGACACAAAATCAGGTACGTCTGTTTGAAAAAGTACGAATTTTTATCCAACAAACGCAAACCTCACCGCCCATAGCAACGGCTGTTCATAAAAAATACAACGAATTTTTTAAATTGGATTTTATTAAAAAAAAAATTCCCCTCGTTTAATTCCAAACCGAAGCGAGCGTAAACAACGAAATTGTTTGCAATCTTTCATACGCCATACAACAATTTTTGCAATCTTCCATGCAACAGACCTGATCCCAGCTATATCCGGCGTATATTTACATGGAATATCTCCTTAATTTCTTAGATATTTAGATAACGCAGAAATTTAAATGTTTCTTTCAAACTGTGTTACACAAGACCGGTCAACGTAGACTACACAGAAAAAAATAATTAATTTTAACAAGCGCGTAAAATTTCCCCTCGTTTAATTCCAAGTAAACAACGAAATTGTTTGCTATCTTTTATGCGCCATACAACAATGTTTGCAATATTTCATACAACAGGCTAGATTCAGTAGTTCTCCGGCTAAAATTTACATGAAATATCCCATTATTTTCTGCCAAGTCTAGCATTCCCTTTATGTGCATTAGATAACGCAGAAAATTCAATGTTTCTTTTTATCTTTGTATGTTGAACCATTTGACACAGAGAGAAAATCTGAATTTTCATAGTGATGTAAATATCAGAACATGTAAAATTGTATTTGCTTCCAGACGAGCTTTTGTATGCAACAATATCGGCAATGTATGGAATGTCCCAGAACTTTATAATGTTCATTTGTAAGTTTTGCAACGCTGCATTCATGAGTATGTTATTGAACAAAAATTCACACTTCTTTTTCGTGCTGTGTATGTTCAACATGTAAGATAAGTATCATTGGTTTCGTAGCAGAACATCGCAACGCAAGTGTTGTTCTAATAGGACGTTGAATCAGCATAAGTAAGTAAGTATGTTTGTATGTTAGGAAATTCGATGATTCGCTCGTGGGAAATTATTTGGTGAAAAATGTTTTGTGAAATATTATTAAACTTTGCTATAGAGGGGAAATAGCGAATGACGCCATCAGTATTTGCACTTTATCAAGTTGGTTAACCACTTGATTTCCAGCGTTCCAACCAGTAGTTGGCAACGTTTTAACTCTGGCTGCTTTCAGTTTCACTCGAAGACAACGAGCTTGTCGGCATCGGTACATGGTCGTTTTGGAGGATTTCTCGTATGTTTGATTTGACGCGCTTCCAAAATTTGCGCAAACAGTTGGCATCAAAACGATTAAATAGGCATTGCACTAACCAATTCTCACTTTCAGACTGTTTTTTCAAACTTTATTTCTTCCTAGAAGTAAAACTCTATCCAACGCGAATCGTTAACACAACAGAATAACTATTCATAACAGTACTGATTGGAACGTGAGGAGAATGTTCATTCGGAATATCATGTTCGAAAATCAAAACGTTGTCCGTGATAGCGAGTTTCTTGATACTTGCCGGGACGCAACATTCTTTAAAATTTTCAAACACCGATGGATGAATTTGAACACAACATATTATTATTTATTTAAATAGCCATACATCGTATTCACTATATGACTTCATCTACAACATTTCGCCAATATACTCGGTCTATGGCTGCCTCTCTCCAACCTCGTTGACGACCCACACTCGCCAGATCCTGTTGCACCTGGTCCGCCCATCGTGCTCGCTGTGCCCCACGCCTTCTTGTACCGGCCGGATTCGAGGCGAATACCATTTTTGCAGGGTTGTTGTCCGGCATTCTCGCAACATGCCCTGCCCACCGTATCCTTCCAGCGTTCGCGACCTTCTGAATGCTGGGTTCGCCGTAGAGTTCAGCGAGCTCGTGGTTTCATCTTTGCCGCCACACTCCATCCTCCTGTACGCCGCCAAAGATGGTCCTTCAACACAAAATATGTTCACCTTTTAATGGTAAAATTTTAAATACTTGAGCAAATAAGGAGTCGGAAAAACCTCTAATTAATTAGAGCAAAACTGGTTTGTGAATATGCCATCGGAACAACAACTTGCTATCAAGGGTAAGACCAAGGTAGACTACTTCCCCGGAACAATCAATCAGTGTGTTACAGAGGTGAACTTTGACATCTCATGGCGGAATGAGTCGAGGTGACTTGGAGTGCGGAAACTGAATCGTCTGGGTTTTAGCTGCCTCAATACAAATCTGCCAGCTATTGAAATATTCGGAAAGAACATTGAGGTCCTCCTGAAGCGAATCACTCGACCCTCGTATATGAAGGAAGTGTCGTGCGCAAACATAGACAAAATACCACCACCTGGCAGGGCCTAAGAAGCTTAGGGCCCAAGAGGCTACACAACGTTCAACGTATCAGAATTTGAAGAATTGTTCAGGAAGACCTGGAATTACCTGTCCAACAGATAGTTTTTGATGATCTTCACAAGATAGATCGGGCAGTTGTATCGACTTCCTTATCGATGTCGAACAATGCCACGGCAGATGTCTTTTCTGTTACGTTTGAGGATGTCAGTTACTTGTGTCATTTGGTGGATGGTAGAGTGACCTTTCCTGAACCCAAATTGTTCCTGAAGGAAGATGTTATTCTGGTTTGCGAAATTCAGTGAACGGCTGAGAATCAGCTTTTAGAATAACTTTGGGATGAAGGACAAAAGGTTGATGGGGCGAATAGGGGCTAGTAACATATCTTAAAAACCACTGCAAGAGGTCAGAAGAAATCAACACTCAAGTTCTTCGACTTCAGGTTCATCGACACCAGCGGTTTTCATGTCTTTTGTTCGCTTGATGGCATCTGTCACCTCATCAGCCGATATACTACTATCATCAGGGACAACTATGGGTGTTTTGGCGATTCTAGACATTGGCTTCGTAACAATACTTAGGCTAATATGGGCTCAAAATAGATTGGCCAAGTTTGTGGAGTTCACAAAATGTTGATCTAGTGCATTGGCCTTTTCAAAAGGGGTGATAAGTTGTAATGGGACAGAATTCTGGTCGAGGGGACTAAGCGTCGGAATTGGTATTGGTTTATTTTTCAGAATTTTGATCAATTTCCAAAAGGGTTTTGCACAATCTGGGAGAGAGTGGATTTTAGTTTCGAAATGTCTATTTCGAAGATAAATCATCCTGGCTTGAATAATTGTAGTAAGGCGGTTGGAATTGGTCTTAAGATGAGGTAGACCGGTGCGTTGAAATTTTATTTGAATTGAGGTACGGATTTCGATAATGTACTTGGTAGTCATGTCATGGTTCAGAGAATCATTCACCTGGTTTACTAAAGAAACTTACTGGTCTCGGGCCCGAGAGATTGCTTCGTCGATGGAACGCAGTTGTCGGTCGATGTCTGTGAGCATCTCGGGAAGCTCATCATAATCGATAGATTCGTCGACGCATCGCTGGAACAGTTCCCAGTTGATTCGGCGATTGTTACGCCTGGTGATAGGGTGCCGATAGACCGAGAAGGAAACTTCAGCCACCACCAGGAATATGTCGAGGGTTGAGTGCTCTTCAGCTTGACTTAACCGGGTTGGAGAATCCGGACTAAGTATCGTGTAGTAACCCTCCTCCAGGTAATTTTGGATGATGGATCCGTTGTTGTTTCGACGAGTGCTACCCCAGCCTTCGTGTTTTACGTTGAGATCGCCAGCGATGATGAATTGCCCCCGCCGCCGAGTTAGTTTGACGATGTCTAGCCGTAGGACCGTAGCCGATTTTTCGGCAGCAGGTGGCAGTTGATGTTGTATCGCAAAGCAATGGCAACACCCCCTTCTCTGAAGTTGGTCCGATCGAGTCTCATTAGCCGAAAGTCAAAAATATAAACGTTGACGTCAGGCTTGTGGTGTGTTCCGGTGATAATGATGATATCAGTTTCCTTCTCGTTGAGGAAATCGGTTTGCTTGTAGCAAGCAAGCATTATTATTTTTCAAACGTTCTTGGATATTAAATAGATATATAATACAAGCTGTCTTTTTAAATTAGACAATATTTAGAATGTAAAATATCGTCTATTAGTTATTGCATAACATGTCGTTTTTTTTTCGAAAATTAATTCATAAATGTGTTTACCGCCAAAGGGATATTGATCTATGTAGAATTACACGTGTCATACAAGTTCTAATGAATTCCCAGTACATTCAGCCAATTTCTTTCATGCGACCCGAATACGTTATTCACTCGTAAAAGTCCGGGGTTCGATTCCGAACCTGTCTCTTGATATAAAGTTTGAGCAAGACAGCAGATTGAAACGTCACGATAAAGAAAAAGATGTAACAATCAAATACTCTTAAGAGAGAGCCTGTGAGAATCGTCTTTTGGAAAGGTCGTTAGTATCACACCTAGTTCATGAACTTCTATTCGTGCACTTTGACTTGGACCGTGGAAGAGGCGAGAGTGCGAATAGTGAGTGCCTTAGTGTACTTAGTGTCGCTGCATGTTTTTCGTGTCTGGACAGTTCAATCGATAGAACAAACGTTACGTGGGGTTAATTTAGTTTTGTGTGTGCGAAGTGCGTTGAAAGGTTTGGATTTTGTACAGATTTTGTACACACCGTACCCAACCCGCTAATTGCACGCTCTAGACCCCACGAGAGTGGTGTGGAAGTAGTTCGCCTCCCCGCGGTGCACCCTGAAAAAGTTACGCTCCCCTTAACGGCTAAACGAACTACAAGGGAGGAAGCGCCATACAGCGCGGAATCCGGCAGGAGCCGTAAGCGGTCGATCTGGGGTAATGCCGCACTCCAAGACGTTTCAACCCCTGTCCTCGATCGGAGGAAGGACCATATGACGCGATGTTTGCAGTTACTGTAAGTGGTCGAGTAAGGAGATCGCGGACGATCTGGCCTGCGACGGACATCCCGAACCCTGCTTGGATCCAGGAGAATCTGGATCGAATCAGCGTGAGGCCAGTGAAGCTTACTACAAAAGAGCTATGTAGTTAGACATAGTGGGTGCGTAAAGAACACTAGCCCCCTCCCTGTAGTCATACCTAAAGGTGTTTTCGGGGAGGGCCGGGGCTCGAGGCACGAGTGGGTTTTTAGTGGGTCGAAGAGTTGGCGCTCTCATCCCCGCACTCTGAGTTCTTCAGGATCCTGTCTAAAAAAAAAGACCCCACGCTACAACGTCAAGGTTCCCGGTTCCAGGGAAAATCCGGAAGAGATACACCGCTACAGTAATCTTCGGCAGAGCTTCGGTCCTCATCAATCACGTGACGCAACTCTACGTGCTTTGATCTTGTCGTTTTAATATTTGCGCCACCGACAATGGCGCTCCCTCAGTACCAGACGAAAGGATTTGGCTGGGAATTTCCGTACCACACCAATTCGGGGTGCAGAGTGCAGACAATCGCAGTTGAGAAGATCTTCTTTAACGACAATCCGTTCTACAAATGAATAATGAATGGCCGGCGTTATTATTCGTAGCGACGAATGAATGGTAAACCGTGAGTAGACAAACGCATGCGAATCTCCACACACACATGAGCTCGAAGACAAGTGATAAGTTAGGCTAGCCATCGCTAGAAGCAGAAATCCGCACACACGACTAGAGAGAGAGGACCTAACCCTCTTTCTCTATTCGTGTGTGTGGAAACACAAAGGGGGAAAGGAACACGTACTAAGAAGAAACCTAGGTAGAAATAAATACAAATTTGCAAAACCGTTGTTTTCACGATTGAATAAATCTTGTTGTGATGCTAAATCGGTCATTTCCCCGTACTGTTGAATTCGGTTGACTCGATTCTTCACATTTTCGCGTCGTTTTCTATAAAGTCGAACTTGATGCATGTACTCCAGTGATGATAAATGTGAGTGGGTGTGAAGTGGCCGTTAGAAAGACGGTTGGCACCGACTATTCCTTTCGAGTTTAATCAGCCTTTTAAAGGGTGTCCACGATGAAATTGCCACACACAAAATTGATTCGCAAAATTCGAGTTTTCATCCGATTGCCATCAAATTTTCAGGGATTGAGAAATAACTATTAAACTTCATTTAAACATTTTACTCGTATTTTATTTACAGTCCATACGCAAATGCCCGCACCTTGGCCTTAACCCCGGCCATAAGATTCTGCACAACCTGTGAATCAACCGTTTTTTGCATGTAAACCCATACTTTCTTCAGTTCCTCGACTGTCTTCACTACCTTAGGTCGTTTAAGAAGGTGCTGCTTCATAATCGCCCAGTACTTCTCAATGGGGCGGAGCTCCGGAGTGTTGGGAGGGTTGAACATTTTCGGCACGAAATTGACCTTATTGTCCGCATACCACTTCAGCACGTCCTTGGAGTAGTGGCATGAGGTCAAATCCGGCCAGAAGATTGTTGGGACGTTGTGGGCCTTCAGGAGAGGAAGCAGCCACTTCTGGAGGCACTCTTTTATGTACACCTGTCCGTTCATCGTGTCCTGGGTCACGAAAGGTGCACTCCGCTTCCCGCACGTGCAGATGGCTTGCCAAACCAGGAATTTCTTCGCAAATTTGGACATCTTCTGAGTGCGGACATGCTCCGGAACGCTGAACTTATCCTTGGCCGTGAAAAACAGGTTGCCGGGAATCTGTTTGAAGTCGGCCTTCACATATGTTTCGTCGTCCATGATGCAGCATTCAACTTTCGTCAGCATGTTGAGGTACAACTTCCTTTCACGGGTTTTGGCGGACTTGTTCTGCTTCTCGTCGCGATTAGGGTCTTTTTGTACCTTGAACGTTCGAAGCCCAGCCTTAGTTTTGGCCTTCTGAACAAAACTTCGGCTTAGGTGAAGCTTCTTAGCCACATCCCGAACGGAGGCGTTCGGATTTCGGTTGAAGGCCCCAACTACGCGGTTGTGATTTTTGGTGTTGTACGGAATACTTTTTCCTTCACTTCTGGGCTTCCGATCGGTGGTCAACCGTTCCTCGAACCGCTTAATCACTCACGACACCGTGGAATTCGCGATTCCCAACGTTTTAGCGATGGAACGATGCGAGAGATCCTTGTTCTCGTGATGAATGCGCAAGATTTTATCACGCACGAGCTGTTCTTTCGACTCCATTTCCGCGAGTTTTGATCACAGGACTTTAAAACTTGCAGGATGTAAATAATGCACTATGAACTAAATCCACCCAAATTTTCATTAAATTCTACCCAACGGTTAAAAAGTTAGAGCAATTTCATAGTGTGGCAATTTCATCGTGGACACCCTTTACGGGGTATCTCCTCAACTGTTGGATCGCCCTCAACTTAATCAGCGGTCTTTTTTTCATCCAAACCCACCCTGAAGTTTGGTTTCTGCCAGGAGAACTGACCTTGACGAGTGGTCTTCTTAGGAGCTGGCACCTAAGCTATTCGTTTTAGAGACTGAGGGTAATTCAGCGGTCGAAATCTCACAGGTCACGAGACATACTTTACAAGCTCGTAGTTTTCATTCCGAATCTTGATGGTCCATATTTGCTCATAACGTTCATCAGCACCATGCTGGCGGCTTTAATTTGTTGCTCCTTAGAATGGCAACGGCGCAATGGTTGATGCAGGTTCTGGATGAATTGCATCATTTGTTCCGGCGTGTATGATTTTATCATCAGACTGATGGGTTGATGAACTACTTGTTGCCGGATTTCCCCAGACTGGAGGAGGGACATATTGAAATGGTGGGGCTGTCACGGCTGGTGTTGAACTGTGGTAGTCGGTTGGCGGTTTTGCTGTCGATGGTTTACTTCGAGAGGCGATGAGTTTGGTAGATTGTAACGGAGCTGCGGGAAGGGAAGTGTTTTTTTTGCAGTCCACGAACTACCGGCTTGTACAAAGGCTTGCTGTCGGAAGAATCGTGCGTAAAAATCTCGAATATTTCCGTTGCCAGAAATTTGCCGACTGCCTAGAGGTCTTCCTCCGTAGAGCACATGATTTTCGTGCCCATGCTGCCCTGCTTGAAAAGTGTGAACTTTAGACCCTTCGAGATGGTGAATAGTGGGTCAACTTGAGACTCAGCAACCCTTCGAGATGGTAGGGGGTAGGGGGAATTTCATTTTGTTCGGCAAGTGTACCAGTAACGCAGCAAATTTCTTGTTTGTCAGTAGTCTGGCATTGAGGTCCGAGCATCCGGCAACGACGTTGTCGGTGGTTCGCGATCGCTTGGTTCCGACGACTTGATTGTTAGCAACAGCCAGTGTTGTTCGCCGTTCTAAACGAGTGGTAGCTACCCCTTACATACCGTTCACTGCTGCATATGGAGCCTCCCTACATTTGAAATCTGTGTTAGGAAAGTAAATTTAGTCTGCAGAACAAAATTATAAGATAAAACCTTTTATTTTCGTTGTTTTCAAAAGTTTCAAATTGTTAACGAATAATTTTTGATAGTTGAATTGATACGCGAGAAAATTTCCAAGCGATTGATTCAAACATCTTTAGAATCTATCAAGCATTGATTCAATTAAAAACGTTTAATTTGTAATGATATTTCGGAGCAGTCGCTATTTTCACATTTTCATTTGACATCCTACCCTTGGCGTAAGACGTAGTCTACATCAAAATGATCAAGATAGCATGGATTGCATCATGAAAAGTTTTAATTTTATTAATGCTTCGTAATTAAATTAGATCGCGATTTTTTTTCAGAGTGCATTTGTAAAGGTTTTCATGTGGAAGCTTTTATTTTTCATAGCACACTAAAAATATTGTCGACAGTCAAATTAAATTTGAGCACCAACATTGCGAAATATTTTCCGAGCAATTTTTGTGCAGCATTTCACAAAAATCTATTTCACCGAAACTAAGTTCTATAAACTAGAACTCGCTTTGAGAGAAAATTTAATGAAGCCACGGGAAATGGATGTGAATCATTTAAGAAGTACATTCGGTGTTTTGAAAATTCTTCAAAACATTGTGTTTGGGTAAGATATTGAAAGGAACACATTTCGAATGGCTTTAAACCGAGGGCCACCCCTGGGTTAACTCTACCCTATATTGATATGCATACATATTTCCCGATTCCCATATACAACCCAAATACACACACACACACACAGTTCATTAACGTGCTCACAGGCGCCTAGAAACGTCATTCCGCAGTCGTGACCTGATACGGATCAGGTCACCTTTCTAGGTGCCGCCATGCATGTAGCATCTCACACCCGGTAGTGAAGTGATCGCAAAGCATGTGAGAATTACTTGGAAATCGTGCCCTAGCACCTTCCAGAGGAGTAACTTGGCCTAGTAGCACATTCATTCTTCACGGGCTATAAAGCTACCCACAGGCACGGTTGCCGAAGTCACAACATTTACTGCCCCCTCTCATAGCCAGTTGCCAAGGGACAGAAAAAGACACTAAATTGTAAAATCTCACCTTTTACCACCGGTGCGACTAAGCACCTATCCCAAGACGGTTTATCTTCCTCATTCTTAAATTCTGCACCGTTCTTCCTTGGAGCGAGGTCGGGTCGTGAGTTGCCTGGCATTGGCGTTTTCGTTCGAAATGCTTGTTTTTCATTTCGTAGTTACCTTTCTCTCCCAGCTCGAACCTGGCCCTCAGGTGGGCTCCATTCAAACGGTGTGATGCTGAGGAGTAGATAAGTATGAACATGGGTAAAAAGACTAGCGTGCCGAAAATCACACTTAATATCAACGGGCCTTCCGCCCGGCCATTCTTCCCACCAGTTGTTGCTGTTGTCTTTCGAAACAAGAAAAAGAAGAAGACAGACACACGCCGAGCGGGGTTGGCCCAATGACCGGTTTCAAAGTGTCGGCTCGCTTACAAGTTGTTTACAAAATTGTTTTCAAACTTTGATGAGGTTCTGATAATGAAATGCTGACATTATTTACTGTATTCAATTCTCGGATGGAATGATAAAGATAACGGCTTTACATGGCCAAGTGATTTACAGCGATTTTATTTGATTTAAACATTTTTTTTTTGCAGATTGTGTTGACATTAATTCTTAAAATAATTTGTTTGACTTTCAATCCATCGTAAGGTTGATGGCTCTAGGAAAGATGTGGACCATACTCATGTAAATCTTCTCGTTCATATTTATAATCAAACCCTTCGCTCCCAGCTCCCAGTAATACCGTGTCAGTACGACATGGTTCTGAGGCTTTACATGCATTTATGCGCTGCCAACTACATCTTTGATACACATTTTTTAACGGTTCCTCAAATACTGGCATGACCCGTTCTGAGCGATGGGTCATTTTCCTGATCATTCATTAAAGCCGGTAAATGGTTTGTTTTGCCTTCCCAGCAGTTTTATTTTCCCTCCTTCCTGGCGTCTTCCCGAACCAGTCCAACAAACGTAACGCTAGAATTATGAAAACGATCAGTCAAATTATAGCTCACAGCATTCGTAATATGAATTATGAATCATATCACAGGTCTTCTTCGCCTTCTCGCCGTCATTACTTGACGTGTGTTGCACGCTTGATATACCTCATCAAGAAGAAGTAGGGGCCGGCATATCAGGGAAGCTTGTGTAGGCCTGCAGTTGGCTTTTTCGTTTTACTTGTCTGAGACCCCGAGTTGCCTTCGTTGTTGTCTTTCGTGTTCCTCGCACGCGGAGTCAAATTAAAAAGCACCACGGATCAACAACAACGAGCCGGTCACCGCCACCGCTGCTGCCGTCTGCCTTTCCGGAGGTCTTCTCGCTTGTGGTTTTATTTTCCAATTCCAAACCTTAAAACGTATAATTTAAATCAATTATCTCTCGCTCAGATGTCTTATGTTTCTTTTTTATGTGATTCACTGTCATGCCTTTGCCGAGGTAGACCCAATCGAGCGCAGAACGTTTCAAAATCCACTCAATTTTTGGCTTGAAATGGAAATTGGTCCAACAAATGAATGGCAGTAGGAATGAATGATTCAAGACCAAATGAATCCACCTTTTGCCAACTGGCATTTATTTCGAAATCAGATTAAAACAGTCAATGCTGGTTCAGAATGTGGAGCTAACTTTTTTACGTGTATAGCAAAGTGAAACTCCAAACTGTTGACTTTTCATTTGTAGGTTCGAAAACGTTTGATCTATTGCTGGTTTCTCGTAATCGAATTATGTTTCTTTATGTTTAAATTACATCGAGGTTTAGTACTCATATTTTAATTGTATATTAGGTGCGCAACAAAGTTCTCGCTGTTTTTTGGTGAAAAGGGAACTTTATTTTGAAAACAAAGGTTACAAACGAATTATTCAAAGTATTGCCCATCACTAGCTACGACTTTTTCCCATCTTTCTGGTAGAACGTGAATACCATTTCGATAGAACTGTTCGTCTTTTGATGCTATCCACGAATCAAGCCATTTTGAGATGTCATCATATGAGTGGAATTGCTGACCAGTGAGACCATGTGCCATCGAACGGAACAAGTAACAATCGTACGGTGCAATATCAGGAGAATATGGCGGGTGGGGTAGGACTTCCCATTTGAGCGTTTCCAAGTAGGTTTTCACGGGTTTCGCAACGTGAGGTCGAGCGATGTCATGCTGAAGAATCACTTTTTCGTGTCTGTGCTCGTATTGTGGCCGTTTTTCGTGCAGTTCTCGGCTCAATCGCATCAATTGAGTTCGATACCGTTCCCCGGTAATGGTTTCGTTTGGTTTCAACAGCTCATAATAAATAACACCAACTTGGTCCCACCAAATACACAGCATAACCTTCGCAGCGTGAATATTCAGCCTAGGCGACGATGTTGAAGCATGCCCGGGCAGTCCCCATGAATGTTTCCGTTTTGGGTTACTGTAATGAATCCATTTTTCGTCACCCGTCACAATGCGATGTAGAAAACTCTTCCTTTTTTGCCGCTGGAGCAGTTGTTCACAGACGAAAAAACGACGCTCAACATCTCTTGGCTTCAAATCGTAAGGAACCCAAGTTCCTTGCTTTTGAATCATTCCCAACGCATGCAATCGCTTAGAAACGGCTTGGCTGGAAACTCCTAATCCTGAACCAAGCTCTTCTTGCGTTTGACACGGATCTTCATCGAGCAATGCCTCCAATTCAGAGTCTTCGAAGCTTTTTGGCCTTCCTTCACGCGGACGATCATCAACACTGAAATCACCGTTTTTGAAGCGACGAAACCAATCACGACACGTTGTTTCACTCAGACCAGCATCACCGTAAACTTTTTGGATGTGCTCTCGATGTGCTTCAGCCGCCGTTTTCTTCGAATGAAAGAAGAAAATCAACACTTCCCGCAAATGACGATTATTTGGCACGA
>JAHHFK020000743.1:0-75000 GCA_024533555.2 Aedes koreicus | reverse complement strand
TGTTGCGACAGGACAGTTGTTGCAACAATTTTGAGCATTCCTTGAACAATCCTGAATTCTGAACAAATTCATATATTTGCAGTTTTGTAATTCCTTCTTATACAGATTACTGCACATTCTAGGATAGTATATATTTTAGCCTGAAATACCGTGGGCCATTTTCCCATGGACACTGAAAAGTTAATTTCAGGGCCAGTTATTCCAGTACCCACCATACTATTTTGTTTAGAACCTTCTGTATAAAAGACTAATGATTCGGGCGGATTATTTTGCCCTCCTGCATGCCAATCCAGACGAGTCACGTCATGAGCTTTGTAATTGTGATTAAAGTAGTTTAATCTCTACATACATTCCTCATTCATCATTATTAGTGGACTTAATTGAAACTTGTTTGTGATATTCAGGTGTCCAATAAGATACCCATCGAACAAACTCATGGACTGTTTTAGCCTTAGAGCACTTTTAAATGCATCCAATTCAATAAATTGTTGCTTCCCCAATTTGTTGTTCAATGTGTTTGTTCCAGTAAAGTTTGTTATCTAAAGTTATTCCCAAATACTTATTTTCCGTGGACATTGAAAGCCTTACATCACCTAATTGAAGGTTAGCTATTGAAATGGTACGTCTCTTAGTAAGAGGTACAATAGTTGTTTTTTTAGGATGTATAAGCAATCCCACAAACACATACATTCTTTTGCTGCCCATAATTGATAGAAAAAAGCATATCAATTCTATATTTTGCGCGTATTTATTACTTTTTTGTGTATTACAATCGAAAAAAAACAAAGAAAAGTAGTGGGATTCATGTTTGTACATATTATTTTCTAGTATTGCATTTTTTTCATGCATTTACTATTTTTCAACTGCTTGAGTTGACAATGATACGTTTATTCCCTTATATAAATCCAATGCTAACAGAAAAAAATACATCATGAGCAGATGATTTCTTTCTAGAATACTTCAAAAGCTGGAAGAATATCATGATTGAAACTTAAAGGTTGACTAAAAGTCTAAACTAAAAATCGGTTTGCCCTTCGTGTGCTCTAGT
The DNA here is from genome assembly GCA_024533555.2 of Aedes koreicus. NCBI lineage: Eukaryota > Metazoa > Arthropoda > Insecta > Diptera > Culicidae > Aedes > Aedes koreicus. The sequence goes on along the minus strand of JAHHFK020000743.1, from coordinate 73,952 downwards.
GTTGGGAATTTTAAATCTTTGACAGTATTTGGTTAACAGTTTTATAGAGAACAACTGGTGCAAGTTTGATCAAAGTAGTCCATCTCGTTTAAAAATAACGTCAAATGGAACTCGATAGAATAAAAAATATTGTGCACAAACGCCTGGAAAACCCAGAGTGGTCCGGTTCCAAGCTGGTTGAAGTGCTGAAGATGCTTGAAACCACATTTTGTCGAGTGCTCAAAACCTACAAGGAAACCCTGAGTGTGGAGAGAAATCAGCAGACCTACACAGTTCAAATGAAACTTGCAAAATTATGGCGACTTGAATGTAACAAATTCTGTGCCATCGTTTGGTCCCCTTTCTACCAAAACGCAGTCCAGAGGATCGAAGCTGTTCAGCGAAGGTTTATACGCTTTGCTTTGCGACATCTTCGCGGGCAAGACCCTCGCAGATTGCCAAGTTATGAAAGTCGGTGCAAGCTCATCAACTTGGAACTGTTGGAAGGTAGGCGTATGGTAGCCAAAGCGTGTTTCATTGGTGATCTGCTTCAAGGAAATGTTGATTGTTCCGCTCTACTGGATCTCTTGACCATCAACACTCGACGACGAAATCACCGTTTACAACAGTTCTTCGTGTTCCGGCACTCAAGGACCAACTACTGCAAACACGAACCTGTTCAAAGCATGTGCCGCGTTTTCAACAGCTGCTATAATGTGTTTGATTTTAATGTATCCCGTGAGGTTAATAAGCGTTGTTTCCGTATATGTCTTTGTTAAGTTTTGTTAATTTTCGTATGTAATTTAATTTTTTAAAGGGTCATTGGGATGAACATTTTTAACTTTTTTTTTTAATGGGTCATTGGGACTAACATTTTTTATTTATATTTTATTTTTATTTTTTAGCGTCCTTTCTTTCTTTCATTCCATATAAGGTATGTTTTCAACATCTTGATAGGATTACTTTTCTGGAGGTGATTGTGAAATAACCGGTAAAATAAGTATTAGCATTTCGTGAACGTTCTTGATGATATAAATATTTTAAAGCATTCGGATGAAACTAATAATAACCCACAATATATCACTGAATTATCACAGTCACACACGATTCTTTTAATGTGTATGAAACCCATTTGACACTCTGCGCACGAAACTTGTCCATACACAATATAGAGGCGGTATCTTTTTAATTCTAATTTTGTTTTGCAGGCTAATTTTACTAAATGCACATTACTTTCGTATCGCAGCGCCGGTGGTGATTTGTAACCAGCCGGTGGGCACCCCCACGAGGAGCAAAATAACATGCTTGTGTGTGTGTGTGTGTGTGTGTGTGTGTGTGTGTGTATGTGTGTGTGTATGTGTGTGTGTGTGTGTGTGTTTGTGCGTGTTTGTATGTGTTTGTATGTGTGTGTGTGTGTGTGTGTGTGTGTGTTTGTGTGTTTGTGTGCCTGTGTGTGTGTGTGTGTGTGTGTGTGTGTGTGTGTGTGTGTGTGTGTGTGTTTGTGTGTGTGTTTGTGTGTGTGTGTGTGATATGCTTGGTAGCCATCTTTATCTGAAACGCAACGTGCACGGCAGAAATAACCTGCTTCATGAAAAGACCGAGAAGGTTTCAATTCTAATACGGACTATTCAAAACCGTCCTTTTCAGGACGAACAATCCAATTTAGAGATTGTTTACTTGATTTCAATTTATCTAACATCTTACCAATTGGCAGACAGCGGTGGCTAAAACCATTTTAATTTTCTCTTCTTTGCAACGAATTGCATCTATTGAGCACTGTGCATAATTTTAAAATGGCTGCTGCCACGAAAAATGTTAACACCGCCTGTTAATAATTCGATCATTTCTTGATTGATTTAATTTTGAGCTGAGATTTTTGCGCTTATCTTGATGTTTTTACGATTGCCATTTTATTTACTTAAGTATTTAAAAAAATTCAATAAAAGATGCATATATTCGCGTACATGTTCATCAATCGGAGTTGGAATTTTTTTTAATGATTGTTCGGAAGGCATGTATCAAGAAATTCCTTTTCACAGACAACGTTTTGATCCTCGAACATGATATTCTAAAGTAACATACTCTGCACATTCCAATTAGGACTTATGAATAGTTATTCTGTTGTGTTAACGATTCGCGTTGGATAAGAGTCTTCCTTCTAGGAAGAAATGGGTTTTGAGAAACTAAAAGTGAGAATAAGTACAATGCCTAATCGAATTGATGCCAACCGTTTGCGCAAATTTCGGAAGTGCGGTAAAATTGAATAAACGGAAAACCCTCCGAAACAACCATGAAACGATCCTCGGAGACAGTACCTACGTTGCAATGTTCCGCTACGAAACTAATCAAATAGTTAAACTTAGTCTACGTCAACCGGTCGTGTGTTATACACAACCCCACTGATTTTTTTCACCATTTAACATATTTCCAGTCTATAAACATTTTTTTTAACTGATTAAAAATAACACGCCTAAATCAATTCAATGCCAATGCAGTTTAACCATCCTACAATTCATACAATCTAAAACGAGATTTCCATTTTACTTCCCATCCCACCAAGCTTCAATCAACTGCCTTCGCACATTGCCATCAAATCACTATTTGATTTGTCCATTCAGGTCAATTAACAACGAAACTAGAATTTCAAATTTCTGACTAAAAAATAACATCAAAAGTCGCTTTTGATTGACGGCTACATAATTTCGAGCAATTAAGTTGATTTCGCTATCACGCTTCAGTTTGTTTAATGTTGTTTTATTTTTAACGGCAGCAAGTGTTTTGCAAACCAATATTCTACAGGGCGTTTCATGTGAGTTTTGATTTTTTTTTCCACTGGCAATTTCCCCCTGATATGAAGTGGGTAGTTATCGTTTGAAAAATGGCAGAGGCCGAAAAAAATGCCATCCAAAAAATTAAATTGCAGTTTTTTGGTTCAGGACATTTTCCCACTCCTGTCGGTGACATGCAATCGGGTGTTAGCTAGAGAACAGGATTTCAAACTACCCTAATATTTGGTCCTGTGGGTGCATGAAAGCTGCTCACGCCACGAAGGTGATACCCTAGCGTGTTTCGCAGTCAGGGCGCCGCCGTCCTTTGCAATGACCCGTTTTTTGTGTTCATTTTAGAGCAATTAAATGCATGACTGGGTGCCAAAACCTTTGTTTGTTTTGGTTAGTTTCCGTAATTATCTAATTCGCGTTTGATGGGTCCTGTCAATCAATGTGATGGGCACGCTCGTTCGCGTGGTGTTCGAACGATCAATTACAAAAGATGTATGCTGCCAATTTGGCACTCGCCTTTTCGCGCACGCAATATCTCATACCTTTCCGAACACGATGAATTGATTGCTTTGCTGGCCTTGAGTACCTATTTGTATCCTGACTCGGATACAGGGTATATGTCTGTGTGCACATACAAATTGCACTTGCTGGCAGATGTTTTCTCGAAGCTCTGCAAAATGACCATCGTTTTGCATAAAATCTCTCACTTGTCCTCGTCCCACAAGTTGGCAGAGAAATATCAGTGCTACGGTGCTTTCTTCCTAACCTGATCGGTTGGTGCAAATCAGAGTCATAAGCTGTAGGGCGTCTTGTTAGTACTCTTTACCCCCGTCGATATCGTACTTCGCAGCCAGGGTTTGAGAAGCCACATTGGATATGATTATTTTGATTCTTGCTCAAAGTTTCATTTTTTAAATAGGACTCGATTTTTCGTTATCAACTTTTGGTGTTTCGGAGTAAGTTGTTTGCTATCTGACTTGTCAAACCCTGCCTGCTTCCAGGTATGAGCCATGTACTTTGTGGACCCACTCGCAGCAAGTGCAAGGAAAGGGTGTTATAAAAATACACTGCATCTTGTAGATGTTCAAATCTGATTTATATTTATTGATAGCGAGTGCTTGTTTGACTGTGCCAAGACGAGTTCTTCGCTGGTTCGAAATAAGAAGAAACCTTGAAAAAAGTGCATGTTTATCCCTTGCATCTGGTGTCACACCGACAAATGCGATGAAAAGCATCCAGGCAGCATCAGCGGTGACGACGACATCGATGACGACGAAAGCTTAGACTGCGGCAAAGTGGATTGCGAATGAAAAGTGTATCAATTTATCTCATTCTGAAATACAAAGTTATTTTATCGATCAACAACGCTAACGTTGTTGTTGACAGTGATATTGTATGCAAAGTGAAGACGAGTCTGACGAGACTGCCACGAGTCATGAAGACAAACAAATAAGACTTCTTCGGTGAGTGATTGGATCGGAAAGCATAGTGCTTGGATTTCCACTACTCACTCCCACGTCTGAAAATGAATTGTCTCTTGATTTCAGTAGATTATACGAGCGAGCCTGAGCGTGCTTAACTGCCCGAGGTTGCTACCCCGCTAATTATACAGAAAACCAACAAACATTCATCTTCAATATGTAAAAACTACAAGCGACAGCCGAGTGAGGTTGTACGCAAAGGTGACGTAGGACCCTCGTAGCAATGTGTAATGAATGTTACTATTTTTAAAGAGCCTGTAGCTATTAGTGTGTGTGGCTTGACTACTAGTTCTCCACGAAAATTATGGAAGTGCACTTTTTATAACGTATGGAATCGCCCTAAAGAGGGCCATTTGGTATTTCGTTATTCGCTGTTCCTGAAGTGGTCCGAATAGTACCGATAATTATCAAGTACCAGGTGATTGATATCGGTTCTGTTCCACATAGTATTCAAGTGTTTTAGGAGCATTGATACTGCATACACAAATCATGGAATTCAACTTTTAGAACTCATGAAGTGGTCCTGCAAATGGCCGCTTAGTATTTTGTTGTTTGCTGTTCCAGGTGTGGTTCAAGTAGTACCGACAATCGTCAAGCGCTAGCTGATGGTTGGTTGTTGAATCGGTAGATGCTGTCATTCCGGTTCATGTTTCACGATATCTTCTTCCGGTTTAATGGTGCGGGTGCTTCAAAAGCGAGTACAGACAACCTAGGTCTATGATACGAAAGTTATGAACAATAATGTCAGCACTCTACGCAACTATATTTAACAAACGTTTAATCTATGCCTGAACCACCAAGCGTGGTTGCTTCATTCCAAAGGTTTGCTAAAATTAATCTAAAAAGTCTTCTCATAAAAGTTAGAAAACCAAGCTTATAGGTTTGGAAATACTAAAGTTTAACAATTGGCGTATCTTGCACAGCATACATTAACAACTTTCGAATCAAGAATAACTTCAAATCATTGGTAGTTGTTCCTGGTGAAATGTACACTGCAACCATCAGAACTTCATTGTCCATTACTGATATTTTAGCAGCACAAATGTCCCCGAAATTATCTACAACGCTGAACATCTCGTAATGATGTTCACTGAGTGTTTGGATATTGTGGGAAGCAGCCAATTTCAATCATACAAACGGTTTATTTGGCCAAATTAATTTGGTCGTCCTGAAAACGACGGGTTGTAGTTGTTGACGGGGGGAACAAGATCCGTGATTGAACCTAGGCTTTCTTCTCGGTCCTCGCCTCGGACGGCCTGGATGTTTAGAAGGACACCGCCCTGTGCAATGGTCACACCGGAGAGAAGTTTATTCAGCTCCTCGTCGTTGCGGATGGCCAGTTGCAGGTGACGTGGGATTATTCTACCAACTCGGAGACTTCAGTGGCCTGGTATTCCATCACCGCAGCGAGGTAGACGGGAGCGCCGGCACCAACGCGCTCGGTGTAGTTGTCCTTTCAGAGCAGACGGTCCATGCGACCGAGTGGAAACTGCATTCCGGCGCGATTCGAGTGGAGATTTACCTTTCCGTTAACCTTTCCTCTTTTGCCACGGCTCAACATATTGTTAGGTAGCAGAATGTGCTGGATGATTTGACGATGCGCAGCTGAGAGCTGATATGTATCACTGATAGCTGCTCGCCATGCCGAGCTCCTATTGTATAATGGCGTCGGGTACCATTGACTGAAAATAATAGAGTAGTAACTAAGGCAATGCAAAATAAATTTTACAATAAGGGACGGGCCTCTGTTGTTGCGTCCGACACCAGCGTAGAAATGGAATAATTAGTTTACACGCATGATGTATCGTTTCGGAGGTTTCATTCACATTTTTTCAACTTAGGCAACTAGAAAACGGCCCTTTTCAGGACTAGAAAACCTCATCCAAAGAGAGTTGAGATATGATAGCTAGTCATTATTGGTCAGAAAAATTAGAGCTTATATTCGGTAGGGAACTTATTCACTAAAATCATTATTATTTACGAAACTTCCTGAACCGGGTTCTTGCACGTCGTTCATAATGCCGCCATGAACCTATCCGCAACCCAATTGCCATTGCCGGCTGGGACGCGGTATGGGTCGGATATTATTCCGATATCCGATGCCGACTTGTGAACTGTCTGACACAGCAGTTTCTCGGCGACCTCAAAATGATTCAGGTTAAGTTGGGTTACCTGCACTATGCTTTGCTTTTTGGTATGCCCCTAGTGGCTGGGCACGTGTCCCCTCCCCCCTCCCCCACGACGTGCTTATTGTCTGGTTTCCCTGCGCATGTCAAGCATTTGAGGGGTCCTTTACAGTCCTGCGCCTTGCGGCATTTGCTGCCATACCCTTTGCACATACTACTGCGGTCTGGGCCTTTACAGTCCCAGGACATGTGCTCGCTCTCCAGACATCTGGGCAGACGAGGGCACGTACCTCCACATCCTCACCTAAGGCATGTTTTGCCAGGTCTCTATACGCTGGGCCCTTTAGCGCTGTGACCTCCTTTAGTGATTTCTTTAGGTGCGGCGTATTCTTCGCATATCGGCATCTAGGCCTGCTAATTTGACGTACCTACGCATAGATTTGAAGGCCTGATAGTACTTCGACGCCTCGGTTTTACCGTGGTTCCGCTTACGGGCCACTTGTTACTTTTAATTATTTTTTTTTGGATCTACCTCCACTATTCTTACGAACCTTTGTACAATGATTCTCCCTTCTACGCTTTGGGTCGTTATTTGTCCCCCTTTCAGCACTCTCGTTTGCGTCAATGCTTATTATCAGGGCCCTACTACTCAGGCCTCCTTCGGCGCTTGAGACAACTCTCACGCTGGTTTTTTGCCCAAAAGGGGTGTTAGCCACCATCCACTTTATTAAAGCACCGGTTGCCACTTCACCCCTGGCCCATTTGAAAGACTGCCTGGCCCATTTGGAGGTCCTCTCCTATGGTAGATGGGGTAGAGTCTTCACGGAGATGAACGCATCCGTCTGCGTGTGCTTAACAGCCATTTCCCTCGCCCTTTTCGGTGCTGCTAGCCGTGCCGACTCTTTGGCACTTTGTCCGGCTAGAAGCTTGGCTCCCAGCTCCTCCCTCTCCCAACAGGCAGGTTGGACTGTCCTACGTAGCTTTAGATGGCTATATTTAAGGTCCTTACACATGTTGTTGCGCGTTGACGCAAAGGCAATGATGGCATTCAACTACTCGGACACTTCTACTGCTTTTGGAAGCGTTTCCTGCATCCTCTCCATGGCCCCGATGAGTACAGGCCCATCCATGGCCTCTCCTAGCTTAGCGGCACCTGCTTCAGATGCTGTGGCAGGACTTGATGCCGGACCCCAATATCTTGCGTAGTGGGGACCTCGCTAGACCGGTTTAAGCGAACAAACTCGCTTCCTCCTCTAGGTTATCTTGTTCTGTGAGGTATTACTATCCATTTTGTTGGGTCCAAACCTCCAGCCGCTATCCAAATCCACGTGAAGTAGTCGCTATAATGACCTCAAGATTATCTATGCAAGCTTGAAGGCGATTTTTTAGCCCGGGAGTTGGAAGGTGATAGCTCTGTTGGGTTCCAGTGACCCATTTCAGAATGCCTGGTTACTCACGTCCATTCCGAGGTCACTTTCACTTACAACAAGCCCCGCATAAACAGAGTACAAAAATCAAATGGATATAGGTACTGTGCATACACTTCCATCATCAAATCTTATTGTTATGAGGATGGCACGTATTTAGCAGCATCGTTCAAATGTAGTTATAATCAGAAAGATCTCACCGGAAATTGTTGCTGATGTACAGTCTTCATTTGGACGGCTTCCCTGTGATGCTACAGGATGCATTTATGTCTCTGCAGAATCGCTTACGACATGGCCATCGTCGGGTTTGGGTCAAGCCAGCTGAGTCCAAAGGCTGATTTTTTTTCAGCAAAAGCTTTTCTTATCTCTTTGGTTGCCTTCAATTCGCATTTTAATTCGGACAGCAAGGCGTTGATATTCTCAGAAATCGCATTCACAACGTCGGATGGTGACATCAAAGGATTTTGCTTGATGACATGTAGCTGGTGGATGCAAGTTTCACAGAACCACAACAAATTATTGTGCTCGTTGATGAAACCCATAGTCGGTCTTTTCAAACCAATGATTTGATAAGCCCTGACTGGTTACAAAATCCGCTACATTGCAAATATGTAATGGTTTTCACCGGCTTGGAGCACTGATAGCAATTCAAATCCCTGTTTGCAAAAGTCGGACAGTAGACTAATACGACGCGCAAGAGAGCTTTGATGAAGATACGCAGCTAGTATCGAACAGATGGCGCTGTCAATACAAAAACATGCAAAATAATTGCAGCACAATAATCACTTTGTGTGGACTGAAACCACTCGTAGGTATAACAAACAAAGAGAGGGAACAAAAACAATTTGAAAAACATACACTCTTGGATTAGTTGTTACCCACGACAAAAGAAATTCCAGATCTTAACAAGGGCAGTAAAAAGCACAACGATCTTAACCAGCAGTGTTGCGAGAAAAAATAAGAACCTTTATTATTCTTATTTATTAAATTTTGAAACTTATTTACATGTTTTTGAATAACATTAGCCTTAGATTGTAGTTTGTTTAACTTCTATATCTAGTTTTGGTTTTTGGATCTCAGTTTGTGTGTTTTCGTTATTCTTCTTTGAAAATGTTCAAATAAAAAAATTACAGATGGAAATTGATTAGTTGTTGACTAGAATAAAATGAAAGGTTTTTATAGATCATACCTTAATTTTCCGCACCCTCTTTTCATTCGCAAAATTGTTATTCCCACTAACCTAGAGACGGCCGCGAGTAATCTGTTCTTCCCCTCTTAACATTATTTTTAAGACCATTCCAGTATATTAAAAAAGAAATCTTGGCTCTGTAAAGTCAATTCAATTGAGCCGGTAGAAATAAATGAACTTGTTAAAAAAAATCACAAACTCAGGCATTTATCTCAGTTGTGACAACAGTGAAGCAAGATAAACAAAGAAGAGATTGGTGAGTAAATATTTTCGAAATAAAAATTAAAATTTTCGAAATAAAAAAACTGAAACATTTTTTAAACTATCACTAGTAAACGCGAGTGAATTCCACAATAGAAAGCTTATCTTTTGACAGATAGGCCTATTTCGTATGCGACTTACAGACTTTTTCAGTGTCGAGTGCTCGATTGTTGAGCACCCAGTCGAGAAATATACACTGAAGAAGTCTGTAATAAGCTTTCTTTAGTGGAATTTAACGGAATTTGCTCGCGTAATAGGTTGAATAGGTTTATTATTAAAAGAGTGATCAAGAGAAGTGTTAATTTAAATTTTCCTTGTTTTAAATAAAAAATGTTTTAATAATACGCTCGATAAAGTGTTTTTAGAAAAAAGTTTATAAAAAAAGTGAAGGATAGTCCTCCTGCTTTTATCTCTAAGAAAGCAATGTCTAGTCCTCTTAATGGAAGATCACATTTAGTATTCTTCATTAAGCCAATCTTAAAAATATTTGTAAATTTCTGCCTTTTCATTAAACAATGTTTTGAAAATCCGTTGAAATTTTTTTCCAGGTGACTGATATATGTATATGATTCATAAAAGGAAAGCAGGGAAGGTATTCCTTTTGTTTTTTTTTTGTTGGGGCGTAGAACCACTGCGTCTACTGAGTTGAACTTTTGTGGTAAAGGTATTCCTTACATGCTCACCCACGAGAAGATAATAAGTATCATATTTGCTTTTCATTACTAGAAAAGTTTAGACTCTTCACCGTTGATTTATGGAGTATTCAAAACTTGGTTTTATCTTGATTGTCATAATTCATGAACCTTTTCAACAATGTACTGATAAATCTTCCAGTCAATCTTTCAAGAGCTTAACTGAAATCCAACCACTGTTTCGAATGTTTGACTCATTCCGAAAATAGTGAAATGCGATCGTTAAAGCACTCCGGCAGATCCTCACAATTCACATCATCCACAAAACCTCTTCAACAATATTCCCTCATTATCGTTGTACATTGCACGTACATGTTACTTATCACGAATTCAGATCCAATCGATCTGGAAATTTCTCGAAACGTTTACAATCATCTACTCGAATGCACCTGCATAGTTGTAGTCAGCTTGTTTTGTCGGCTTTTTGCTGAGCATTTTTCCTCTCCACCTGCTTCCTGACCGATCACATATTGTCATATCCTTGGATAGATAGTACGTGGTAGTTTATAGATACCATATTGCACCATCGACCATATGTGCAATCCTATGTGGGAGGACGTGAGAAACGATTTATCAGCATAATACCGTCGTCGGTCATGTGCGAATCCTGTAAAGAGGATGACCGAGAAAATTGTCCTGGATGGTTTCTTTCCATCGCTTCCGCACTAGATTTCCATCGGTTCAGTTGAGGCGAGTGATTTGATTGCTTTCGCTGGTTATGTAACATGCAAGTCTTCCGACGTACAAACGGATGATGGTAACGATTGTGACCGTATTTTCCCAGATACGGATGCAACTTTGACTCGATTTCTGTTTAATTTGATCGGCTTTATTGGTTATTTTTTTTTTTCGTTTGCTTCGCCAGAGCGTGTGTCAGTAGCATCAATATTTTACTAACCATTTCACATGTTAATTTAAAATTTATTCACATTCTTTTATTGACACACGTGATAGAATCGGTCGTACTGCACATGTTTGTAATCGAGTTTGGATTAGAGCAATGATAAGATAGCTATCAGCCACTCTGGATGGACTCAAATTTGAAGATTTTGCACTGATGCTTTTCAATTTATCTCGCTCCAATAACTCATGATTTGTTGCGAACTGAACACCTACTGAATATAGAGTAGTGAGTGGAGAGCACATATTCGTGCAGCAACATGCACATGAAAAGGTTGGTGGATATGATGTTATTGCAGTACCTGTTCGTTTTGATCCTATGCAATAAATTTTAGTGGTGATTTTGAATGCATTTTGACCCACTAGAAGATTTGCGCACCAGGCGTTTGAACTTTGATTGGAAACTGCTCAACTGATCCGTGATTTGTCGGCAATGATTAAATCGGTATGTTGCGATTCTGATTAGTTTGGTTTACATGTACATTGATGGTTGACACTTTAACCAAAAGCCAGCCACAATTGGCTAGCCAATAGTAGCAAAAAGTACACACAAAAATTAGCTTGAGAATGGGGATTGTCTCATCTGAGAGTTACCAATCAAGTCATACGGTGTCTTACTGGAAAATTTTGCATACACCTGAATCTGTGCTCTTGTCCATTTGACATATCTCGCGCTTAGTTTCATAAAGACGCCACTCAATCATAGATTTCTCTTCATTGATTTTCTCTTTGCGTTGTTTCGGCAGATGTATCCTGTTCATGGAGTATTTTTGATGCAGGTTCATGATGAATTATTGATTATTGCGGCATTAAATTTACGCAAAGTATTTTTCTAGCAAATATATATAGAGAAATCGATCAAAGCAGCTACGTCCTTATGATATGTTTCAACATATACCAGCCCTACTATGCGGCATTTAAGCAGAATAAAACATGATTCATGAAACATGGGGCCAGTTTGACTCAAAGATTTCGTCAAGGTAGTCTTCGTTGTGCATATCAAATGATGCGGTACTGGACATATTCAATCCGTTTGACTCTATTATGAAAATGAGGATTCCAAACTGGAGAAGCATATTCCAGTGTGGAGCGATCCAAATAACCGTATAAGAATTTAATGCAGTAGCTGTCTCGAAAATCCTTCGCAGCACGGATGTATGAATGACGTTTTTGACACTATGTAGGACATTTGCGGCATGTAAGTGATCTTACTGTCAAGCATTACCCCAAGATCCGTCACATGATTCTCCAGAGATAAAGAAGTATTCGACAAAGAATAGCTCAAGTTAATAGGATAAGCCGTTCTTGATGAGGTTACGACCGTCAGTTTCCTTGGAATGAAGATCATTCCATTCGTCTCACAACTCAATGGTTTTTAAGTCTTCATGAAGAACCAGTACATCAAGTTCTGCTTTTCAAATCATTAGAAGAAAAAAAAAATCAGTAAACCATTCCGAATGTTAGTATGTAAAAAAATACCAAAAGGACCCAGATGGCTACCCTACGCTATAAAAGAATAAGCTGGAAGCGAAACTGACACCTCCTCAATAATCTTTAAACAAGAGCTTTTTCCACACAAATACATACAACCTTAACTAAACCAACACTAAGACACTGATTCTACGGTTATCTAATAACCCTTTCTCTTTATTTAAACAATGAAAATCAATGCAAACGATAAAAGAATTTGAAAAAAAAAAGATACCACCATGTTAACCTGCAGCAAACAACTATACAATGTTGGCCTTTTGTACTCCAGTATAATTTGCAATGTGGGCCAAATTTGAACAGTCTATTTCTTGAAGTTTCTTGACAAGTTTATCAAGGTTTCTTGACAAGTTCATCAAGGGTCATTAAGTTTCAAAACCGTGGCTTAAGTTATGTGAAGAATGAAAGGAACTGAAAATATTTCTTAGCCACCGTAGGCTGCCAACTGAGTGAGTGAAGCCCAATGGCAAATATGACGTAGGACTCCTTGTTGATGTGAAGAAATTGATGTCATCGAATGAATAAATTTGTACTATATTTTATACACTCTAAATAACCATGAAACCCTATGCTAGTAATGTGAGAGTGGCTTAACTTTTGATTTTCCACGAAAATTATGGAAGTCAACTATTTATAACTCTTGAAATGGGCCCTATGGTATTTCGTTATTCGTTGTTCCTAGTGTGGTTGGAGCAGTACCGATAATTGTTGAGTACCAGGTGATGATTTGTTAGAAAGCCGAATGGGTGGGCTTCGACATTGGTTCCGTTCCTAGGAAGAAAACCATATATTATTGGTCTGTAAGTGTTTTAGGAGCATTGAAACTGCATATGAAAATCATGAAATTAAACTCTTTAGAACCCATAAGGTGCCCTGAGAAGGGCCCTTTGGTATTTTGTTTTTGGCTGTTTAGAATTCCTTTTATTAATTTATTAATTTATTTTTTTCGTCAAGCCAACGTAGACTATTACATATACAGTGTGTCTCACAATAGGTGTCACCTTTTTTCAGTCTTGGTTTATTTCAGCTGGTTAATTTATACAGCGAAATTGATTATACCCGTTTTGAGTGTATTCTTTTGACAGCTTATCGCTGAAGATAAATAAGCGATTCCCTTTGTTTATATTCATCAGCTACCATGGAAGCCATACGGGAGCATGTTTTAAAATTACATTTGCAAAAGCTTAGACCCTGTCAGATATTCAATAGCCTTAAGCAGTTCGTAGTGAGTAAGCGTTTTTTTTTTCGTACCTAGAAACGGTTAAAAAAAACTGGAAATGTCCATATTCAACACGAAGGAGGTGCCAGACGAACTTCCAGAACGAATAAAAAGATCAAATGTATGAGGGAGCGAATTAGACGTAATCCTCAGCCGTAAATTGAGCAAACAATTTCAAATGTCCCCTGCTTCAATGAACAGGCTCTTCAGACATGATCCGGAATGCAAGCCGTACAAGAAACAACGAGTTCACGGGTTGACGGATCGTCAAAAGCAAGCCAGGGTTTCAAAGAAGCAGAAATCTTTTAGTTCGGCACGGTGACTGCGAGATTTTATTTTCGGATGAAAAGCTCTTCCTCCTTCAGAACAGCCATAATCAACTAAATGGTCGTGTTTATGGCAAAAGTCTTGCCAATATTCCAAGAGATAAACTAGCTAAAGAACGCTATCAGAATGTATCGAAAATCATGGTATGGGGCGCCGTTTCACGAAAAGGAAAACTTCCTCTTCTTTTCATAGAACCTAACGTAAAAATCGACACTGAATATTACATCGAGCAGGTTTTGAAGAACCATCTGCTTCCTTATGCTTCAACGCTGTATGGGAATACACCTTATTGTATCCAACAGGACTCAGCTACAGCTTTCAAGGCAAACAAGACACAAGCGTGGTGCGCGAAAAATATGCCCGATTTCATAACAAGCGAAGAATGGCCTGCATCCGGATCTCATGCGTGCCAGCTGCGATGGGTTAACAAAACGTTTGTCCAAAGTTATCAAAGAAAAGGGCGAGAGATTTGCATTGAATTAATATGGTTTATTTCTATAACATGTATCTTTATAAAAAAAAAATGCTATGATTTGGTTTATTTGTTTTGCTGTAATCCCATTTTGTTTAAGTGATACCTATTGTGAGACACCCTGTACATATAATTATATGATTTTCGTTGTGGTCATTATTTGATTCAATGGCCCATATTTGGCAAAGCTCGTTCGATAATGATTTGTTATGAATAAGTTCCTATTTCATAGTTGCTGCGAAGGTATATAGAAATAAAGTTTTGATAAAATTTTAGTTGAATCAATTCGCTACTAAATGATATCGTTAACAAAAGAAAACATTACAAATTTACGACACTGCCTTAATGTTTGCATTTTAGTTCACCAAAGCGTAACAAAACTTAGGAAAAGAGTACGTAGAAGACGGACGGATTACAAAAGTGAGGCGAGTTCAATCTATCCTACGAGTATGAGCAGTACGATAAAGTTTTCTGGAAAATGATTTGGTTAGATATATGGTAAGAAATTCAAAGAATGTCCTCCGAAGGCCTAGTTTTATAAAATTATAAAGTTTGATATGTCGCAATCCAGGTTTTGGTAAACATTTGGATATGGCCACTTTTCCTGAGGAACTCAAAATCTCGGAAGGCCATCTTAAGTGGCCAGTATGGTCAGACACCCTCAGAATGTCCTCCGAAGACAACGTTTTACAAAATTATCAAGTTTGATATGTCGCAAGCCAGGTTTTGGAAAAGATTTGATTATGGTTTCTCTCCGGAGGAACTCGGATCCCGAAGGGCCTTTCTAAGTGGCCAGTATGGTCAGACACCATCAGAATGTGTTCCGAAGACAAAGATTTGCAAAATAAATGGTGCAGGTGCTTCGATAGCGAGTACAGACAACATATGTCTATGCTATGAAAAATTTGAACAATATCGTCTGCACTCTACGCAGAAATTTTTAACAAACGTTAAATATATGCAAAAATCATCATGTGTGGTTGTTTTATTCCGAAGGTTAGCTAAAGTAAATTTAAAGTGTCTTCACATAAAATTTAGAAAATCAATAATTTTATGTTTGCAATATCAAAGTCTCCAGTCAACACAATTGACGTATCTTGCACAGTATGCCTGAAAACTAACTTCAAATTCTTGGTAGTTGTTTCTGGTGAAATGAACACCGCAACCAGCAGAACTTAAGTGTTCATTACTGATATCTTAGTAGCACAAATTACCCCGAAGTTATCGACAACGCTGATCATCTTGTAATGATGTTCAGAGCTGTTGAATCTTATGGGAAGCAACCAATTTCAATCAAACCAACGGTCTACCTGGCCAAATTTATTTGGTCATCCTGAAAAGGACGGGTTGTAGTTGTTGACGGGGGGAACATGGTTTGCGATCGAAATTTTCGGTCTTCTTGGGCAGCAGGACGGCCTGGATGTTTGGCAGGACACCACGCTGTAATATTCTGCTTCTCGTTGTTGAGGATGGCCAGCTACAGGTGACGTAGGGTGATTCTGGTCGTCTTATTGTCACGGGCGGCGTTTTCTGCCAACTCGAGGACTTCAGTAGCCAGGTATTCCATCACCACGGCGAGGTAGACGGGGACGCTGGCACCAACGCGCTCGGCGTAGTTGCCTTTCCGGAGCATCCGGTGAATACGACCGACTGGGAACTGCAATCCGACGTGGTTCGAGTAGGAGTTTGCCTTTTCCTTAAACTTTCCTCCTTTGCCACGGCCAGACTACTAGGTAGAGTCGAACAGGTAAAACGGCGTGCTAGACGATTTGACGATGTTTAGTCAGAATCCGAATTGAGAATGATGGTTGATCTGACTTTTTCTTTATTTTTTTTTACGGGAATTTAACCCAACAGGTCATTCGTTGGTCGGACGTCACCACATGTTTTATAATGATGATGGTTTGGGAGGGAACACGTGGTAATCTCCCATTGATGTTTATTGAAACAAAAAAAAAAAAAAAGTCAAAATCAACGCGGCGTACTACAAAACTGAGGTTTGGAGAAGGTTGTTACCCGCAGTCCGGAGATGAGCGCTAAGTGTTTCAGCAGGACGGTACATTAGCCCACACGGCTAATGTCGTCCAATGCTGGTGTCGGGACAATTTCTCCCAGCTCCCCGGATTAGAATCCTTTCGACTTTTTTGTTTGGTCCTATAGGGCGGTCTTAGCTGAACCCAGGCTGGACCATTTCAACGGCCGGTAATTCTCAGAATCCGGGACGAAATACTCATGCGACGCGGTTTTGAGCGTTTTTAGAAACATTTGAAGCTTGTGAAGAAGTATACAGGGGGTGGGTGGGGGGTTTCCTTGAGATTGCGTTTCATTTCAAGAAAAATGTTGTAAACGTTCCTTATAAACGTTCCTTATTTTGAAAGTGTATCTGAACTTATTGAACAAGGTGTACTTCCCGGTGGTGGTGAGACGGTGGCGTGTGTGGACCATCATTAATAAGCTAACCATACTATTTGTTTACCATACACGCCTTACCACCATATCTAGGATCAAGTGAACCATCATCACACTTTGACAAATGCATCAATAAATAGCATGCATACTGACGGTATATAGTTATGATACAAAACGCGACAGGCAAGTCAGCAGGAAATCATCGCCTGGCAACCAAACGTGCACAGTCAGCATAACTTCTAATTTTCAGAGCCGATCAGCCGTTGTCACTGTTATTCCAAATAGGCAGGCGTATAACATAGCATAGCAAGCAGTATGTAAGTATGTTATAAAAAGAGATTAATATTAATTATTTGGGTAGTTCTTAGTTAGAAGTGATTGATGTAATGGTTAGTGATCGAAAAATTAATCTTTTATATATGATCCAATTATAATAATATATCGGTTGAAATCGGAAATCGGTACTAATATATGTATATTTCACCAGGCGTCGCGTGAATTCCACGTATGGTTTACTCGGGTTGATTCCTTTTGATTTTTTTTTATCTCAATGCAAAGTACCATCACACTCTCGAGTTGCCTCAATAGCACCCTTGCTGTTGGTTTATATCGGAACTCAATTCGATAGTTGGATTAAATCCGAACTCAATGATCAAGTTTTCCGTTTTTGGTTTAAATTGGAACTCAATTTATTGTGCGCATCTTATCAGCTGGTTGAATGAGCATGATAACATAGGCATGATTAACCGCCCGATAACTGCCACTCCGTTATTGCCAGATCAGTTGTTATTAAACAGAGAACCAACAGATGATATTTGGGACTAACATACATCTTCAATGTATAAGAACAGGTGACGTCAATGATAAAATAGGCAATACCGACGCCGGCCACGTCCGAATGCGTGTCCACAAGAAATCAATGGGATGCTGGATAAAATGTTTGCGTTTGCTGCAAAATTCGTTTTGGTAAACGGTGTGCTGAATTCAACTGACAGTGGCAGCGAACAAGATATTTTACTATGTTTCCGGTTTATTCTCTATACAGAGATGCATAGTAAAATTTTTCAAATTTTGGTACCGGTTTAAACCAACAGTAAGGATACTGTTGGGGTTTCTCACAAATTACTTCAGCAGAATTCAAAAACACATTACAACTTCGATTTTGAGAAGCGATTTAAACCAACAATAGCGATGCTGTTGGGGCCACTCACAAGTGCGGGTGATTTATTTCAGTAGAATACAACAATACGTTAAACATCGAGTTTAAGACGCATCTAATCAGCCGGCTGAATAGAGAATAAACCGAAGAACCGGACTAAACATTTCACTCACGTCGCTTGATTCGTTATTTAACATGTAATAAGATATCGCATCACTTTCCAACAGTGTATCTAGATCTCATTAACTCTTCCCACTACCAAAATGTTCTTCCCGTTACAACCGTGGAGATGCAGAGGATTCCTCGGTCGCTAGTAGCAACGGAGGTCACACTAACATTCCTTCCTTCTCCTATTACCTTATGGACGTGTCCGGTGCCGTTCTTGAGTTTCTAAAGTTTGAACTTTCAAAACATGCACATTGAGAATGGCAATACCAAGCTCCATTTTAATGATAGTAAATTTAATCGTTGTACAAATCAAGCGAAACACAGTTTGCCAACCCAGACAACCAGAAGTCGTATAACAATGTTCAGATAGTATCGTATATTTCTACATTTTAGGTCAAAATCGCATATAGTTGTGCCCTTTATCGTACTATGTTTAAGTTGAATCGTATAGAGTGCAAATTTCCAACTTATATACGATGTGTCATTTATCCATCGTACAGTGTTACAAACTAAATCGGATTTACAACGCTAGACTTTTTTAGATGAATTTGTTATTACAGATTAAACCGCATACGAAGCCAAATTAACTCGTTTGAGAAAACAATTAAATTTGCACATATATGACCTCCACTTTTGCACGTTTAAGCCATATGTTTGCGTTCTTTACGATTTGATTGCGCTTACATATATGTGTGTATATCAGGAAAACAACTTTCAATATACGTAGAATTTGGTTGTCTGGGAAGTTACCACATGTGACGATAGGCAAGTGGGAATGATGCCTCAACCTGACTCATAATCATAATGAGTCAGTTCTATCGATGTTTCACACGTCCAAAGCCTACGTTTGTGAAAGCACTTCCAATTGGAAGGTTTTTTATTTCCTACATATTTGTTAGAACAAAACTACACAGAAAAAATAATGAATTTTAATGGATCTGTAAAATTTCCCCTGGTTTAGTGGCAAGCCAAAGCAAGTATAAATAAAGTAATTGTTGGCAATCTTTCAAACAACCGAAATGATTCCAGCGATATCTGGCTTAAATTTACATGAATGATCCCATTAATTTATTCCAAATCTAGCATTCCCTTTATGAGCAATAGATAACGCAGAAAATTAAATGTTCGTTTCAAACTGTGTAAATTTAAAACATATTGTAATTTGAAACGAAATGTACAAGGTCTGTATCCACATTAATCCGGACACCTTCAAATCATTGTTATTTTTGAAATATTGCACGTAGGAATGAAAAATTTCACTGTGGTATAGCTGAGAGTCTATGATGAAAAAGACTATGATCTACTAAACATTTCATGTTTAGTATTCAAGATGGCAACGAAAGAAAAACAAGTGCGCGAGCAAATTTTGTGCGGGCTTACGGCAAATCCTGACTTGTCAATACGGGACCTTGCAAAAACATTGGATTTGCAGCAACATGTGCTCAAATCATTTTCGGAACGTTTGACGGTGGAGAGGAAACCGAGAAGTGACAAAAACATTGGACGCGCTGATCCTGTCATGGACCGAAAGGTGAAAAGGATGTTAACGAAAAACCCAAATCTCTCCATTCGAACGGTGGCTCGTAAAATAGGGATGTTGCCTGGTTTTGTCCAAAAATCAAAACAACGTTTGGGATTTAAGTCGTATAAAGTAAAAACAGTTCCTAATCGCAACGACAAACAGAACTTGGCAGCAAAATCACGAGCTCGACGTTTGTACTGCGAATATTTGACGAAGTTTTCATGCGTTGTTATGGACGATGAAACTTATGTCCTGGAGGATTTCAAGCAGCTTCCAGGGCTGGCTTTTTATTCTGCTATGGCCAGAAATTCTACAGCTGAGCATTTCAGAACGAAGAAGGCATCGAAATTTCCCAAAAAATACCTTGTGTGGCAAGCAATTTGCACGTGTGGCAAAACGAGTAAATTTTTCGTCACTACAGGCACAATCAACAAGGAGATCTATCAGAAAGAGTGTCTGCAGAAGCGATTGCTACCCTTCATCAAAAGTCACAAAGAAAAATCTTTGTTCTGGCCCGATTTGGCATCATGCCACTATGCTAAAACTGTGATGGACTGGTACCGAGCAAATCAAGTGAACATTGTACCAAAAACTACGACCAATCGAGAGATATTGGGCTCTGATGAAGCGGAAGCTTTCTGGAAAGAATCAAGAAATCAAAGACATCAAACACTTCAAGCAAATTTGGACAAAGACGGCTTCTACGATTTCTGAAGAGTCTTTACAAACCCTAATGGACGAAGTTAAGCGGAAAGTTCAAAAATGTTATGCAAATAACGAATATCTATGTTTTGTCTTCACGAATTGTTAAAACACATCCCATGAATCTGAAATAAGCAACTACGAAGGAAATATAATGCGAAATTTATGTTTTATTCATGTTTTGAGGTGTCCGGATTATTGCGGATACAGACCTTACTCCGCTCTTATTATTCAACTGGCCACAGCGGAACACAGAGCCATTGAAACGCTTCCTTTTTTTTTGCAAATCATATCCAATATTTCAACAACTCACTACACCCACCGGATGCAGGTAAGAAACATGTTCGAAATGTGTTTCGCTGCAAATGATTCCCAGAATCGCGTGTGTAATATGGTGGAGGAACAGGCATCACGAACAACTCAGATCCAGGGTGATATATGTGTCGCGAATGTTGAGGGCTTGCTCGAAACAATTGAAAAGGGCTTTCACAGTCGTCCGTGCGGCGGAATTGCGCGTTGCGTTGGAGGGTGTCGTGGCCCCTTCCTGCGATTGCCACTCCCAACGGTTTGTACACTGTATACTTTTCTATTCAAATACAATTCCTTCAAATCATGCAAGTAAAAGACTTATGTTAGTTGTTTTCTTTTTACTGCCTGACTGGAAATTATACGTCGCCGCTGCTTCGGTTAGGTGTTTTGTCAAAGTAATTTATTTGATTGCCGAAGAAAAGCTCAGATCTCTCTAGTGCTGCCGCGAATGCCCACACTTGCGGTGTGATTTCACGTGATTTAGTGGCTACGAAAAACGGTAATGTGTAGAATTAGTGACACCTTGCAACTTGCGACTCACGTTCGCCTGCTTGGAATGACGTTGAGCATCAAGAGCAAAGACGACGGCGACAACGGTCACAGTTCCTCCGTGTTTACGCCAATCCACGGTGGGTAGCAACAGCTCAAATGGAACTAGCGGGAAGTGCCAGAGCCAATCTTTTTTGCCCGTGGGCCGTAAAGTCATATTTAAAATGACATTGATTGCGATGTAATTGCAGTTTTATGGGAGTTTTACTACGACTTGCCGCACATTAACGAGTCCTAGAGGTTGCCTCTGACTTGAGCGATGGCTGGATTTTGCTTTTGTCTGCTAACGTTGGGAACTGTGGAGGGTAACGGTATTGACTGAGCTTTGACTAGAAAATTAACAACTTTGAAATTTATTGATCGGAATAATTTACGATCGCAATCGGTAACATGAGACGGGTTTAAATTTAGCCGTTGCCTGCTAATGGGTGAAAATAATTATTCATTACATCGTAGCTATCGAAGCTATTTAGGTAGATGTCAGAGTTAATCAAAGAACAAAAACTAGGTTTTCTTGGCAGTTCTTCTTTCTTGGAAATTATTACCTCAATAATTAATTGAGAGCTTTGATGTCTGTACTGCGTTTGCATCAGTGTCCTGATCTGGACCAGGAATCGAACCCAGACACCTTTAGTGCCACACTGATAAGTAGCTGCGCCATCACTACCACGGGAGAGCCGACATTTATAAATGTATGAATAGCGATTCCATTCAATAGCAACGATCAGCTCGTTTGCAAGTCAAAGTGGAAAATTTTATCTCGCAGTCTATTAGAACTCACAACAATTGTCACGAAAAGTAATGGCTCTATATGGCGTACTTCCGTAGCTGCTGCTGTGTGGAATTGCTCGAAAAATTTCACGGTGCGGGAAACTCAATCGACAAGAGAATCAGCTCTGGAGTATCGCTACGCAACCAAACGTGGGCAGAACAATCGTACAGGCCCAAATGCCATGTGTGCCTCAGGGCGGAAATAAGCCCCACGGAGTGTACCGTGTGATATCACTTGTATGGTTACACACGGGGAAGTGAGCTACTTTATTGTTATTATTATTTTACCGACTATCAGCGTTCCGTCTCCCATGTTGCTCACCATCAAGAATGCTCGTGACGGAAGCTCGCAGTGTATGAAAACACCCCATGGGCCAATCCCAGCTCATGCCGTGTCTCTTTCTGCACACTCGGTTTTATCATAGCCGAGCAAGGGTTAAAGAGCAACAGGGTTCAAGCGAATGTTCAGCCTCCATTTGGTTCTTCACGCTGGAGCCACTTCCTTTTGCGATGTGGGGAAATAAAGTGATACGACGCTCTGCGTGAGATTGTGGATATGGCTGGCAACTATGTACTCGTATATGTAATATGCAGCAGCTGTTTTTTTTTTCTTGCACGGGAGTGTTGAATTGTCCACCAGTGACGCACAAGCAACTCTTAAGTTCTCAAAGGGCAGGCTTTTGCAGTGCTTTTCAGGACTGTATTTACAAAAAAAAAGTGCTTCGGTTGTTCTTTGTCTCAAGATTCATACAACTTTTCGGTCAATGTTTTTTTGTTCAAAGATTGTACTCTAATGGGAAAATACTCAAATGCAAACTTACACTATTTACAATCTTGGAGAGAAATAGGTTTATTGTAGTTGGCTCTAGGATAGCATAGCAAAAGATCGATAGACAAAGGAACGAATGACACGAAGGGGGACAAAATGTCCAACGGATAAAAGGTCGAACGGACTCAAGCTATAATATTCTAGAGAATTCATCAATTTAGCAACTTGTTTACAACTTATATCAAAAGCATCCTCACGTCGAGAAGATACAGCTAACGATATATTAAAGAGCTATCCTGATAGAATCAAGATTGCCAGATTATGTTTGTAGATAAAAATGTTAAGGATGACTTCCGTTTTTATCGAGCATAAAAATTAGATGTGGTTTATATCAGGGATATAACCGTGAGGTTCAGGTAGGGCCGCGTCGGTGTATTGAAACAATGGTATTATCTTATTTATAAATCTAATAACAAAACACCCTAGGCTGCTAGACTCGTTTACCATCCACACTCCCCACAATCGCACATAGCTCTTACCCGTGTTCCAATTTGTATTTAAATTTTGAATAGTGAGAGTTCATAGTGTATTGTGTACAGTCTACACTCTGAGTTTTTATTTTATCAAATACTTTTCAGTTTGTAAGTTGGGAGGAGGATTGGGTTTATGGGTTGTGGTCTTTCGGCAAGAGGCGTCGTCCAACCGTTCAACCTAAAGTCATGATGCGATGCCTGCACTCCCCCGTGAAACTTTTCAAATAATCGCAAAAACCCAACTGTCTCCACTGGTCCACAGGGTGAAGAAGTTGTCCGCAGTACACCACATTATCCGTGGTGAGTAGGCAGTACACCCTCGAGTTGAAGACGGTGTAAATGTCTTCTTTAAAATAATATGCAATTGTACATAAAATCGAAGCACTATATTTTTTTTATTATTTCCTGATAAAAAATGTATAGAATATACAAGTTTCAGTTGATGTTTTTATTTACCACTCCGGAAAATACAGCAGAAAAAATGGTTAAACTCATGGGTTCTGTTTTTTATTCTATTACAAATCACAAACATTTATTCTAGATTTTTTTAAGTTTTCCAATCCCTTTCACAAATTATGTGTAGGAATGTGAGGAGTGGGAATGGTCTAATAAATCTTTCGCTTCATGCAAGAGAAATCGAATTTGTATGGGAAAATTTGATAAGGGAAGGAAAAGAGGGATTTTGACTTAGCATGAAAATAAATTCTTTCATAATTTGACGATTCAATTAAAGTTAATGTTCTTTTAACGTTTTCGATCTCATCGGATTACCTTTTTTTATGTCTCATCCAGTATTCATCAAACCTCTTTAGATTTTTTTTTCATTTCGTCGTACAGTAAGAAGAAGTATTACAAAGTTTCAGAAGACATAATTTTGAGTTCATTTGATTTTTATTTGGAATTTTCATTTACATACATTTTTATCACTTCTGAATCTCTTAAAAATCAAACATATTGTTTATTACAAATGAAAACATTCGGATATTCAAAGGCAATTTTCTCAAGATGATTTTCCATTCACTATCTTCGCGAAGATTTTTGCCCTCATGCCACGCAACGAAAACTGCGAATTGAGAGGCCAACCGTTCTCTTCTGCATACCGGATCATTACATCAGCGGATTTCAGTGCCGATTCGTCCGAGACCAGCTGAAAGTCATCTTCCGCATTAGCAGAATCCAAAATGTTCGTGCTGTCGTCATCTGGTATGCTGCAATCCATGATGTTGTACGTCGATTCGTTGTCAGCTGTAGGGTTGAGTACTTTTTCAACAATTTCTGAATCTTTGAGGACTTCAAACTCAGCATTTTCCTCATCGATAACGTTTGACGCAGTGATTGTAGCGGATATTTCCAGAAGTCGCTCCTTAATCATAGAGAGAGGCACCTCATCTTCGTCTTCTACTTCCTCCGGGTTGTACAGCAAACCCCAAGATTTTCTAAAAGAAGCTTGAGGAACCAGATCCCACGATTGCGCAACCCAAAAGATGGCATCCTTAACATTTATTTTCTTCACGTTGTCATGAAATTCTCCAGGTCGTCCAAGAATCTCCTGCATCATGATTTGTCTGTACCGTGATTTGACCATTTGGATCACATTCTGATCCATAGGTTGAAGCACCGCTGTTGTGTTTGGCGGTAAAAAGACTGCCCAAATAGCGCCGTCTTCCGTTTTGAGCTCATCTGCATTGAAATGTGCAGAGCAATTGTCCAAGACCAAAACTGCTCGCATAGGTAAACCGTTTTCCGCCAAATACTTTCTGACTTTCGGTACAAAATGCTCAAAAAACCAGATTTTGAACAGTACGCGGGTCATCCATGCATTTTTGGATGCGGCATAGAAAACTGGAAGCTCTTTCAAATTTTTCAACGCACGAGGGTTAAGATATTTCCCGATAACCATCAGCGGCAACTTCAAAGAACCGTCCATGTTCGCACACGGCATAAACGTCAGACGTTCTTTGTTCACCTTCTTTCCAGGTGCGGTTATCGAGTCCTTGTAAACGTATGTATTTGTGGGCGTGCTTTTGAAGAAAAGACCGCTTTCGTCAGCGTTGAAGATCTGACTTGGCAGCAAATCATTATAACGCATTTCCGCCGCAAACTTTTGAACAAACTGGTCAACGATGGCAATGTTGCTTGATAATTTCTCTCCCGTAATTTTCAAAAGACGAATTTCATGTCTTTTGATAAATTTGGCGATATATCCCCGACTTCCAAACTTGCCTTCACCCACCAACTCGTTGAAAAACTTCACTGCTTGAACTTGCAGCATTTCTTGGCTTAACGGAATGTGTTGTTGCCTTTTTTGCAAAAACCAGAGGTAAAGCGCCTCATCCACTTTCGGGTAGCGAGCGGATTTGAAAGACTTACGATGAGCTGCAAATGATAAACATGAGTGCGCTTTTCTATGAATAGAATCTCCAATTTGCTTACCAATGTTTCCTTGAATATTTGCAATGTTGTTCAGTATCTTTGATTTGGATCGCTGAATGTTGTAAATAGTAGATCGTGCTTTGATGTGGTACTTTTCCATAACATCTTGAACTGTTAGTCCATTTTCCAAATCATGGATAATCTTCACTTTAGCTGTGAGAAGAATACCCGATCGTTGCTTTTTAACTTTTGGAATTTGAACAGAAGCCATTTTAGAGATTACAGCCTGCACAAATCCGGGTTCAAATAGAAGTGATGATACAACTTCCTCACGATCAAAAATGTCAAAAAATACACGGTAATCAGATACTAATGGGATGCATGTTCAACATAACCCAGATTTAATCTGACCGTTGAACTAGAAAACATTGTTTTAAGATCAAAATGATGGAAAAAGTGTAGATGAGTAAAGATGAGTGAGTATTGATTGAGTACCAGTGATGTTGAAAAACCGAAATCTCAAATCTCACTCATGATTTTTATCAAGTGCGATTCTTTTCTCTACGAAATCATAAGCATAACAATCATGCCCGATTTTTTTATTCCGTTTTACTCATTGATTGTTCCTCGGTGCTTACATTGCATAAATGGGGTGTTTTCTTATTTTTCTGGTAGAGAAGTAATAAATCACGCCTTCAAAAATAAGAAACACCACCAAAGCAAAACTTTGACCAATTTGGGAGATATCATCGTTTAGCTCATTTGAGACGAATAATGAAAGTTCGGCTGAGAATCTCAAGCGCGATTTTTGTCTGTATAATCGAAGGCGATTTCGCTCACGTTGAATGACTCAGTGAGTTGCATTTTGAGATGATTTCAACATTACTGTTGAGTACAGTATTTAAAAAATCACTTGAATTGCCTCGTTATTTATATTAGGGAACATTCATTGATCACGCCATTAATCGAAAAAGCACCGTGTTTATAAACACAACTACCCTCCTCTTTTTCGTCAAGCATTTTGTTTAGAATCCTCTAAATTAATCTATATGTCGTCACACTTTTTTAAAACGAGCATTTCAAATATTATCAATGGATATAACCTAATTGAAAAATTATAGGCAGAGGGTTAAATCACTACTTCTTCATCCCCAGGATTTTTTGTATCATGTAGGGTTTGGATTTAATCGATCAGACTGTCTGATACCCACGATGAATTTGTCGAACAAAGTACTAGCGCCAGCACTGTATATTTTGGAAAACCTGAGGAAGTGAGTTTTGAGTGCCCGCAATTGAAAAAGTCTCCTTTCCAAGGGAACAAACCAATTTAGATAATACGAAAACTGTCCTTGAATAAAAAATGAAACATGTGAAAAACCATGTACATAAAATCGAGGTAAAATGTCCATAAAATCGAAGTACATAAAATCGAGGGTACATACAATCGAGGCTTCATAAAATCGAGGTATACCTGTAATCCTTTGTAAGTGAGTGGTAATCAATTTCCAGCAGATTGGTCACACCACTCTCGATCGTTTGAACAAAGTCTCCAAATCAACCGTGCTGAACGATCACATTGTAAGTGGTCACTGAATTTATTACCCCCGCCATCATCGTCCAGACCTCTGCTGTTATCTAACTGCCCTTTTTTTTGCTGTCCAGTTGCTTGTGATCGTAGTTCATTTGGGCGAAACATTCTTGATCCAACCAACCAACACACGACCGATCGATCGCGGATCCTTGGCGTGCTGAATTTGCTCCAGAAAACTCGTGCCAATTGTCATCCCCTCAAGGCTCGAGAATGGCCAAATCTGTTTGGCAAAACTTAGCACACGCCACGGTTCAGTATGCAAATTTGCTACTTCCTCGTCTCGCCATCCTCGCAGCCTTTTGTTTGCCTCCGTTGGACCCCATTAAATCCGCGCAAACTCGACGATCGTCGCCACCGCAGCCAAGCACCGCGCTGATTGATTCATTGTTCTCCGAGGCTGTGGGCTGAGCGATTTCGCGTTCGAATCTGGATCGCAGCGCACGGAGATCCTCTGGAGGGCATTTCGGATGCCACCACTACATGCTGCACGGCCCGAGATCGAGAGGAAAATTGTCGATCTCGGCGGAGATTTATTTATTGCTGCCTCCTTCATGCAATCTTTGTTACAGGGCCGATCGAAGCCAATCTCGTCGAAAGCGAGAGTTTGACTCCGGTGATTTCGATTTCATGCGAGGAATGTTGATTATTTGTGGTTTGTTTGGGGTTGTTTTGTGTGCCGTTGCAGTTGCCTGGTAAAATAACAAAACTGGAGATGTCAATGCTACGGGTTCGTCGCCTATGGCGAGAGGTTTGTGTCATTGTTTGAGGGTGAATTTGTTATGCTGGATTTGGAGGATACTTTTTCGCATGAACTGAAATCTCTTGAGAATTAACAGATTCCGCGATACACTCAATTTCAAATCCTTGTAAAAGAATTCCAAAAGCTCAACTTACATTCGATAGCGGATATTTGTGCACTCGTGGTTGGTCGAACTGCCACACCCATAGTAGCTCACTCCGTTCGCCACCGACAAAAGGACCGATCCATCAGTGATCAGTACCGATGTGGTGCCACTAAGACCCTTTCGTGCAGTATTAAAGGCGCCGTCGCCGCTATCAACTCCATTCTATTCATATCACGAATGAGCAAACAGGCTGGACAGTTCATAGAACAACCGGCGCTGTGTCGATTGATCTGGTCGCGTGTCCATTTCCCGGTTCAATCTACTGACTCCGATTCGGTTTGAATAATTTATTGGCTGATGTGTAGATCTCAAGGCTTCAATCTGGTCGGAACAGACTTTCTCCTTAATCCCTTTTCGGATTGTTTTATGAACTCAAGATATGAATCGAACTGCAGGCAATTAAAACTCCTCAATCGAATTCCGTGAAAGTCAGTTTTGGACCACCGGAAATCCTACTTGATTATTCGCTTGAAGATTAATTTTATTCCTTTTGTATTTATTCGTTCAGGTGAGGTCAAAGGTCTCGCCCGTCGTCCGCAAGTTAAATAGGAATTCTTTCAACTCTTGAGTAAACAATAACGACCGATTACAATAGCCTGAAAAAAGGAACAAGACTCAAACAAAAAGAGAGCTCCTTTTAACGTTCAGTGACTTCAACTTCGGAAGGAAATAAGCGTGAAACCACTTTCCAGTACAACACTACAAAACAAGACGCATTCGTGTGTCTATTGAAAGAAGAAAAAGAACACAGCATCAGCAACAACACCAGCGTCGTCATCAGTCCAAGCGAGCAGCAATGAGTGCTAAATGAGTTTGAGACCTTAAGAAAACAAAAAAGGAAGAATAAGAAGCAAAGGCGAAAACGAACAGAAAAAGAATTCCCAACCATGTCGTCGTCGACCGTCGCCGTTGTTGGACGTTGGAAAATGAATTGAGCTGTTAATGCAAATTTATCTCAATGTTCGACCCGCTGCTGGGTGGTTTTGAAAAAAAAAAATGTATGGAATTTAAATAGCAAAAAAAAAAACCTAGTCACTAGAGTCACATCTGCAGCCACAGAGCACGGTGGTGGCCCGGTGCGATCATGCGTAGACAACACCACTTTGCTGATTGGTTCCAATTGAAACGGAATCGACAACTGGTTGTCACGCGGCAGGGGCGTGTGCAGGGTTGGCTTATTTGATCGAGTTGAAAGAGTAACATAATTTAGAAGAATAAATTTGAATTCTTCTTCTTCTTTCTCGGTATTTCAGACTTATTTCCAATTCACAATTAACAGTAGAACATATTATAATAACAACTCAACATAGTGTTCTTAATGCACTTGCAAGTTCGCCGACGATGTTGATATCGTAGCACCCAACTTTGAGACGATGCCGGCAACGTACATCAGGCTTAAGGGTGAAGAAAGTAGGATTAAAGACTGTATTCGATGAAATTTGGACACAAAAAATAGGTCACCAAAAATTTTCCTTGAGCCCGATTCTTTTCAAACTTTCTGGAAATAAAGTACTACTAAATGGTTATGTTTTGACATCATTGGTTTATTGAACCTCTTCTCCCAACCCGAATGCCCGAACCTTTGCCTTGACCCCTTTCATCAAATTTTGGGCAATGATAGGACCGACTTGCTTACTTACTTTTAACCACACTTTCTTCAGTTCAAGTTCATTTTCTATCAGTTTTGGAGTTTTAACGAGCTTTGCCTTCATGATTGTCCAACATTTTTCAATTGGGCGAAGTTCCGGAGTGTTTGGAGGGTTGACGTCTTTTGGTACAAAAACTACATTACAGTCTAAGACGGGCCGGGCATAGTAGCAAGATGCCAAATCCGGCCAAAACAGTGTAGGGCCATCGTGAGATCTCAAGAAGGGCAGAAGTGGTTTTTGGAGGCATTCGTCCTTGTAGATTTGCCCGTTGACGGTCCCAGAGGTGATGAAGGGCTGACTCATTTTGCCACATCCGCAGATCGCTTGCCAGACAAGGAATTTTTTGGCGAATTTCGACAGTTTCTTCTTCCGTACACTCTCCGGAACGGCCAACTTAGAAGTGGCGACGTAGTGTTCCTGTCCTGGCATTTGTTTGGTGTCGGCTTTAATGTAGGTCTCATCGTCCATCACAATGCAGAACGGTTTTGTGAGCCACTCCCTGTACAGTTTTCTTGCACGAGTTTTGGCCACCGAGTTCTGTTTATCGCTCCGGTTCGGTGCCTTCTGGACCTTGTACACATGTAATCCAGAACGTTTCATTGTTTTCTGCACAAAACAAACTGAAACTTTCGCCTTTTTCGCAACATCCCTGATCGAAATGTTGGGATAACGCTTAAATTGGTTCAATACCATCCTGGCCTGCTCCGGATTTGATGTGCCACGTTTTTTTCCACTACCATTTTTCCGTTTGGTTGTCTTACGGTCCTTGAACGTTTTGATCACATGAGATACGGTTGAATGTGCGATTCCTAGCTGTTTTCCGATCCATCGATGAGAAGCGTTTGGGTTTTCGAAGTGAGTGCCCAAAATTTGTTGGCGCACTATTTCTTCATTCGAAGCCATCACTGAAATCACTCGACCGATTTTCACAAAACTCATTACACAATTGACACAACACAATGAAATACATTCAGTTAAAATTTCAATAATTTTTACCCACACGCTAAAAAGTTACGAACAATTGCGTGAGTCCAAATTTCATCGAATACAGTCTTTATTATCTAAAAAAAAGGTCTAGTGTTGCGGGAAAGAAACACAAACGCCGTTTTCAGTCCTAAGACGGCATTTCAAAACAGAATTTTACGAGTTCATAAAGTCGAAATAAAACCTTTGATAGGAGTGTAAGAAATTTGAGAAAGCAAGGTTTTAAGATAAACCTGACTAAAATATGAAACCTTTTGGCACCTCTTAGTGCCATAATAAAATCAAATTGATTTCTAGTGGCTTTCATAAAACTTAATAAAGCCTGATGGTTTTTGCTATGTTACTTGGGTAGTGTTCTAAATGCACTTGCAACTAGATGCTAGTTCACCGATCCGTTGATGTCGTAGCACGCAGTTTTTAAACAATAACGGAAACTTACATCAGATTTACGGCTGAAGCAAGTAGGATTAATGCATCAGAGATAGAATACATGCAAGAAAGAGGCCGAGAAGATCACGAGAAGATAATGTCAGCCTTCCACCACGAGTTCCGATCGACGGTGATGAAATCGAGGTGGTAGATGAATTCATGTATCTGATGTCATTGGGGATCGCCGGTAATGACACCAGAAGATAGATACAAAGGCGTGACTACTTGGACTCCGAATGACGAACTAAGATCGCTAAGTTCGGCGAACCACAAGACATTAATTAGACTGGTAGTCCTCTACGGTCATGAAACATGAACGATGCTCGTGGAGAACCAATGCGCACTTCATGTCTTTGAACGGAAGGTGTTGCGTACGATCTACGATGCAGTGAAGATAGAACACGGAACGTGGAGGAGACGAATGAATCACGATTTGCATCAGTTGCTGGGAAAACCTCCCATCGCGCACATCGCAAAAATCGGTCGACTACGATAGGCTGGGCATGTCGTAAGAATGTCGGAAGACAGCCATTTTTGCATATACTTTGATGAAGTACAATACTCTATGCCTAGAGAGTTGATAAATTTTCCTTAACGAACAATTTTCAGGCCACTCCGAGAATCTAGCCAGGTGGAAGACATGTTGAAGTCAAACGAAATATACAGTGTCGTACAATACAATAAGACCAAAACGCAATTTTCATACAAAATGGTTGTGTTTTAAGGCTTGTCGTTCATTTTCTCGTGAAGTAATTTAGCTGGAAATTTAGTTATAACCTAGAAATAACCAAAATTTGTAACAAATTCATATTTATTCAGTCACCAGTTTAGAACTTACCGAAATGGATCGCAGCAAGCCGTGCTTCGAAACTAACGTGTTTTGTTTTTTCTGCGCGGTTTTTGCGAAAAAAAAAATCAAACATTCGTATACATTTCATTAATTCTGTTGTTGTGTTGTTGCATGAAGCGTAATCAATTACAATGTTTTGAAAAATTGGAAATATCCTTCTTATCAACATGAAACCCTAGGAGAGGACAGCAATATCTGCTAGAACCAAAGATGGGAAGAGAAAGTATTGGTAGGTCCGTAAGAGCACAGCAGGTTGTGAAATTGAATAAACTGGATCATCATCCCGGACACTCGGACATAAATGATTAAGTTAGAGTGTTTTTACGCATTATCGCGAGTGAATCGATGATTATTAGCAGTTTTGATGTTCGATATAGACTATACAGTCGCCTCATAGCAGGGATTTGCATTATTGGCAGAGTGTTGAGTGGAAATAAAAGAAGACTAGTGCAATGTAGAGAACGAACATTTGCTGGCCAGAAGCAGCAAACGAAAACAACGCGCATGGGCGGGTGAAAACCTTGCACATAATTTTAGGTGCATTCACCACGTGGTGTACAGATTTTTGTTATGCAGGTTGCATATCTAACGGGCGGTTTAGCAACGTTAAGTTTGGCGCATATTTAATCACGAGTGCATGAAATTAATTAGGAATCAACGTCAAAAAATTTTATGTTTACGAAGGAACAAAATAGTGTGATTGAGGAGGCGGACATGGGTGAGATCTATCTGATTATAACTATATAAAAATAATTTTATTTTCAAAAAATACTAAATACGTGCCTGATTTGGAAATTTAAAATTTCCAAATCTGGAAGTGTGTTGCAGTGCCCTTATCCAAATCGGTAATGTTTACATGCGTGACTCTCCAAACTTCTGAAATGGGTTGCTGGATCTGCAGTAGAGTTATCACTTTCTAGCTCCCGGATTAAAGCTGCTTCCAATCTTGCTTCCAATGGTCACTAATACCATTGCCGGCCGATGGGTGTTAGATTGGACACACACACACACACACACACACACACACACACACACACACACACACACACACACACACACACCACCGAGAATCGAGCCAGGTCCCTTTCAGTATAGTCATGTATTATCGGTGTATAGTCTGCCTTTACGAACCTAGCTAATAAAGAACTCATCTATATTTTTGGTAACGAGGGTATTAAGAAAAAATGAGATGAAGCCAGGCTAAGGCAGGCGCCAATCAACACCCTTGTCTGGTTGTCCGACCGTGGTCAGTCAATATGTTAACTTGTGACCTCATGGCGTTGTGAAATGCGTGAAAGGCGGTGATGCGTCGCTGTCTAGTATTCGATCAAGTCCACGAGCACGGACCACGCTCAACCTTTCTGACGGACGTCAGTTTGTCTACCGGCCGATAAATAAGTAGACGGCGGAGTCGTGATGGATATTGATGGACTTTCTTGATGCTACGGAGCTATTCAGTATACCGATTGAGATTGAGACTACCGTCGTATGTTTCCGATCAGTGTGCTACGGGTGAGGCACTAATCTACATTTGAATCCCCAGATCGGTTTCGTAAGAACCAGATGATATGAACCAATTACAATTAGAATGCGGAGGTCAACGGACCCCGGCGAAACATGAGCGAAACGATAAGACTGTCCCCGTTATGGAAGCAGTTGAGGGCGAACTAGGCACAGCTTGCAACCTCCTCGATGTGGCATCGACTGTCTACCGTTCTATTTGGGTAACATTGAAAAAGGAGAGACCAGATACGTGTTCGAAGTTAGCGATCCTGCTGACGCTGCGAAGCTGAAGCGAATCATGACGCTAACAAGTGGCCGAAAGGAGAGAGTTGGTTCGCATCCAATTATTAATCGACTGCGTTGTGTCAGAGCGAGCTCTGATGGGGCATTTAGCTGCACAAGGTGTAGTAGATGTACGTAAGGTTAACACCAGGTGTTAACCTCAGAGAAGGTGAAGTTTGGGCTTTCGAGAATCTAAATCAGGAAACGCTATACTTGCAGTGTAACAACTGCTTTGAGTTTGGGCATGGCAAGACTGGGTATAAGAGCAGGACACGGTACAGAGTCTGTTCGGACGAATTATGAGAATGCCACAAAATGTGGAGCTAAGGCCTTTTGCTCCAATTGTCGGGGCAACGACCAGCCGATGAACCGTAAATGCCCTATTCACGTGAAGGAGGTTGCTATTCTCAAGTAGAGGACCAACAAGGGTGTCTTCTACCGAGACGCCAAGAAGGGTGTCTTCTGTAGCAGGTCGATGCGTCCTCTCCTCGGGATAAGAAACAGAAGCCTAAAAAGGCCAGGAAGCCCAGACCAGCTACGAAGCCTGACCCTAAAACCGCTGGGTCGGGTAGATCCTGTGGGCCGAGAGTAGCTAGCCTGGCAGCAAGAGGACCATTCACACCACGAGTGTACGTGTGGGTCTTCTTAAAAGGGCTCAAAACCTCAAAAGTGGGGTTATCCGCCTTAAGAGACAATTGCAGAAGAATTGGGGCCTCAAAGAGAAAAAAATGCCGAATAAAGACAGATCCATCAGGCTCTGCTCCCGAAGCCTTGGTGACGAATCGCAAAAGCGATGCTGTTACCGTCATTGACTAACATCATGTCTGTCAAAATGCAACAGACTGATGCAAGGCCTTTGAATGTTGTACTGTAATGGAACGCGCACGGGTTGAGCTCTAAGTTATCTTATATAATGGCCCACCAATAAACGATGATTAAGGTAGATGCGATACTCAGCCCTTTAGATTGGATTGAGATCCGGAGTGTGACCGCTCATCATCACATCCCAAAGGCTGGAGGTAAAAACGGTAAAAAGTCTATACCTGCAAGGGCTACGCTAAATGGCACCTGATGATCCTTCTCGGGCTGCTAAGTTGAAAGAGTTTCAACTTGCCCGGGCCAATACAAGGAAGGTCATCAAGGCAGCTAAGAGGGCCACTAGGTCGGCTTTCACTGCGGACTTTTCGGAAAGCACATGCTCGAGCGAGCTGTGGAGGAAGGTTAAGTCTGTTGGTGGGAAAAACCGCTATGAGGAGAGGGTCGTTAAACTTGACACGGGATACACGATCGAACCGGAGCTCATCACTGAGGCCTTTGTTAATCAATTTCCTAAGGTGTCGGCAATCATAGTGATGAGTTCCTTAGTGTAAAGACACTGGCTGAGGAGAAGTACCGTCGTATCAAAGAGCGTCCAAGTAGTGACACCACACACTACAGTAGGCTTCTCAACCTGGAAGAGCTCAACTAGGCCCTGCTCTGTGGTGTCGATATGGCAGCGGCGTCCTCTCCTGAGAAAACTGCCACTTATTGGTCGGTTGGCTCTTCTCGACACAATGTATGAAGTCTGGCTTGATTCCAGACGTGTGCAAATAAGGGTTGGTCATCTCTATTCTCAAACCTGGGACGGATAAGACTTCACAACAAAACGCATTCCGATGCGGTAAGGGGTTGAAGACGTTTTTTTCCGAGCTTGTTCATTGATTGGACAAGGTCAAGACGGAGGACTTACTTGTTAATGTAGGGTCCCTCGATTTGTCCAAGGCATATGATATGACATGGAGACTTCCTAACATGACTATCCTCAGGAAATGGAACATCCAAGGGTGCATGGTAACCTATGTGGAAAATCTCCTACATAGACATGTGAAAAACTTCTTAAATCCTTCATTAATCGAAGACGAGGTTGATTACGGGATGTCATAAGCCACCGCGGCCTGTTATCCCGTCTCTGTGGTATCTTCTCAGCTGAGGCCTATGCGCTGTTACAAACATGCAAGTTGTCAAATGGGACTCAAACTGTTGTGTTCTCCGACTCCGCGAGTTGTTTATCTACGCTTGAGCATGGGCAGGTTGGACACCCGTGGCTGTGGGGGCGCAGCAGTACACTAACGTAACCTATGTCTGGGTACCAGGGCACGCATGTATACCTAGTAATGAGACTGTTGATAGACTAGCAAACCAAGGCTGTCTTGCTCAACTGGAGAGTATCCCCATAGCCTAGAGTGACGTTATTCGCTGGACGATACGCGTGGGAGGCATCTTGGTAACACCAACCGTGATGCGTTCCTACGTCGTATGAAGAAAAGAAAACAACAGTGGAAGGACATGCTCAACCCTCGAGATCAAAAGATTCTGACTCGACTGCGGATAGGACCTATAGGACCTAAATACACATAATTACACATTATGGGGCAGAAATGGGGAGATCCACATTCTTGGCCCTCCGCTCAGGAACGGAAGTATAATGGCGTGTTGACGCTGAAGCTGCCGATTGGAAATCGTTGGCTTTGCGGACTTCCGTTATCTCCGTGTCTTCCTGGCAGTTTCAGGTAAGACGCTCGAAAATATAGATATGTTGGGCGACCGAAGCGATCGACACGATTGTAGACTAGATGCATGCAGCAAAGAGAGCCAAAACAGAATAAAAAAAAGGAACTGCTATTGATCAGTAAAGCGGTACAGTGAGCTGAAATCACTGTTGAAGGACATGCCTCGAAGCGCATGCTTAGGTACCTAGGAGAAGGTAAATAAGCCCCGCGGCGACGGAGTGTACGATCGACAGCATGCTAAGGAAGGATATTTTTAGAATCGATATAAGTATGAGTTATCAAGCCCCTCTTACACGGAAATATTTCAGCGTGGTAATGAATTTCAAAACAATATAGTGAACAACAGAAATGGACTTTCACCCATAGGAAATCTTACTATGCGAAGAATATCTGATAATGAGGTGTATAAAAACCCTATGTTTAAGCATAGAGACGAGAGTTTTGTTTCAAAGTCAATAGTCTGTGGATTCCTATGCTACCAGGTACGGAAATCTACAGAACTTTTAAGGATATATAAGTCTAGTCGGTAAAATAGAAACTTTTTTCGCTTCCAGCGGCATTTCTTATTGAATTATAGATTTAGTTTCGCTGAATCCAAATATGAGCTCAGAATTGCTGTTAAAGGGCGAACACGAAATTATTGCGACACCGAAAATGTCATGCCAATTTTCTTATAATGTTTAGAATCAAACCAAAATTTTAGGGTAGTTTTATACATATATTTACTTCAAAAATCAAAAGAAAAGTTAATCGATGGAGCCTTGAGTGTAAAATTGAACGCATTTTCGCTTGATGCCCTCCATCAAAGTCTTGACAGTGTCATCCGGTACCAGTTTCTCAGTTTTTTTTTCCATTTTCTTAACATGTCCTTCTCGTCTTTGACTGTCTTCTTGCTCTTCCGAAGTTCCCGCTTCATCATTGCCCAGTACTCGACTCGCGTTGGTTCACCTCCATTTTCGTTGAATCGAAGAACACGACTTCGAGTTTGACAGCATGTAAACAATACACATCAATGAGAAAGTGTGCAAAATTTGGTTGATTTTTACCCCATGGGAAAAAAATTTATGCCCTGTTTAATGTGTCGCAATAATTTCGTGTTCGCCCTTTATGTGTCTTCTTTTGAGAAAAAATAGTTCAAAATTTACAAAAAAAACACGTAGGGTATGTGTCCCTTGACTCAGACTATTATGCAACGATCGATTACATTTTTTATTATAACTCATGAAGTTTTGAAGCTGTAAGCGAGTTTCAACTAGTTATACACTTGCTAAAATAAGACATTTGGTAGTGTGCATCACGAAAAGATACACAACTCTTTTTA
Source organism: Aedes koreicus (assembly GCA_024533555.2). NCBI lineage: Eukaryota > Metazoa > Arthropoda > Insecta > Diptera > Culicidae > Aedes > Aedes koreicus. The sequence continues at coordinate 36,284 of JAHHFK020000743.1, read as the reverse complement.
TGAACTCAGAAACTTTCGAGGGATATGGATTTAATATCGGTCTATAAGCACCAAATTGGGTCTATTTATGGATGCAACTTCATCCCATTTGATGGATTTATTACTAAATGCAGTCTTTGTACGGTTTTTTTTTTCTAATTTTTTGAATTAAGGCATTGTCAGCTGTATTCGCTTTACTTAACACAAAATTTCACAAAACAAACTAAAATAAAACTGCTTCGAAACACTTACATCCAGACTGCATAACTCGCTTTATCGATTCAATTAAGCCAGATTTAGATCACTTGAAGATCGTGTAGATCATCTGTTCAGTTTAACCAGTGAAATCATGTTGCCCCATAAGTTCAAGAAATCGAAAATTACGCGGAAGTGAACAACTATAAGTTGCTTAATATTGTCTCAATTGCTTAGGATTACATCGGTCATCCTAATAGCAACATGATTTGGTTGATTATCGCTAAATAAATGACATATTTGGTACATAGGCCCGATGAAGGTGATAGGTTAACATTACATCCCGTTACCCTACATTTATGAAAAATGGGTTAACCTGCTAGCCTTATTTCATGTTGACTCTGCCCTTTGAATGTTGGGTTTGTATTGAATAGAACGGAACTTCCTGAATCCATTGGTGCTCACAGATTTTTCCAATCAGTCAGTCAGTCAGTCAGTCAGTCAGTCAGTCAGTCAGTCAGTCAGTCAGTCAGTCAGTCAGTCAGTCAGTCAGTCAGTCAGTCAGTCAGTCAGTCAGTCAGTCAGTCAGTCAGTCAGTCAGTCAGTCAGTCAGTCAGTTTAAATCTCATTTATCTCAGAAACTGGACGTGTTACAGCATTCCCGAATCCATATTTGAATTCAACGAGGCAAAATCTATAAAATTCAACACATTTACTCGATGTGAGTGAAACACTGCTGACTAGTGTAATCAATAGGTATTGTTCAAGTAATACTTTTCGTGAATTTGAAGAAAAGTGAAAAATCACAGTGCCTTGACCAGTCGAGAAGTTACATTATGAAGGAAGAGGAAGCAATTAAGGTACTTTCGGGTAGGCTTGATCTCCTGAAAAACATCATTGAAGACACCACATAACTAAATGTTCAGGATTTTAAGATCTACGACATGATCGGCAATGGAATTGAAAAAAGTTATGGGAGTGTCAGTATTTCGGCAACATTGGTACTCCCTTATCAAAAATATTAGACTCGTATTTTGCCATTCTGCCATAAGGGTAACCATTTCCGTGTTGGGGTGGTCCGAAAAATATTTCTTTTTTCAAATATGCCTTTTTTTAAATACTTTTGAACCACAGAACCGATTTTTACAGTTGACCTCGCAAATGAAAGATTTGTTAGTGTTGTTTCAAGAAAAATTACAAAACACTCAGATATATTTCTTATTTTTTTAAATTGTACCTCTGTAACGACACATCCACAGGCACGACACAAAATAAGTAGCTGTTGTGTAAATCAAGAAAAAAGAATTGATACCTAATTTAACTGACAATATCCAATATGAACGATCAACCACAAACATTGGATCAGGCGGATTAAACGTTATGAATGTTTGGTATTTTTGAAGAAAAAAAAAGATTTTTCGGACCACCCTAACACGTAAATGAAAACCCTAATGGCGGAATAATTAAAAATACTAGTCTAGGATTTTTATAAAGAATAGCTATACCAATTTCAACGAAATTCTGAGACTAACTATAACTTTTTTCTGTGGAATTGCTGCTCTAGGTCCTCTTAGTGGAAAATGCCGAAAAAAATGGTCCACTTAAGCTTCCGAAGAACTGCATGAGAATCTTGAGATATTAGAATTTAAAACAAAAGTGCAGCAGTGCTGCCTAAAGGATGAATTCCTAATCAAATTATGCACTAATATGTAACCCTTGATCTTCAGATAAGCTTTTTCGAAGACTCCATCCTTCTCCAAGCTCCATCCTTCGAAGACTCCATTCTTCTAATCGAAATTTGAAAATTCATAAGCTTCAAGAACGTTGGCTTCCTTTCAGCGTCTAGTGAACAAAATTCGAATAAATCTTGTTCCAGTTACGTTGAATTCAGGTACGCGACTGATTGACAGTTGTATAATCTAGCTATTAAACGTTGAATTTAGAAATTGATCAACCCCTTTGACCCCTCGCTACACCACTGCCTACGAACTTGAATCAATTGAGATTACCACGGCAGACATCACCGTCAGCGTCGTTCCACTTGGGCTGCCCGCCAAGCTCGGACCAAACCCGTCCCACCCCGATCCGCATGCGTGTGTGGTCTCCCTCAGATGAGAGACGTAATGAACTGTCCACCCGATTGCGAAACTGATTGGACTAATTTGACCCTGGTCGTGCGTGGGCCGTAATGTCGTTGTCACTACGGCGCACGCATTCAATTAGCACCCACCACCCTCAGAGCGTTCTCACGGAAAGTAAAAGCTCGGGAACACTTACCGGCATTGGACAGCGCGGACATGCTGGTGGCGTGGCTTGCCTCCGATACGTCGCTCATCGAACCCAGCCACTTGAGGGTCTCCGTCGAGGAAGTACTCTCCGAACTGTTGTTGTCCCCGATGCTATTGCTGGAGGACGATAACTGTTGCAGGTCCTGCTGGGACCAGTTGTGGGACGATCGGGACAGCAGCAGATCACTGTCCTGGCGCAACCTGGAAAAAATAGAAAGGAAACGACGTTAAGGATCATCGTAAATCTTGAATCGCGAACAGAACAATTCGAAATCCTTTCACCGCTCGAGCATCGCCATATATGATCTCCCCCATTGAACCCCGCCATTATTATTAAAACCAATATTTATTGTTTGCACTTCAGGAGGACCATGATCCCAACCGGACGATAAGCAGCACAACTCCTCTCGGTCGATCGATTGTTATTATATCGTTCAATTACACCTCATATATAAATATGTTTGTGTTTCCGCCGTGTCGTCGAATTGTCCATATTTACCATTCCATTCATTCGGCTCGGTGATCAATTCTGCACCACTGACTGACTGACTGCGAGATCGTCCGGAGTTGATTGTAGGCTCGCGAATGTTTACCAAATTTAGTGGCCTGTAGGCAAATATTTAGCGACAGACAGGCGGTTTTGCAAATTTATCTCTTCAATTCACACCAATAATAGGTGGAATTTCGTGACAATTGGCATCCGAAGTGCTTGGCGCAGATCTTCCGTGATTGATAAAGATGCGAACTAACGTGGAGGTGGATGAATCATCTCGCGTTATTATTATTTCAATCGCTTGAAACATCAACAGTAGCATGACCATATCCGCGAGGCCTCAGGCCACAAACCCCATCATCATTTCTCCACACCAAAATTCGACGCGATGGCGCCAGCCAAACAAACCCCAGTAGCAGCCACGCCATGGTGTTGATCTTGGGGCCACGAAAAGACCCCTTATTTGACACTCGATACCACGCGGCGGCGACTAGGATGACGTATCGTTCGACGAGGACCGACCCCGCGCAATCGCAATCACGTTCCGCCCAGTTCGCCAAACATCAGCTACCTACTTGAACTGCAACTGCGGTACCGCAAGTCAGTCGCCAGCAGGCCAGCAAAAGATCAATCGATTTGACACGCTGACCCCGTTTAGAGTTTTCCATCGGCGGCGGTGGGGTCTACCCCTCCCCACTCCTTCCGTTCTGCACTTTGAACGTACAGCAGAATGACTCTCGCAACTTCTCGGTAGGTAATCAGTGCCATTCAATCTCGCCGAGGTTTTCCACCCTCGCCCTTTGCAGAGCTGGTGGTCACTCACTCACTCTACCGCAGTCAGTCAGTCGCAAGGAGGAAAAATCCGTTTTAATGAAAATTGATTTGTCTCGTTATTTGAAGCCAATATGCGAGCCCGGGCAGGCCAGCTCGTCCCGAGGTGATCCGCTGTCCTTTGAAATGCCAATATTCGAAATGGCGATAGAGGCCCGCTGAATTGAATCGAACGAAAATGAATACATGCTAATAAATAAATAATGGCCTTTTAGGCGCTGCTGCCGGGTCTGGAATCAGGCGGGTGCTGAGTGCTACTGATCGTTCGTCGTTCGTCGTTCGTCCCAAATGAAATGAAGACGACGAAGAAGACGGTTGTTGGTGGGTGGCGCTCCGTCCTAGTTGTTGGCATCCACTTCAACGGTGGCATAAAGTATCATATCGCTCGGGAGAAGAAGCCGATTGCGAATGCTTCGTTTGCTTGCCATTGGCCAGGTCATTTGTGGTGGCTCATTTGTGTAGAGACGTCTTGGGGTGGTCCGAGATAAGCGCGTGCTGTTTGAGAAATGCAAACCGATGTGAGGGTGAATTTGCTAATTCAGTTCAATTCAGTAGATGAGAAGATTGAAGGTTTATCAGGGAATTAATCACGTTAAAAGAAATCGTAACCCTAGAATCAATTTTGGGTTAGCAAAGGTTCGGTTTTAGAATTTTCTGATTTTTCTATTTTTGGATTTTTCCAAACACTGTATAATAGCTGTAAGAAATGCATTTTCTCTTCGTCTATTTTTCTTAATCATTTTTCCAATCTTTAATTGTAGTTTTCTTAGAGTTTTAATTTTTCCAATTCGTCAAACTATCATTCCATTTCTTTATTAAAGTATTTATCTATTTCTCGATTACAATTGAATACGATTTTTCTCCTTTCAGTTTTATTCTATATTTTGTTTTTTAATTCTTCGTTATTCATTAGTTTTTTCTGTCTCTGATTATAATCTAATTTATTTTCCAGTTTTATTTATTCATTTTCGGTGTGTAAAACAAATATTTTGTTCTCGTTTGGATGACTTTAATTAAATTAATTAATTTTTAAATTTCGTTATGTTTTGATTTATGTGATCATATATTTCTTAAGATTTATTCTATTCTTTTTTCGGATTTCGCCTTTAACTCGATTTTCTATAGGTTATTATTTTTAAGTTTAAAATATTCAATTTGTTCAATTTTCAGATTTGATTGTAAAAACTATCGTTTCTCAGTTTTCGTTATTTTTCAATTAATCTTTTTTTAATCGAATGTCTAGTTTCTTTTTTGTTTTCGATTTAACGTAACAAAAAAAGGTACTATGTAGTATTGAGGTTTATCTTTTATACCTCAATACTACATAGTACCTTTTTTTGTTACGTTAAATCAAAAACAAAAAAGAAACTAGTTTCATTTGAAAATCCACTTAAAATCAATCTTATTCAAACAACAGAATATTTCAGACATCGTTAAATAGTTTTATTTTAAGTTTTCAATTTTGTTAAATTTTTAAGATCATTTATTAACTTTTTGTTTTTATAATAGTGCTTGAAATAATAAATACAATAAATTATAAGTTATATGTTCATACCAAAAGGAATAAAGTACAACTTATTGAAAAGAGGCGGACCGGAAGATTGGATGAGCTCCCTCCTCCCCCTTGATTGATTTATGGTTTCTTGAATCCATAATTCTTGGATTCTTCGATTCGTGGATTCTTCGTTTCTTGGGTTCCTGGTTTCTTGGACTCCTGGATTCTTTGATTCTTGGATCATTGGATTCTTGGATTATTGAATTCATTGATTATTGCATTGAAACATTATTGGGTTCTTGGACCTATAAAAACTGGACTCTTGGATTCTTGGATTCTTGCTCGGTAAGATTCTTGGGCTGTAACTCTTGATTTCTTGAAATCTTGAGCTGTAGGATATTTGGACTTTAAGATCCTTGGATTCTTGGATTTTTGGATTGTAGGAGTCTTGAACACTTGAGTTCTAAAAATCAAAAATTTTTTAGTTCTAGAATTCTTGAATTAATGTCTAACTGGATTCTTGGATTCCTGAATTTTTTGATTATTGGATTTTTTAATTATTGGATTTTCTTGAATTTTTCGAATATTTGAATTTTCTAATTGTTGTATTTTTGGATTTTGGACTTTCCGATTTTTGAATTTTGGATTTTTGAATTTTTGAATTTTTGGATTTTCGGATGTTTAGATTTGAATATTGGACTCTTGGATTCTTAAATCTTGGATTCGTAGATTCTTGAATTCTTGGATTCTTGGATTCTTGGAAAGAGGATCTTTGGATTATTGAATCCTTGATTCATGAGATTCGTTGATTTCTAGAATCTTGGACTCTTTGAATTTTGGATTTGCGAATTTTGGATTCTTTGAATCTTGGATGCTTGAGTTCTTGGAGTTTTGGACTCAAGAGTTCTAAAAGTCTCAAATTCTCAAATTCATATATTCTTGGATTATTGGATTCTTGGATTCTTGAATTCTTGGATTCTTGGAATCTTAGAGTCTTGTATTCTGGGATTCCTGGATTCTTAAATTCTTGGATTCTTAAATTCTTGGATTCTTGTATTATTGGATTATTGGATTCTTGGATTCTTGGATTCTTAGATTCTTGAATTCTTGGATTCTTGGATTCTTGAATTTTTTAATTTTCTAATTCTTGAATTCTAGGATTTTTGAATTTTGGTATTTTTGGATTCCTAAATTCTTGGGTCTGGATTCTTAGATTCTTTGATTCTTGGACACTTGGACACTTGGAATAATACATGATTTTATTCTTGATATCTTGGATTCTTGAATTCTTGGATAAAGGGCCTTGGGATTATTGAATCCTTGATTCATGAGATTCGTTTTGCCTAGAATCTTGGATTCTTCGAATCTAGGATTCTTCGAATCTAGGATTCTTCGAATTTTGGATTCCTGGACATTTGAAATAATACATGATTTTATTCATGAAATCTTGGATTCTTCAAATCTTGGATTCTTGAATTCTTGGATTTTGAACTCTTGAGTTCTAAAATTCTTGTATTCATGTATTACTGGATTCTCGGATTCCAAGATTTTTGGATGTTTGGATTCTTGAATTTTGAAATTTTTGAATTTTCTAATTCTTTTATTCTTGGAATTTTCTTATTTTTGGATTTTTGGATACTTAATTCATTGGTCTGTATTCTTAGATTCTTGGACACTTTAAATAATACATGATTTCATTTTTGGAATCTTGAATTCTTGGATTCTTGGATATAGGGTCCTTGGATTATGGATCCTTGAATTCGTGGATTCGTGGATTCCTAGAATCTTGGATTTTTCAAACCTTGAGTTCTTCATATTTTGGATTCCTGGAATCTTGGATCCCTGGAATCTTGAATTCCTGAATTCTTTGAATCTTGGGTTCGCGGATTCTCGTTTTCTTGAACTCTTAGTCTCTGGATTTTTTGGATTTTTGGATTTCTTGATTCTTGGATTCTTGAGTTCTTGGGTCACGATTCTTAGTTTCTGTGATTTTTTTAGCCCTAGGATTGCCTGAATTCTTGGATCCTGGAATCCTTGGATTCATGTATTCATGGATCTTGGATTCTTGGATTTTTAGATTTTTGGATTGAAAAATATATTGGGTTCCATAAATAATTCGATTATTGTATTCTTGAATTTTTGGATTTTTTGTTTTTTTAGATTCTTGGATTCCTGAATTCTCGGGTCTGGATTCTTAGTTTCTTTTATTCTTGGATTCTTAGACACTTGAAATAATACAAATATTTTTTTTTTCTTGAAATCTTGGACAGCTGGATTCTTGAATATAGGGTCCTTGAATTATTGGATCCTTAAATCATGGGATTTGTGGATTCCTAGACTCTTGCATTCTTCAATTCGTGGGTTCTTCGAATCTTGGACGCTTGGGTTCTTGGATTTTTGAACTCTTGAACTTTTGAGTTTTAAAAGTCTTAAGTTCTAAAATTCTTAAGTTGTAAAATTCTTGAATTCATATTTTATTGGGTTCTTGGATTCTTGGATTTCAAGATTCTTGTGTTTTTTTAATTTTCTAATTCTTGGATTCATGGATTTTTGAATTTTTGGATTTTTGTATATTTTTCTTGTATATTGGGTCCTTGGATTATTGAATCCTTGGTTCATGAGATTCGTGGATTCCTAGAATCTTGGATTCTTCAAATCTTGGATTCTTCGAATCTTGGATTATTCGAATTTTGAATCTTCAAATATTGGATTCTTGAATTCTTGGATTCTTGGATTTTTGAGTTCTAAAATTTTAAAATTCTTGAATTCATGTTTTACTGAATTCTTTGATTTCTGGATTTTTTGATTATTGGATTCTTGAATTCTTGATTTTTTTTAATTTTCTTATTTTTGGATTTTTGGATTCTTGAATTTTTGGGTCTGGATTCTTGGTTTCTTTGCTTCTTGGATTCCTGGACTCTTGGAATAGTAGGTACATGATTTTATTCTTGAAATCTTGGATTCTTGGATAAAATGTCCTAGGATTATTGAATCCTTAATTCATGAGATTCGTGGATTCCTTGAATCTTGGATTCTTCGACTCTTGGATTCCTCGACTCTTGGATTCTTCGACTCTTGGATTCCTCGACTCTTGGATTCGTCGGAATCTTGGATTCGTCGGAATCTTGGATTCGTCGGAATCTTGGATTCTTCGGAATCTTGGATTCTTCGGAATCTTGGATTCTTCGGAATCTTGGATTATTCGGAATCTTGGATTCGTCGGAATCTTGGATTCGTCGGAATCTTGGATTCTTCGGAATCTTGGATTCTTCGGAATCTTGGATTCTTCGGAATCTTGGATTATTCGGAATCTTGGATTCTTCGGAATCTTGGATTCTTCGGAATCTTGGATTCTTCGGAATCTTGGATTCTTCGGAATCTTGGATTCTTCGGAATCTTGGATTCTTCGGAATCTTGGATTCTTCGGAATCTTGGATTCTTCGGAATCTTGGATTCTTCGGAATCTTGGATTCTTCGGAATCTTGGATTCTTCGGAATCTTGGATTCTTCGGATTCCGGAATCTTGGATTCTTCGGAATCTTGGATTCTTCGGAATCTTGGATTCTTCGGAATCTTGGATTCTTCGGAATCTTGGATTCTTCGGAATCTTGGATTCTTCGGAATCTTGGATTCTTCGGAATCTTGGATTCTTCGGAATCTTGGATTCTTCGGAATCTTGGATTCTTCGGAATCTTGGATTCTTCGGAATCTTGGATTCTTCGGAATCTTGGATTCTTCGGAATCTTGGATTCTTCGGAATCTTGGATTCTTCGGAATCTTGGATTCTTCGGAATCTTGGATTCTTCGGAATCTTGGATTCTTCGGAATCTTGGATTCTTCGGAATCTTGGATTCTTCGGAATCTTGGATTCTTCGGAATCTTGGATTCTTCGGAATCTTGGATTCTTCGGAATCTTGGATTCTTCGGAATCTTGGATTCTTCGGAATCTTGGATTCTTCGGAATCTTGGATTCTTCGGAATCTTGGATTCTTCGGAATCTTGGATTCTTCGGAATCTTGGATTCTTCGGAATCTTGGATTCTTGGAATCTTGGATTCATCGATGAATTTTGGAATCTTGGGTTCTTGGATTCTTGGATCCTTGGATACTTGGATTCTTGGATTCTTGGACTCTTGGATTCTTCGGACTCTTGGATTCTTGGATGCTTGGATTCTTGGATTCTTGGAATCTTTGATTCTGGGATTCTTGGATTCATTAATTTATGGGTTCCTGGATTCCTCGGAATCTTAGATTCATGGACTTTTGGAATCTTGGACTCTTGGATTCTTGGATGCTTGGATTCTTGGATTCTTGGATTCTTGGATTCTTCGGAATCTTGGATTCTTCGGAATCTTGGATTCTTCGGAATCTTGGATTCTTCGGAATCTTGGATTCTTCGGAATCTTGGTTTCTTGGATTCCTGGAATCTTAGAAGCTTTGAATTCGTGGATTTTTTAAATCTTGGATTCATTAATTTATGGGTTCCTGGATGCCTGGAATCTTAGATTCATGGATTTTTGGAATCTTGGATTCATGGATTCGTGGATACTTGGATACTTGGATTCTTGGATTCTTGGACTCTTGGATTCTTGGACTCTTGGATTCTTGGATGCTTGGATTCTTGGATTCTTGGAATCTTTGATTCTGGGATTCTTGGATTCATTAATTTATGGGTTCCTGGATTCCTGGAATCTTAGATTCATGGACTTTTGGAATCTTGGACTCTTGGATTCTTGGATGCTTGGATTCTTGGATTCTTGGATTCTTGGATTCTTGGATTCTTGGATTCTTGGATTCTTGGATTCTGGGATTCTTGGATTTTGCATTCTTTTATTCATGAATTATTCAATGCTCGGATTCTTCAATTTCTTAATAGTTTTATTCCTTGATTCTTAGATTCTTGGATTCTTGTATTTTCAAATTGATAGATTCTTGAATTCTTCGATTTTTGGATTCCTAAATCCTTGGATTTGTAGATTCGTGGATTCTTAGGTTTCTGGATTCTTGGATTCATGGATTCTTGTTTTTTTTGAATTCTTAGTCTCTGGAATTTTTGGATTATAGGATCCTTGGTCTTATGGTTTCTGAATTCTTGAATTTTTTTTAATTTTCTAATTCTTGGATTTTTTGAATAGGTGGATTATCGAATTCTTTGCTTCTTGGATTTTTTGATACTTGGATACTTTGACTCTTGTGCTCTTGTTATCTTGAAGTTTTATTCTTGGTTATTGGGATAAGTGGATGTTTAGATTTAAAGATCGATGAATTTTTGGATTCTTGGATAATGAGATGCTCGGAATCATGGATTCTTGCATCTTCAAATTAATGGATTCTTGGATTCTTAAATTCTTGGATTCTTAGATTCTTGATTTCTTGGATGCTTTGATTCTTGTATTCTGAGATATTTGGATACTTTGGCTCTTGATTTCTTGGTATCTTTGATTTTTTGACTGCTGGATTAGTGAATGTTTTGATTTTAAGATCTATTTAATTGGTTGTTTTTTTATTCTTGATTCTTGATTCTTGAAACTTGATGTCCTCGTGGGTGATTTGGAATATCTTTCAATGTTGTCAACATATGAAACCGGGTACAAAGTCCCATTTTTCTTGAACGTGTTTAAGATATGTCATAAGACAAAATACTGTATTTTGATTCGCTGATCTAACTGGTCAATTAGTAAGACTGACGGATTTTGAGGTCCAAACAAATTAATTTACAATGCTATTTCTGCTTAAATCAAATATTGCTCCTTCAACTATTGTATTCAATCAATATTTTCCAGCAAGCTAGCAAAGCCATACAATTAGATAAAAGCTCTGGAAATTCCAGTAAAATTTCCAAATATATGCGTAGGGGTTTAAATTTGTAAAAAAAGATCCATCAACTGCCCTGCATATTGTTTAGATTTTTAAAGACCTCAAAAACTTTCTTGTTTAAATTAAACAATTTAAGTTAATCAACTTTGTAATAAAAGTCGAACACATATTGCACACCCACCCGGAAGCATCAGGCGTGCTAGAAAATAATTCTCGATTGATAGTTAGATTGAGAAATGCTGCTATAGATAGATGCAATCATAGCTGAGCAATACGAGGCACAAGAGAAATACCCTCAAAATATGTTCCAAAAATATAAACCAGAGACGCACCAGCCCAGGAGGCTGTAAGTAACGTTAATAAAGACCTTAAAAAAGTTCCATAAAATATGTATTTGAATGGCCAATAAAAGTTCAATATTTCACCAGGGAGAATGTTCGATTTATATGATTCGTATGTTTGTTCCATGTCGTCATTAAAATTGACGATAACTTCTGTTATATCAGTACCAAAACAGAAAACACTATTCAAAAGTAAAATGTGGTATAAAGAATCATTTATCGAAAGATAAAAGCAGCTCCATTCAGTTCACCTTTTATAAAGAATGCCCTATTTCTGGTTGAAAATTTAGGGGCATCTAATAAATCCTGGTTACGAGTCCATTTTTTCCACTGTACGACGAGACAAACATAACAAAAACGGATCGAGGGAAGAATTGTCAACTTAGTTTCAAAAATGAAGAACTGAATCTCGAAACGAAAGATCTCAAACCTTCATGATGTTCTTTAAAATGAACAAGTCCATTGGCTCCGTAGACGTTCCGGAGTCATTGAGCCTTGAAGCCACAACGAAAAAAAAGATTGTGAAATAATCCAGCCTTTTTTTTTGGATTCAACTAGAAATTTGTATATTTGATTATTCATTTCATTTATTAGAAGGCCCCAATTGCGTTAGCTTTACGGAGCCGATAACTGCAGATAGTAGATTGAAATATCCCGCTGAAAATTGTCATAAACACAACAACCAACTGTATCATAAATCGCAAGATTCCAATGCTCAATGGGAAGAGTAAATTGTTCCAAACTGTTTCTGGAGACATAAGTAAGGACTAGTTAACATTATCTCGATTTTTCAAATCAAAACAAAACATTTACTTATCCACTAAGTAGAGCTACTTTAACCAAAATGCAGTCAAATCCAAATTACATTGGGTCAGTCGTGCTCTGACAATAAATACTTCAATCTCGTCAGATATCTTACCTCCACCCTCACCCACAACCAACGAGAACAATTTCCTGTCGGCTGTACCAATTCGCATGCACCCACCCAGTTCGAGTTCTATAATTGCTCCAATGACCCACTGCAGCTAAGCAACCAGCAAGTCCACCTCCATTCCAGCTGTAAATTGCGTCGATCGAAGAAGCCGCTGTCATCGCCGAGGGGTTTACGATTTCCAAAGCTGCTACCAAAGCGCAGAGAAATTGCCGCATCGATAATTGTCACAAATTTGCTCCCCGCAACAAACGACCATCCGAAAGAATTTTCCCACAGAATTGTAACTGACCTAAGCATAAAAAATAATTACCACGGAGAAGTTGACGAAGCCAGTTCGATCACGGCGGCGGCTGCGACTGTAATTTTTCCAGAGCGTTTAGGCTTTTCGGAGTCACATTAGAGAGCAACTCGGCGATCGTGTGATGATCATAATCGTTCCATGGATGCTTTCCTTTCGTTCCGTTGTTAATTTGCTTGTTGCTGGCGTCGAAAATATGGAGATTGTCTGTTCTTGACAGGGAAGGAAGTTTGCCCGAAGTCGTGGGCACACGAAAGCCCATAAGCATAACCATTAAGATGTATAAGCTCTCTATCGAGGTGCTTCACCGACTCTCCCTCACCCTCCGAGAGTATATGTTTAGTGCTTTTTCGTCATCGGTTTCACATCACGGAACTAAGGGAGATTCCGAAGAGGAGCGCAACCGTCATCATCAATGTTAGCGTTTAGTGGTCGTAAAGTCGGAAAAGTGTCGCCGTGTGGTCTGACCTAGTTCAGATCCGACCTAATGGGATCCCATAAAACCTCCGATCTCGGCACGGGTGCGTACGACGACCGTCGGTTCAAACGTGGCCCCATTTCGAGTGCCATACACTGGAGTGCCATCTCAGCGCTTCGAGTACGCTCCAGCTGGGGGTCAGCAGCAGTACTGCACTAATTAGCGGCGCTTCTGGCCCCCTTTCCAATCAACTCTGAGCCATCTGCAGCCAGTCCCTTTGTACTCCAAAGATGAAAGCGTGATGGCAAAGCCGATGAGGGGCGGTACCCAATTTTGGTCACCTTCGAGAGAAGACTCACTTGACGTTACGTAACGCTTCTTCTCGTTGAACCAAAAGTGGAGTAAGCCTTTGAGACGCACGAAAGAGGATTTTGGCCGGATCAGTCAATCAAAATGGGCCCCTCGAGACGTGCATGAGTCAAGATGCGCTGCGATCGAACCCTGAGTAGGCGGATTCATTCGTGAAAATGATGGCATCAACAAAGCGCCATATGGCGCCCCGCGTTTTCATCGAACAGCTGTTCCAAAAGTGGACAATCACCATCTGATCTCGAAGTTCCCAGCTCCAACTAAGTGGATGCAAATTCCTGTGGTAGCCGCGGGAAAATGAAGTCATTCCTGTTTTCCCATCGAACAATCGATCGTTAGAGTCTGCAGCAGTCATCGTACATGATCAAACAAGATCACTTTCCGCGGATAAAAAGGTAAACAATTCAAATCAGCACGGACGACAATAGATCACGAACATCCGAACCGAAATGGATCGCTTCAAAAACCATGGGCTGTCGATATCACTTTCTTCCGAAACGGGGAACCCACAATTGGAGATCACTGTCAAATGTCACGATTCGGAAGAGTGAAAACGTGCTATTTATGTGTGCTTCACTTGCGGTGGTGGGGAGGAGGTAGTTGTACTTGCTAACGAACATGTATGATCAGCCCCAGGTGGGGAAGTTTCGTTTTCGACGCTGGAATGCGATCAGCTGTCGCCCGGATCGGTTTGAAGCTGAATAACGTTGATGTGTTTGGTGGAGGGGTGTGGGGGTAATTGATCGCGACGGGATGCTGGCGATCAGCCCTCCGGGTGATAAATGTCGTCTTGCAAATGATTGCAACGGTTGCCATCGAAGTTACACAATTCCTGTTTTCCTAGCGAGTGCTTGTGATAGAAGGGGATCTTTGAATGGGCTCAAGTCATTAGCTTAGGAATTTTATAAGGTTTCTGTGCATACTACAGAGGTACGAAATGAAATCGGAATTGGGAAAGACGAATCTGTCGAATTTTATACAAACTATTCGGGGAACTGAGAATTCTAACTTCTAACTTGTAGTTGACTAACTACAAAAGGCTTCGTTATTATGGTGAGGGTAAAATTCTGGATAGCAAGGTGATTTGTCAGTTTATCTCAGTATTATGGCATACATTTTCAGGCATGAAGGAGAATATTGAGAGGTCCAATCCAGTGTCAGAGAGCATAAATAATGAGTTATTTTGGTTAACAATTTGGAATTTTTGGATTTTTGGATCTTTGGAGTTTTGGATTCTTGGATTCTTAAATTCTTGGATTTTTGAATGCCTGGATTCTTGGGTCTGTATTCTTAGTTTCTATGATTTTTGAATTCTTGATCTCTTGATTCTTGTTTCATTGAATTATTGGATACTGGGATTCTTAGATTCTAGTATTCTTGGATTAAATAATTATTGGATTCTTGGATCCAAAAATAATTGGACTATTGAATTCTTGAATTCTTGAATTCTTGGATTCTTGAATTCTTGGATTCTTGGATTCTTGGATTTTTGGATTCTTGGGTTCTTGGGTTCTTGGGTTCTGGGATTCTTGTTCTTTTAATTTTTGTACAATCGCTTGGATTTTCGGATTCTTGGCTTCATGGGTTCTTGGATTTTTGGAATCATGGTCATCATAGAACTCTTGAACTCATACATTTTTGAGCCCTAGGATTCTTGAATTCTTGGATTTTTTTTATCCTGGAATCCTTGGATTCATGTATTCTTAGATCTTGGATTCTTGCATTTTTAGATTCTTGGTTTCTTAGATTCTTGGATTAACAAAATATTGGATTCTTGGATCCACAAAACATTAGATTCTTGGATTCTTGAATTTTTGTTTTTTAGGATCTTTTGATTCTTGGATTCTTGAATTCTTGGGTCGGGATTCTTAGTTTTTTTTGATTATTGGATTCTTGGACACTTGAAATAATACATGATTTTTTTTTTCTTGAAATCTTGGATAAAGGGTCCTTGGATTATTAAATCCTTGAATAATGAGATTCCTGGATTCCTAGAATCTTAAATCCTTCAAATAATGGGTTCTTCGAATTTTGGATTCTCCGAATTTTGGATTCATCAAACTTGGATTCTTGTATTTTGGACTCTTGAACTCTTTAGTTCTAAAATACTAAAATTCTTGGATTATAGGATTTATTTGTATTTTTGTATTTTTGTATTTTTGTATTTTTGTATTTTTGTATTTTTGTATTTTTGTATTTTTGTATTTTTGTATTTTTGTATTTTTGTATTTTTGTATTTTTGTATTTTTGTATTTTGTTTTGTATTTTTGTATTTTTGTATTTTTGTATTTTTGTATTTTTGTATTTTTGTATTTTTGTATTTTTGTATTTTTGTATTTTTGTATTTTTGTATTTTTGTATTTTTGTATTTTTGTATTTTTGTATTTTTGTATTTTTGTATTTTTGGATTTTTGGATTTTTTAATTTTGGGATTCTTGTATTCTTGGGTCTGGATGCTTAGTTTTAATTGATTCTTGGGTTCTTGGACACTTAGAATTATGCATTATTTTATTCTTGAAATCTTGAATTCTCTGATTCTTGGATATAGGATCCATGGATTATGGATCCTTGAATCATGAGATTCGTGGATTCCTAGAATCTTGTATTTTTCAAACCTGGAATTCTTCGAATCTTGGATTCTTGAAATTTTGGATACTTCGAATCATAAATTCATGGATTCTTTTTTTCTTGGATTTTTGGATTCTTGGGTTCCTTTTCTTGGATTCTTGGACTCTTGGATTCATAGATTCTTCTATCCTCGGACTCTTCGATTTCTTAATTGTTTTATTCATACATTTTCAAATTAATAGATTCTGGAATTCTTCGATTTTTGGATTCTTGAATTCTTGGATTTGTAGAAACGTGGATTCTTTGGTATCAGGATTCTTGGATTCTTGGAATCGTAGATTCTTGTTTTCTTGAATTCTAAGTCTCTGGAATTTTTGGATTAAAGGATCCCTGAATTTATGGTTTCTTGATTTCTTGATTTTTTTAATTTCCTAATTCTTGGATTTTTAGATTTTGGGATTATCGAATTCTTGGATTCTTGAACTCATGGATTCTTGAGCTCTTGAATTCTAAGATTCTCAAATTCTTGAATTCATATATTACTGGATTCTCTGGATGCCTTGATTTTTGGATTATTGGATTCTTTAATTTTTGTTTTTTTTTACTTTTCTAATTCTTAGTTTTTTTGGGTTTTTAAATTTTTAGATTTTTGGATTTTGTATTTTTGTATTTTTGATATTTGGATTCTTGAATTTTTGATTTTTTTAATTGTTGGATTTTTGCATTTTTGTATTTTTGTATTTCTGAGTAATTTTGGTTTGCAAACAAAATAATATCGCTCATTCTTAACCAATATGGTCAGATTTTTTCTGGAAAATTAGAAATCTCAAAAAATCAATTATTTTACACCAGACCTTCTTCAAAATTGATTTACATCAAGAAACCTTAGCAAGAATGTCATTTAAAATCAAGTCACACGAAACAGAAACAGACGCAACTCGACAAAAGCATACTTGCAGCCTTAAAACGTCATGACATTTCTGCACGCGCGCACTCCTGTGTGTGTGTGTGTGTGTGTGTGTGTGTGTGTGTGTGTGTGTGTGTGTGTGTGTGTGTGTGTGTGTGTGTTGTGTATGTGTGTTTGTGTGTATGTGTGTTTGTGTGTGTAATTCATTATTTTATTCTTGAAATCTTGAATTCTTGAATTCTTGGATATAGGGTCCTTGGATTATTGAATCCTTGATTTATGAGATACGTGATTTTCTAGAATTATGGATTTTTCAAATCTTAGATTCTTCGAATGTTGGATTCTTCGAATCTTGGATTCTTCAAATCTTGAATTCTTCGAATCTTGGATTCTTGGATTCTTGGATTCTTGGATTCTTGGATTCTTGGATTCTTGGATTCTTGGATTCTTGGATTCTTGGATTCTTCAATCCTCGGATTCTTCGGTTTCTTGATTGTTTTGTTACTGCAGTTTTTACGCTAGTGCCTAAGTGCCTCTGGTCCAACTACTATCATTAGATTTAGCGTAAACTAGCGCAATAAGCAGATTTTGCCCTTTTTAAAGTTTATAGTTCGCCACCTTTTTTTGCCAGTATTCAAAATTTTCCTTAAAAATATGGAAAATGTTCTACCAAACATCATGTTTGGATGAAAAGTGATGGAGCAAAATTTTGAAAAAAAAAATGTCTCTGGAAAAATCAAGTGTAAGGCCATTTGAAACAAGATTTTGGCCTGTAAAGAATATATCAAAAATAAGCTGTCAACGAACATTTGCGTTGTACGCGTGTATGTGATGGTTTCAATGTGTTCATCATAGCATGCTGTGCGTTTGACTGTCATCTTTCTTTTGTTTACTTGTTTGCACGGTTTAAATTCTTCGTTTTCAAAATGTCACGCATTGATAAAGACATGAAATTTAAGGTTTTGAACACATGGCTACGTGAAAAGGATGTAACTATCCAACAATTGGTGAAACGCTTCGAAATTCATAACGCGAGTGTAAAATCCTTTATAACCAAGTTTGTGGAACACTGCTCTTGGATGAACTTCCAGGGAGA
The DNA here is from genome assembly GCA_024533555.2 of Aedes koreicus. Classification (NCBI taxonomy): domain Eukaryota; kingdom Metazoa; phylum Arthropoda; class Insecta; order Diptera; family Culicidae; genus Aedes; species Aedes koreicus. The sequence goes on along the minus strand of JAHHFK020000743.1, from coordinate 18,256 downwards.
GGCAGAAAACCCGGTTCTTCCAAAACTAAACTGGATCAGAAAGTGGTAGCGCTAATTCGAAAGAACAAATCAATGTAAATACGTGACGACGAGACCTTCGTCAAAGAGGGCTCAAAAACCCTTCCAGGTCCACAATACTTTACTGCCGTCGTAGGTGAGGATGCAAGGGATGCAGACAGGTTGATTCAGGTGGAGAAGTTTGGTCTAAAAGTGCTAGTATGGCAAGCAATATGTTCCTGCGGTGTGAAGTCTGCCATTTTTTACACTACCGGAACAATCCATGTGGAATCTATCGATCTGAGTACCACAGGAGAGATTGCTGCCTTTATATCTGAAGCATAGTACCCCTCCATTGTTTTGGCCGGATTCAGCGTCGGCGCATTCCGCCAAAACAACTCTCAATTGAGAAAGACATCAATCAGCCAAATTGCTCTCTGTTTCGACCCGTCGAACATTATTGGGCGATTGTGAAGAGGGTCTTCAAAAAGACTAGTGAAGCAGCTGAGAATATGCAGGAGTTCAAACAAGTTTGAGCTAAGGCGTCCAAAAACTTGATGAAAAGTTCTCGATCAAAAATTCGTAAATTCGTGAAAGATTAATATTAATTTCATTCGGTCTTCACAATGTTCAAGTTCAATCCCGTAAAATAAAGAATCATGCATTGTTTGAATAAAACATCATTTTTTTATACGATTTGAAAGATATATAAGTGAATAGCTTATTTTCGACACAGCCCTTAATCAACGAAATCAAATAGAATTCGACATTATTTTGCTCTAACAGATTTGACTCATGACAAACTTTAAAAAAAATAAGTTCGGTTCTAGACCTTCGCTTATGAAATATGTGGAATATTAAGCTTTTTAGCCATATAAAGCGTGTCCTGATCAAAATTTTCTATAATAAGATGAATAATATGAGTCCAGAATAAATGCAAAATTTATTTTCCCCAAGAACATTGCTAAACATCTCCACTCTCAAACACCTTCCGTCCAAGCTTCCGGCTTTTGATTTAACTTCTGCCATTATTGTTTGGACAAGCTTTTCTCTCCTGGCCTTGTTATCCTTTGTAGACTTCGTTTTGAACTCTTAGGCTGATTTTAATTCTCCTACCATTTTCCGACAATTAGCTTTCACAATTGCTAAAAAAACGCTCGATTCGTCGGAGTTCTGGACAATTTGGAGGATTTTTGCCACACGGCACCACAACGATCTTGTTACTTTCGTACCATTTCTCAGTCGCTGTTGAGTAGTGGCCAGATGCCAAATCTGACCAAAACAGGATTAAAGTCAAAAAATTTAAAAGCTCTTTAAGAAACTCTTGTATGCGAATTTCACTTTTTATCTTCCCGGTTATGATAAATGGTTGACTGATTTTTCCGTATGTACACATGGCTTCCAAAACTAGATACTTTCTCGATATTTTCCTTCCGTTTTCTGTTCCTTAAACTTGGCCTCCAGGTTTCCTTTATTCTTGGTGGTGTAGAATTTATTGTCAGGAATTTGTCTAAAATCGGCCTCGACATATGTCTCATCGTTCTGCCCAATACAGCCAGTATGTTTGGTCAGCACCGGCTTCCAGTCCAGTTATCATCCAGACGAGGTTTCTTCTGGGCTTTGTATGACTTCAGACCACATCTCACTTTAATATCCTGTACTGTACATTTAGTCGCATCTAAGCAACATCTCTGACCGACATATTAGGCTTTCTTGTGTATACTTTCTTTTTCGACTTGTTTTATGCGTGTTCACCATTTCGGCTTTCTTTGGACTGTTTTAGTCTGCAGAAACTTGTTGATTAAATTTGAGACCGTTTTCTGACACACGCCGACTAAATTCGCGACATTTTTCTGAGAACGTTTTGAATTTTCTAGCCATTTTGCAAAACAAGATTCCATATTTCCTGTTGTCGCGACGCCATTTTGAAGACTGTAAGTTCAAAGTTAACGACATTTGCGCCATTGCAAAGATGAATGTCTCCACTGACAGATTGGTATGAAATTGAGCGTTTACTCGGAAAAATGATTTGACAAAGTTAGAAAAAATGAATACGGACAAGCTTTAGTAGGCCTTGCCGAGCTCTGTAAATTTGTCGAAGACCCGAAGTTGTTGATATTATCCAGTAAAATGTATGGTCTTACCCACTGTCTACTGTACAATGGATGTTCTTAGTAACAACTTTCGTTTCATGATGGCCGTAGATCAAGATTGAGACTTGCAGAATGTTGTAAGACTTGCTATATTATTTTGAGGTCACATCATCTTATCTTCATTACTTTGGCGGAGTCTGGAGATGCATCCAAGTTGAATCAGTGCGAAAAATAGCAAACAACTAACCATGGCTCACGCCTCCGTAACTCAAATTCAACAACTCATAATTGGCAAATTTTATCGCATTTGCTGCGGCTCTGCCAGATTGCCGATAACAACCCGATTAAAAATTTGTTCCTCCAACAATGGGCGGGACCTTCACCTGATTCGATGCTGCTCGGTTTATGACGTCCAATCGCCTAGCTGCGGGCTTTTCCGCAAGTCATAAACCGTTCACAACCATATCCTACGGTGTGAGCCCAAATCGAACCGAAACCATTCGCGGGCCCGGAAATTGAACCGCGCGGAACAGTTACATTGGCACAGTTTTGGAGGGGCTCAAGAGAAGAGGCGCACTGGCGTTTTTCATCAAGGTCACACCGGCGGCGAGGCCGAGGCGTGAAAAATAGCAATGCCGACCATTTGTGCTAATGGCCAAAGTGGTTCGAGCCAGCCAAAAATGTGATACAATAGAAATCCGCGCGAAAGATCATAAATCATAACCTGCGCGAATGAGTTTAGCCGAGCGACGAAGGAGGTGCGATGCGAAAGAATATTTAGGTTCGTCGATGTGTTGAGGTCTCATAGATTGAGAGAGCCGGGGGGAATAATTACTGATTTTTTTTTTTTTTGCTTTGCAACCACCTCCAACATATGTTGCGAAATTGCTAGACTCGACCCATCGTCGGGTGCGCAGTTTGCTGCGCGCGATGGTGTGAAAACAGTCATTATCGGGATGGGTGCGCGCGTGATTCATGGATCCGTATGGAGCTTCCCTGGAAACATTAGTCGAAGTTGTAGTCGTGATGGAAGATGCCCCTGTCGAGATTAGGGAAGAAGTCAGTTCGTCGATTCGCGAGGCAATGGGTCAGTGAAACAGAAACCCACTTCATGTTGAAGAAGTCGTGAACTTCTCCGGTGGCTAGAGAAAGTTCTGCTGCTAGGAAAAGGTTGTTGAAGTGGAAATCGTTGCCCCCGGAAATGTTCAAAAGTACAGTCGGCCTTGTCGCAAAATAACCCTTACCGGTCACCCAAAGTGTGTGATCTCTTTGTGCACTCACATCAGATCACCCAGATCGGAAGTCATGTCTCTAATTTGTAAATTGGACTCTGGGACCTTGCGATTGGAAAATGTGGCTCTACGGAGCCGTAGCGAATCAACCTTCAACGGATAGGTAAACTACACTTCACATGATCACCCTCCGACGACGATCATGTATGCATATGCAAATCGACGACCGACTGAGCCAAACAAACAGACAGACAGATCTTCAGTCAACGAGACGCGTAGAGAAAGATAAATATGCTCTAATTAAATGAATGAGCAAATTAATGCTCATTCAGCATCAACCGAGCCGGGCATTTTCCTCCGGCTGCCAGAAGGTACGTACAGAAAAAGAGAGCGATCTTAACGCCTGCAATTTTATGCTCAAAGGTTGGCCGAATGGCAAAATAACTGACATAAGGAGGTTAAACATAGTTATGGTTTTCTAGAGTGCAGGTTTTTTTTCTGGTACTTGAACTGATCTTTCTCTCGATCGACGGATCACGGTTGCCGGGCGCCACGTACAAAAGGAGGAATGACACTGATCGTAGGGTAGGGCGTCCGGCCGGAGTTGCGTGGACAGTATGATTTGGGTGGCGTTGAAACGATCAATTTCTGCGAATATTCGTAGCGAACTTTCTCCCTGTCGCACCCTGGTCAGTGATCCTTAATTAGATTGGCACAGTCGGTCAGAGATGCCTGAATCTGTAGCCTAATTTTTTTTAAGAGTGCAATGGCGTAATTTTCCCGTAAACTTCGTACTCAATGCGCCTTCGTTTCGTGTTAAGATCTGGACCCTTTCGCAATCCGGTTACTCGCTGCGACGATGTTTTGAGTCACAAAGTAGGCGGAGGACACTGGCGTTGTCGTTGTCGTGACTACCAATCTTTTCGAGTTGATTAACCTATCGCGTGCGTGGTTCGCTCCATGATTGTTTGTTGGTGGCACTAACGCATTAATATGGTGGCCGACGGTGACCGTAAGAGAGTGTCAAAATCAGTCAGTTTTGATTAAAAGACGTGGACTGTACAAAGACGCTGTAATTTTGGAGCTTTGGGACGATGCGGTTGAGCGAGTTAAAGGGCGGTTGTTTGTTTGGTAACAATTTCGATTCTCTTTGTGGGGTTTGAACTCGGCGGGATGTTGTAGGAATAATTGTTTTTTTTTTAGAGAGGCATGCGTCGCGACGGTGGATTATCGCATCATTGTTAAGGTTGTTGGTAGTCCAATGCAAAACTAGATGGTCCAGAATAAAACCAAATGCTTAAATACGCTTTGTGATATCTCTTGCTTGTATTTTTATAAAATGTATTTGTTCAATGACATTTGATAAAAACACCCTTTCGAACATTTACAAATTTAAAAAAATGGGACCAATGATAAATGAAGTATCTAAATGATACAAAATAAATTTCTGTTTCAAAATTCGTGAAACCATAAAGTTTGACACTCATTTAGACTCAATTCTCTGAAAGAGACTATAAGTTCACTAAAAGTAAATAGCACGCCTCTAGTGTCGGGAATCGAAACTCTTTTAGTTGTTTGTTTACACTTCTATCGAACATAACTGTTGCAAGTTTGATCAAAGTAGTCGATTGCGTTCAGAAAAATACGTCAAATGGAACTCGAAAGAAGGAGAAATATTGTGCATAAACACCTGGGAAATCCGGAATGGTCCGGTTCCAAGCTCTTCAGCCAGCTGAAGATGCCGAAAACAACAGTTTGTCGAGTGCTCAAAACTTACAAGAAATTCCTGAATGTGGAAAGGAATCAGCAAATCTCCGAAAAAACTGGAACCAGGGATCGTCAGCTGCGCAGCAAGGTGTTGAGGTACGTTAAAGCCAACCCCGGTCTTTCGATCCGAGATGTGGCCAGAAGGTAGAACGCCAACTTTCAAACGGTGCGGAACATCTTTGCCAGGGAAGGATACAAGTCGTGCAAAGCCTGTAAACATCGGAACCGGCACATGAAGCAGAATTCCGTGGCCAAAAAGCGTGTAAATCTCTTGTACGACCGTGTTTTGACGAATCGTAAGGGCTGCACTTTGATCGATGACGAGACATACGCCAAACTCGATTTTAATTCTTTCCCGGTCAAAAGTTTTACATCGCGACTGGACGTGGGGATGTGCCAGCAAGATTCAAGTTCGTGTTTGCCGACTAGTTCGCGAAGTAGGCCGTCATTTGGCAAGCGATTTGCAGTTGTGGTCTGAAAACGGAACCATTCGTCACATTCTCGACGATGGCATCCCAAGTTCCCATCGAAGAATACCTGAAAAAGCGTGTATTGCCGTTCATCCGCAAGCATAGAGGCAAAGTCATCTTTTGGACCGATTTGGCCAGCTGCCAAGGTGGTTCTGGAGTGGTTTGCTGCCATCAAGATCGATTTTTTCCCCGAGCCCGAATTGCCCTGATTTTCGACCAGTCGAAAAATAATGGGCAATTTCCCAAGCAGCAACTTTATACCACAAAAGTTCAACTCACTGGACGCAGTGGTTCTACGCCCCAACAAAAAAAAAGCAGCAACTTCGACGAAGCGGCGGGACAGTCAAGGACATCCAGTAATTGCGCCCCAAAATGGAAGAAATGCGCTGATTCCGTGTCCGTTTCCACTCTGCGGGGGCTGATGGGCTCCATCAAGTGGAAGGTTTGAGATTCGGTTTGAACTGGAGAAATGTAACCCGTAAATTTGAAGCTTTGAAATGCCGTTACTTTGAAGTTTTAATAAAAGCACTGTAAAGCATCCATTAATGGGCTTTTAAAGTTTATTGAATCACAAATTACAGGTCTGTTTGTGCGTGCCAATTTACTTTTAGTCAGCCTTTACTGCTCGGAGGTCTGCAGAACCAACTACAAATTAGCCAAGACAACTGAAATATTTCAAAATGTTTGCATAGTTATGGCTTTTTGAAACCATGAAGTTGAAACCATATTGTTGAGAATTCGCTCATGTAAAAAAATGGTCACTTCCAGAACCTGGTACAAATGGCCAAAAGCAACTGAATAACCCTAAAAAATGTTTGCAAAGTTTTCGTTTTTCAAAACCATGTCCAAACGTGGTCATTTCCAGGACACCTTTGGAACCTGCTATAAACTGGCCAAGGCAATTGAAGATTCTTTAAATGTTTGTATAGTAATCGCCTTTCAAAACACAAACTTTAACACACATGTAGATAAGATACCGGTCATGTCTGGAGATGGACACTCTCAGGTAGCCTACCGAACTTGCCATGAAGACATTGTCCACTGGGAATTCTTCAAATGTTTGCATTGTTATTGCCTTCCAAGGCAACTGGGAATTCTCGAAACGTATATTTTGTTTTTAGTTTTATTGATCTATATTGATGCGAATCCACCCTTGTCCGAAAATGGCCAATTCCCGGGAACTTCCAATACCTGATACAAAGTAACCTAAGCAACTGGGAGCCCTCAAAATATTTGCATAATTCCGCTTTTTAAACCATGTAGTTTGTCATTTCCACATGATATCCTGAACCTGCTGCAAAGTAGCCAAGGCAGTTGGTTATTGTTGTTGTCTCCGTTGAAACCCATATTGGAGAGTTTGTGCCAATTGTCTGAAAGGTACCATTTTCCGGAGGAAACGGCTATCAAGTGGCCAAGACAAATAGGAATTTTCAAATCATATGCATTGTCATCAGTCTCAAAATAATGAAATTTGACACACATAATAATGTTCACGTCCGGAAGTGGCCACATGTCGGCCTTCAGAACTTGCTATAACGTGGGCAAGGAAACCGGAACTCTCGAAATGTTTGACTTTTCATCACCTTTTATTGATATGATTAGAGAAACCTGCATTGATCTACCAATGAAGAGCGTCAAAAACTTTGTGTCAGGCTTTTGAATAACTCCTCCGAAGCAGTTCATCAAACACTGAAGAAAACACTAAATACACTGTTGTGGACTGCCTCGAAAGGTTATGTGAGCAGTGGCGTAAAGGATTTGATCTATCCATCTTGTTTTCCGTAATCAATCCAGAGTTTTGTAATTGGTTGGTAGTTGTTTGGTCGTTGTGGAGCTATGAAGTCCTTCCAATGTTGTTTCGTCAACTCAATTTGTTGTCCTTTCTCATCATAGTGTTGTCTTGTTGCATAATGGTCTGGTTTGTAAACGTCGTTTGCTTATGCTTGGGTTTGTAAAGATGTATTTATACAATATTTGGCACGTATTCACTATATATTTATGAGATAAACTGATAATTTGAAAGATCTCACCATGTTCTGCAAATGCGTTTAGTTGCAGATACGAAATTCATCTCTAATTTTTGATTTCATTTATTTGATAATTCATTATTTGTCTTGAGTTAAATATGGTATTGAGCTTTTAATAAACATAATGTACACTCGATGCGAAAATTGGTTGATATTATAAAAATTAGAAGAGAATATTTCTGATATTCACAAGTACAGTCATTATACAGGAAAAATCAGAATGGTTCATCTATTGTTCAGTTATAAGTTTAATACAAGGACGAAAAGGAATCTATTGCGCAATGACTAAACTGTCCTACAGATGAACTTAAATCCACTTAAATTCACAATTAAACTATATTTACAATAAACTTTATGCTTGAACTGTCTCCTACTCGCAACGTGCCACGACTAACTTGGAACAACAGCACCCTTATGCTGACTGACCAAAACGCACCGACCAATGGGTTGATATGACTTTTCTTAAAATTCTGCTCGTGATTTTTCGCCACTGGATATGTGACGGGATATCGAAAACTTATCCGTATATGACCAACGTGACCCTGGGCACTCAGTTTGATCACTTATAAACACTGTTTTTTTTATTTTCATGAGATTTATCATTTCCTAATCGGTAAAAGCATGTTTTACCAAGCCAGAGGTTCCCGGTCCTGACGAGGGAATCTCTATGGTTGGAAATTCTCGCCCGGTCGACTTTCCTGGGCATAAAGTATCACTTATTACAAATCCACGCATTGATGGTCGATAATAAGCCCAGGTATTAATGTACTTCAAGAATACTAAATAGAGTTCAGGCTTGAAACTTCTTCTGGGGTACCTGAATTATGTCCCTAGTTGTCACCACCATTATTCTTTGATTACTCATTCTACGTTTTTCAGAATTGATTCCAAGAATTTCACGACAACATACCTCAAATGTTCTTTGAGCGATCAGCCTATCAATCAACGCAGAAAAAATCATGTGTATCCGATGTCCGGTGCCCAACATCTGATTCCCGAATTGTCTTTAGATATGATGAAAACAGCTCAGTTTTCACGAAATAAATGCAATTTCAATGTTGACATCATTTTGCCACAATTCATATTCTTCTGGACCAGATTTGCGTTTAAAGTTCTGATACCATAAAATTGCATTGGGCCCAATTGCCTGCATCGACTAAAAACTAGGAATTGGGATACCGAACAGCTGCCGGAGTTGTGGAAGGGTGGGGTTATCTGCCCCATCTACAAGAAGGGCGACAAACTGGACTGTGAAAACTATCGTGCGATCACCGTCCTTGCTGTCGCCTATAAAGTGCTATCGCTAATCATCTGCCAGCGATTGTCGCCACTAGCAAATAGAATCGTGGGAAGTCATCGGGCCGGTTTCATCGAAGGACGGTCTACAACATACCAAACATTCATTCCAAAATTGGATTTCAAGGCCACGTATGATACAGTTAACCGAAAAGAGCTATTTGTTTATTTGTTTATTTGACCAGTGTTGTGTGAGGATATCGGGTTCATTAGACCCTCGCAAGTGGCTTCGTCAAACCGATGGAATCACTTACCTGCTGTTCAACATTGCTTATGAGACGAGCGGTGTTCTACATGCGGGGACGATTTTCAACAGATCCAGTCAATTTATCTGCTTTACCGATAACTTGAACATTGTTGGCAGAACATTTGAGGCGGTGGCAGAGTAGCACACCAGACTAAAGCGCGGAGCAGTGAACACGACGAATTTGTCTACCTCGACTCACTTGTTACTATCGACAATGTTAACAGCCGAGAGATCTGTAGGCGTATACTCAGTTGAAGTCATGCCAACTACGGACTCCACAAGCAACTGCGGTAAAACAGACTTAGCTCCCGTATGAAGCGTATCGTGTAAATAACGCTAATAAGATCGGTTGTTCTCTACGGGTATGAGACGTGGACAATGCTATAGGACTTGCGAGCACTCGGAGTTCTTGAGTGACGGCTGTGAAGAGCCATTTTTGGCGGAGTGCAGGAGAACGGAGTCTGGGAACCGAGGATGAACCATGAACTAGGGCAACTCTCAGGCGAACCCAATATTCGTAAGGTGGTTAAATCTGCACGCATTACAGGTGAATGTTTGATAGCTAACACAGACCTTCACATTGTTTCCGAATTCAGCCTTAGATGCAAAAAAATACGATGACCTTACCCTTGGTCTTCCTCTCCAGCTCAAGCTAAACTTTTCCAGGCCTCCATTCGACTTTCCCCAAAAGAATAAATGCTGAATCGGCTACATCTGGCGGACACGAACTGCTTCACGAACAAACAAACGAAAGTTCGAACAAACCATCAGGCATTGTTAATTGACTGTTTGAAGGTTTTCATATCATTTCATGACTCGTTTCCCGGAAAAATTAGAAAAACTCTATTACATATGATAACCGAATCTTAATTAAATAAACTACTTCGAAAATTCGAATGAAATTTATAATATAATGATAATAATACAATCGAATTCCAGATTTAGCAACTGCTCATTTGGGTCAAAATTTAACTGTTTTGAGGAATGCAAAAATAAAGTTAGATTATCAAAAATAATGTGAATTTGATATTAATAAACTTTCAAATTTCATAGCAAAACAAGAGAATAACTTATGTTTTAGATTGTATTGACATAAATTTGTTTTTATTGCTGATTATCGACTGTGACTATAATGATGAGATGATTTATTTGGCTTTCAGTCTTTTAAATAAAAGAAACTGATACTTTTTCTATTTTCCGACGTTTCGGCGTAATGTATTTCGCCTTCTACTAGGGAACCATTTTTATGGAATTGAATCAACAGGGCAGCCAAATTCTGAAATAAAAGGTCAGAGTTTAGAATGAGGGCTTCGCACCCTGCCCTCCTTACCCTTTTGGCTAAGCCTATGATGGAAGACACAGTTCTGTAGCGTAAAATGGGGTCAATGGATCATTTCCCGGAGCCAACAAAGGATGAAAGCCAACCGAATCATTGTTAATTTCTATATCGAGTATGGCCTATTTTAGCTGATCTTTCTGGAGTCCCAAAATATCACTTTTTCTTGCAAATTTCTGAAAGTTTGTTTCAAAATGTTGGAATTTGTTAAAAAAATTTCTAGAAACACGACCAGCTCGTTTGAATGCATTATTTAGAACACATATACAGCTCGCGAAATTCCTTGATGCCCACAGACGTTTTTCTAAACATTTTTAAGAAAACTATATGAAATTCTATCCTATCTTATTTGTTATTAGTTGCTTTTTACTGCTTATGTATTTGTTTATTTGATTGCTTTCATAATAATTTATTTATTTGATTTAATTATCAACAGACTAATTTGGTGTCCAAATGATGATAACAAACTATCTTAAAGCTAGAAAATAAGAATAATGATTAGTAATTTCCATTCAGTCGAGTATTAGTACACGACACTGAAGAAGTCTGCACATTGTAGACGAAATACGCGTATCTGTCAAGATAAGCAATAAAGGTAGTTGGAATTAAATGGAAATTACTAATCATTCTTCTTATTTTCTAGTTACAGGTATTCCACTAAACAGCTCACACTCTCCATAATTTATCTTAAAGCTTTCAAAAACTGTCTTCGCGACATATCAAAATCAACAACAGATGACACACAATTAAAGGCACGTTGCAAAGCAATCATTCCAGAGTTCGTCCCGTAATGGTTCCCCTATGTGGAACTCTAAGGCGGGAACTGTTTCGTAAGATACGGCTACGAGCCTGGAGTGGAATATCGACGAGCGGTGAAGGGCAGTTTATTCGAACAACAAATCCACGACGATAAGTGCCTTCGTGGCTTCACGATAAATTTGAAGGGTGTCCAAATGAATCATTAGGCAGCGACTCTCGTAGCTCGAAAGATTGAGAGGGTCCCTCCAAGGCAGTCTACGAAGAGCGTATCGGATAAATCGTCGTTGAATTGACTCAATACGTTCGACGCTATTTTGGAAATGAGAGTTCCAAACCGGGGAAGCATTTTCCAAGGTGGACCTCACCAACGAACAGTACAGCGACTTAAGACAGTACTCGTCTTGAAATTCATTAGTCATACGAAAAATCGGGAAGCTTTCGTTATGATGTAAGGTTTGTACGTGAGTTTATCGTCGAGTATCACACCAAGGTCCTTTACTTGGTTGTCTCTTTGCAGAGGAGTTCCAACTAAGGACAAACCGAAGATAATAGGAGACTTCTTCCCAGAAAAAGTGACAACGATACATTTTCCCGGATTCAAGAGCATACAGTTCACCTCGCACCACCGTTGTACTGTCTCTAAATCTTCTTGCAACTATAAGGCGTCTCGTAGCGAATCAACGCGAATGTAGATTTTGAGGTCGTCAGCAAAGCTTAGCCGATAAGATTTCAGCAACAGGTTGACATCGTTGAAATACAAGAGAAAAATCAGCGGCCCAAGAGAGAGACCTTGGGGAATCCCGGACAAGACGGGGAACGAAGCTCATCGCCCATTTTAACCTTTAGAGTTCTGCCACAGAGATACAATTTGAACCAGCAAAGCTAGGACGCGCCAAAGCCAAGTCTTTCCAGTTTTGCCACAGCGATTTCATGGTTGATTATGTCGAAGGCAGCAGATAGGTCCATGTAGACAACGTCCGTTTGTGAACCAGATGAAATCCAACCCATGATGAAGGCGGTGATTGATAGAAGGTTTGTGGTCGTTGAACGCTTCGGCATGAATCCATGTTGACGTTGCTGATATATTGCTTCACGTGGAAAAATACGGGTTCCAAAACGGTCAGTTCAAACAGCTTAGAGGCTGCGCACAAGCTCGAAATTCCGCGATAATTATCAGCATTTTTCCTAACTCCCTTTTTGTGCACGAGAAACATGTACGCTTCTTTCCATGGTGTTGGAAACTTAAAGGGTCGTCAATGATGACCGATAGATGTGGCATAACGGTGCAGTCAGCGAAGCAATGCAATGTTTTAGAAACACGGATGGAATACCGTCCGGTCCAGCGCTGCTTGACGTATTTAACTTGTTTGCAGCAGCAACGATATCTGCATCGTCGATAGGAATTCCGTTGAAATACCGGTCAGACAAAGTGACGTTATTCGAAGCAACTTCGAACGTAGGTTTCTTTTCGGAAAAACTCTTCCCATATGCAAATGACTAATATAGAAACATTTCTACTGTTTTGGCATGTGGGAATAAAAATTGGAAATCATTACCAAAATAAACCTCGGCATGCACGGGATCCGGGGATTACTTGAAATATTTCCCGGGATCCGAGAATCCCGGGAAATTAGTTGGAAGCTCTATACCTTGACTATCCGAGCTCATTTCATTAACTGAGAATATTATGGACAACAACTTCATCTTCCAACTAGATAACGCTGCTATTCACGTGAGCAAGAAGCCTTTGGCATGGTTTTCCGAAAGAAACGTGTAGGTTATGATGTGGCCAGCTCGTATTTTGGACCAGCACCGAATTGGACATTTCTGAGGGATCCTGGCGAGACGGATTTACAGAGCTGGACGGCAGTTTGGAAAAAAAAAACTCGTCAGCTACAAACCTGCGAAAGAGACGAGTGGCGAAAAATTCCATCGGAAATCTTGGAAACATCATTAACTCAATGCTAAAACGGATTAATAAAACAATTCTGAAAAATGGGAAACCAACCAAATACTAATTTCTTTTATGTCTTGATTTGAATCAATTTTTTTTAAATAAAATTTGATAAGCGCCTAAAGGAAATTCTACCCAAAAAAAATTATTTTCATTTTTAAAAACAACTATTGAAAATGTAATTAGAAGCCCTTACGGTGCAATTATCTTGTTATTTGGATGCCTTTATATACCATATTCATGTTTTGCAAATGAAAATTCATGATTTATGGAGTAGTTTTACATGTTCTTATCCATTTAGTAGTCAGCATTGTGTTGTTCAGCTTTGCACGCTTAAGATTCAATACTTATCAGCTCCTAACCAGGTACTGTTCAGCCTAAATTTCCCAAAGCATGTTACTTAACTGTTTCAATGTTGTTGAATTAATAATTGTATTAAATAATCATACCTCGACATAGAGTAACCAAATTTTTGTTTCATTACTTTACATCGACTTTACGTTGTATTTCACCAAGCGCTGTTCTATGTTATTTAAGCCACTGAGAGTAGTTGGGATTCGAGCATTAAAAGTTCTGAAGTTTTTGACGATAAGTTTGATGTATATAGAGACGATCGAGATAGATCGTTATCCATTAAGAGATCCGGCGGTGGCGTATTAATTGCAATTTCATCTGATTATGAATCAAAAGAAATCACTTAAAAAAACACAAGGAATTTGACCATGTTTGGGTTACATCTGTATTCGAAAATCAAGTTCATAGTTTTGGAGCAGTCTATTTGCCCCCAGAAAGTCCAAAAATTGATTCATACAAAATGTTTTTTAATATTTCTGATAGTATTTTGTCCAAATTTAAGTCTGACGGCAATATTCACATTTATGGTGACTTTAACCAAAATGCTACTGATTTAATTGTAGATGATCAAAATTAATCTCTTTTAATACCATTAATTGGAGAAAATCTAACGCTTCTTACTCTTTTTGGAAAAAGTTCGGAGATTGGACTGAATCAAATAAATCAGGTACGAAATCAGAACAATTGCTACCTTGATTTATTGTTCACTACTATGACGATTTCTGTGTTATTAAGGCACCAGCTCCTCTTTGGAAAAAATGAAGCATTTCATACTGCTATTGAATGTTCCATTTTCACTCACAACAACGCCACAATGTTGGATAACGATTTATCCGAAATTTATTTTGATTTTAAACAAGCAGACTATAATCTAATTAAAAACAAACTATACTCGATTAATTGGCAAACACTAATTCGCAATTTGTCAACAGAACGGCATTTGTATTCTATCAAAACATCTACGATATAGTAGAGACTTCAGTTGGGGTAGACATAGGAGTAAACCATATAAGAATCCGATGTGGTATAGTAAGAAAATTATTAATCTTAAAATAGGAAACAAAACGCGCACAAAGCTTATAAAAAAGATAAAAATGTTATGAACCTCACAATATATTTAACTATCTGTGATCAACTGAATTTAGAAATGAAGATCGCACATGAGGAGTATAATAGAACAACTGAAACTAATATCAAATCAGACCCGCAATCGTTTTTCAGCCTAGTTAAAGATAAGAAAAAGTTAAGAAATTTTCCAACAAAAATGCAATTCAAATACCAAGGCGGTAAAAATCCAACCGAAATCAGTAACTTATTTGCTGATTTTTTTTTCAAGATGTTTACACAACTCGTGACGACAAGGATCGAGATTATCAATTTTTCTCATATCTTCCTGAACCTTCGTTATATGTGACTGTTGGTAATGTATCCGTCAACAAGATTTTGCTTTATTTAAGCACATTAGACGCTTCTAGAGAAGCTGGTCCTGACGGATTACCGCCAGTATTTTTGAAAACATTATCAAAGGAATTAGTGAAACCCTTGTTTGGGTTGTTTAGTTCCTCTTTAAAAACTAGCATATTTCCCTCTCATTTGAAAGGAGTCGTACTTGGTTCAGATCTTCAAAAGCGAAAAAAATCCGATGTTAAAAACTATCGTGGGATTGCAATATTATCTTGTATTCCCAAACTATTTGAGTCCATTATCAATCAGCACATTTTTTCACGGGTTAAAAATGTTATCTCTACCAAGCAACATGGCTTTATGAAAGGACGCTCTACTACTACAAATTTGCTAAATTTTGTAAATATTTCAATTAATGCAATGGATGAAGGTAATTATGTTGAAACCTTATATACTGACTTTAGCAAAGCATTTGTTAGAGTCGATATTCCTTTGTTGCTTTACAAATTGTCTAAGATAGGTTTCAATCACAACTTATTAAAGTGGGTTCAGTCATACTTGCGTGGAAGAACACAACGAGTAGGGTTTGAAGGAAAGCTATCATCGGTTGTGAATGTTACATCGGGAGAACCACAGGGTTCCCATCTGGGTCTTTTACTATTTATTTTGTTTGTCAATGTTGTTGAATATATTTTACGCCATTTAAATGTTTTCATATATGCAGACGACATGAAACTTTTCATGAAGATACGTAAATCATCTGACATTGAAGTCTTCCAAAGAGAAGTTGATAATTTCCATATTTGGTGTACAAAAAGCTTGCTAGAGATTAACGTAAAAAAAGCGCATCTCTGTCTCATTCACTAAAAGGCGCAATGTAAGGCAAGACACCATCACTATAGGTCAACAAACTGATGAAAGATACAATCTAGTTAGAGATTTGGGAGCCATTCTTGATTCTCAGCTCACAGAACAGTCAGAGAAAACCACAGGACCTCAGATAATGAAGTCGCACAAAAATACGCTGCTTATCGCAGTAAATGCCGTTCGAAGAATTCGATTGCGAGCAGGGTGATAATGCTTATCGAGCCAGCAAGCAACCAAACAGAACGTTGAAGCAAAGTTTCGTCCAAAACTCGAGCTCGGAAATTGTTCCAGAAGGTTATGACGAAGTACCAAGGATGCCTGCTCATCGACGAGTGAAATCTACCGACAAAATGGATTTCGAACAGCTTCCTGTCCAAAAATTCTACATGGCGACGGCACGAGGAGATGTTCCTGTGAAGTTTAAGTTTGCTTTTATGGACAAATTTGCCCAAAAAAACTGATGATTTGGCAAGGGATATGCAGCTGCGGAGCAAAGACCAAAGTTTTCGTGACGAATAAGACGATGGACTCGAAGCTGTACAAGGAAGAATGCCTCCAAAACCGCGCGTACTACCTTTGATTAAAGCCCATTAAGGTCCTGAAGTTTTGGCCAGATTTGGCGAGTTGCCACTACAGCCGGGAAGACATCCAGTGGTACCGCTATAATAACGTAGATTTCATCGATAAAAACATAAATCCACCCAACTGCCCGCAGTTCCGACCCACTGAGAGATTTTGGGCAATAATGAAGCGGAAGCTTACGAAAAGTGGAAAAACAGCTCTGAGGACGCGACTCAGATGACCAAAATGTGGAACAAATATGCCAGGAAGTTGACTCCGGAGGTGTGTAGCGTTTGATGGGAGTGGAATAAAGAAGAAACTGCGAAATTTTCATTAGCAACCAAAGATAAATGATTTGTTTTGATATTTTTTCCTCAAAGTACAGTGAATTACCTTTGTTTTGATGTATTAAACTTATTTGTACTTCAATCCGTTACTCAGATACAGATGATTTTATTATTCCGTGATTCTAAATGGACATCGCTTTAATATGCACGGGTTCATCTAAAGGTTTAGTTTTCATTTCAATGATCCCTATACAATAAAATGTTGTATTCAAATATGTTAGGCCTTTCTTGAGTACTGTGTTGTGGGTGTGATCCATATCAGAATACACATAAATACCGTATTGAGTCAGTACAGGAAACAGTTTTTATTGTATGCCTTGCGTAAGTTAGGATGCAACTTTTCGGTTACTCTTCTGCGAATTGATGTATGTTAATTAAAATAGATGGTCTTGAAAAACGACGTGAGTTTGCAATTTTATCATTTATAAACGATGTTATTGGGCAAAAGAGTAAATGACGCAAAAATTTTAGGAGAAGCTCAACTTCTACGTTCACCCGTTACTTTAGAAGCAGGAATTTACTCTTCATAAATAATAATGAACTAACTATGCCCCAAATGGACCGCATAAATAAGATATGTCTTACAATGAATAAAAATTGATATTAGCAACTAAAAATCAACTAAAAAAAAGTATTTCTCTCACAATATCTGTAAGAATAGAATTAAGTCAAGAATGTAAAACCGGTCTACAATATGATTGACGACAAATAAAATAAAATATTTGTCAAATGGAGTTGACGAAAATCATAATTTCAATCTCATTTTAAGAATAACTAGACTTATGATAAAATCAAGCTTTTACCGCCTGCCAAGACATTGCACGATTCATCAAAAAATACTTAATTTAACAGTCCTCGTTCACCAACTGAAGGTGAAATGCCTGCTCTTCCTTGAAATTTAAAAAAAATCAGACTTCACAGGTAAGCCATCATACCCAGCGAGTTCCAAATCGACAATCAATAACCTTCCAAAAACATCGATAAACCATCTCACCTCGTCGTTCGCTTCAAACAATGTTGTTCCAATCTGACCTCATTTCACTTTCATCTCGTCCTCGATATTTTTTTGCTCTCGAACTCTAATTCATTATTAATAAACCGCACGAAAACCACCACCACCGCCACCGCCGAGTCCCCCGACCGACACCCGAACCGACTTCGACGACGACGACGACGACGCCGACGACGAAGAAGATGATGATGGTACTTTCGCTTCACCCGAGCCCATTGTCAAATCATCAACTTTGAACCCGGCAGCAGTCAGTCGTCGGGGTGAGCTTCGTCTTGTCTCTCCTTTTTTACGATTCTATGTTATTGTTATTGTGCGCGGAAATTGGAGCGCATGCCAAAAACGAGAGCGAAAAGCCCCCAACTCGGTTTGCTTTTTTTTTGCTCGATACAATCTAACCTCAATTCGTGGTTTCCCTTTCGTCTTTCGGGTGATATACCTACTGGGCCACAGCGAGCTTGGTTGGGCTTCTAAATTGTATCATTGAACTTTGCGCGCTCATCAAGCCCCTGTCAGCCGGTGGATCGGGAGGTGCT